>OX104134.1:113641064-114074487 GCA_944470555.2 Heterobilharzia americana | reverse complement strand
AGTAGCATCTAAAATATTGACTGCTATCTTCACAGTCTGTGTGCAACGCGTGAAAATGTGATATGCGAGGTGCAGGGTGGATTTTGTTCAGGTTGTAAATGCACTGGCCACGTTCTCACTCCCTGTCAGATTTTCAAACACCATCACACGTACTGCTGACCAAAAATTTTTATGTTCCTCAATATTATGAGTGCTTTCGATTCTTTGGACAAGGCTATATGCCGGAATGGTCCGTTAAGCAGGAGTGCCCCTGGAAGTGCTATATTTAGACACTTCAGATAGAATGTAGTCATACCTCTCTATTGTTCCGAACCAATAGTTGAGTTATTATTATTATTATCATTAGTCCCTTGGGTTCCTAGTGGAACATAGGGCTTCAGTAGCACGCCTCCAGTGACCTCTGTTCTCTGAGATCTTTTGAACCTGGTCCCACGACAGCCCAGAAGCTCTCATTTCCTCCTCGCACGACCTCCTCCATGTCACCCTTGGACGTCCAACTCGTCGCTTCCCATGGGGATTCCACTCGAGCAACTGGCCTGGCGCGTGATGTCCTCAGTCGGCCTTCTCAGTGCATGGCCAATCCATCTCCACTTCTTCCTGCATATTTGTTGCGTGATAGGTTCTTGGTTGGTTCGTTCCCAGAGTTCCTTGTTGCTTATTCTTTCTGGCAATCCATCTGATCTTAAGTAGCGAGCGTAAGCAGTTGTTGATGAATGTCTGTAGTTTATTGAAAATGCCTTTCGTGACGCGCCAAGTCTCTGAGCCATACAAGAGCACTGACTTGACGTTGGTGTTGAAAATCCGTATCTTGTTCCGCATGCTGAGTGCAGAAGATCTCCACACTGGTTTCAGGCTAATGAACGCCTGTCTTGCTTTTCCGATTCTGACTTTGACGTCCTCGTCCGTCCCGCCTGTAGTTGAAACAGTGCTTCCTAGATAAGTGAAGGAGGTTACTTCCTTCAAGTTTCTCCCGTTGACGGTGATGGGAGTTTGTTGTTGTTGTTGGTGGTGGTGGTGCGGTATCTTCATCACCTCTGTCTTCTCTATATTCACCTGAAGTCCCGTCTTCGCTGCCTCTTCTATCAACTTGTTAGTTTTTGCCTGTAGATCTTCAAGTTTATGTGACATTAGGCACAAGTCATCGGCGAAATCCAAGTCTTCTAGGTTCTTTTCCGTCGTCCAGCGTATCCCCCTCTTCTCGCTGCCCACTGTTTGCTGCATGATCCAGTCCACCACAATAAGGAATATCATGGGGGATAGTAGGCAACCTTGTTTCACTCCTGTCTTCACTTCAAAAGCATCACTGAGCTTCCCATTGTGAATTACTTGGCTGGCATGTGGCATCTTCATATAGTTGTTGAATGAGGCGGATAAAGGTTTGCGGTACTCCGTAGTATTGAAGCAGTTTCCAAATTAGTTCTCTGTCGACGCTGTCAAAGGCCTTCTCAAAGTCAATGAAGTTGAGGCAGAGAGCTGATTGCCATTCTATGCTCTGTTCTATGATGATGCGAAGCGTTGCAATTTGGTCTGCACATGATTTGTACTTCCTGAATCCAGCCAGCCTGTTCCGGTCGCAGTTTTGAATCCAGTGCATCCTTAAGCCTCTCCAGGATGATGCGGCTTAATATTTTGCTTGCTCTGGGTGGACAAGAGAGTGATTCCGCGCCAGTTCTTGCAAACACTGAGGTCTCCTTTCTTCGGCAGTTTGACAAGGTAACCCTTCTTCCAATCGTCAGGTACCTTCTCTTCCTTCCACACCTTCTGCAATAGTGGTGTGAGCATGGCCGCTGTTGTCTCTGCATCTGTTTTCAGTGCTTTTGGCGGTATCCCATCTGGTCCTGCTGCTTTCCCACATTTCAGTAGCTTTATGGCGTTCAGGACTTCCATTTTCGTTGGGGGATTTATGTTCACTTGTAATTCAGCGGCTGCAGGTGGTATTTCTGGACGAAGTGCAGGTGGTGGTGGTGGTGGTCGATTCAAGAGCTTCTTGAAGTGGTCGGCCCATTGTTTCCTCTGTTTCTCTTCTTTTGTAATTAAATTTCCTTCATCATCTTTTATTGGTTTCATCTGTGTTGGTCTCTTCCCTGATAGCAACCTGGTTATTTGATACAATGTCGTCAGGTCTCTCTTACCTGCAGCCTGTTCTGCTTCACTTGCCAGTGTTTCGTAGAAGTGTCGTTTGTCTTTGCGTGCACTCTTCTTCACTTCTTTATCCAGTGTTTTATACATTGTGCTCAGTTCCTCTTGTCGTTGAGCATCGTTGCACTGCACTGGTTTATCTTCTGCTTCACCATTCTCCTCTCCTCTATCAGCTTCCAGGTATCCGTCGAGATCCATTCCTTGTCTTCTTTCTTCTTCCTTCCTAATACTGTTGTGCAGGTTTCTTTCCACATAGCTTTCAAAGACTTCCAGTGTTCTTCCACACAGGTTTCTTCAGGGATGTTGCTCGATGTCTCCCATTTTGTCTTGATGGCTGCCTTGAAGATCTCCTTTGTAGTTTCATCCTTCAGTTTCCGAGTGTTGTACTTGAATTGAGATCTATCACCAGCTTCCTTGAAGGCTTTTAACTTGATTTAGAAGGTAGGTTCCTTGCACTAGATAGTGGTCTGAACCTACATCTGCTACTCTTCTTGACCTTGTGTTAAGTAGACTGCGTTTCCATTTTCTTGAGTTAGGTAGGGCTGTTCGATTTGCCATTCATCTTTAATTTTACCATCGATAATGGAGGTACCTGATAGTGGCGCCAACCTGCTTTCAGGTGGAAGACTTTCCAACCATGAGCGTTCAAAGGACATCGTTTTACTGTGAGACAACATATAGGCTACTCAAATTACGCTTATTCAACTAACAATCAATGCCCATAGGTATGACATGTGCTTTGCGCCATCGAAGTGCGAAGTGCTTCTACACGATTAGTAGCAACCTGTATCTGCTTTCACCCTTGGTGGTGAGTCAATGGAAGTTGTCAAAAGGTTTATGTACGTGGGTGTTTGTGTGAATGCTGATGGAAATGTCATTCATGAGATTCCCATTCATACATGAAAAACTGGAGCGACATTTGACAATCTGTTTCAAGTTTGATGTCGTCGGGATAGCCTTGTTGTAAAACGTCGAATATACAAGGCGTTGGTGCGAGCAGTTTTGCTCTTCGCTTAGAAGCATTGTTTCCCCGGTTGAAGATGTCCAATTATTGCATGTCCGGCCTCCTTTGTCTGTGTAAGTTTGCTGATATCCTGTCACTTAGATCGTCTTAATAGCTCCGACGTATCTTTTCGAGATTCTTTCTCTAAGAAAGAGCCCACTTATATTTTTGTTTCCGCTGTTTCATGTTTTGTGTCCGCTTATTGTTGCTAGAATAGTCTGTATGCCTGGTGCTCCATGTTGTACTAAGTTTGTGTTCGCAGTAAACATAATAATAAAAAGTTGATTTACTACTATGCCAACGTCTTAGGAACTTTGTTCAACTTTGCATGTGACTTTGGAATATAAAAAGATTTACTATTGGAGATATTTTTGCGAAGTCTGAAAGTCATCTGGTTCTTTTAAATTTGTAGAGATCGTGTTAAACAGTTCAAGAGCATTATGGTTTTGCAAATAACTCTTTTCATTGACTATGCAGCCCCCTCATTCTAAGAGTGTCATCGACTCTATCTTTCCCATCTTAATATAACTAACTTTTCCTTAGTGTTAATTTGTTTGTTGAAACCAAATTCTTAGCGTATGGTTTGGGTTTTTACCAGCATTCTTCTTCGTTATTTCAACTTCCCTAGCTGCTCGTTTGATATCTACCAATAAACATTATGAGGTTAAGTATATGTAAGCTAAACCTATAGACGTATTTCTTTTGTCCTTAGGTAATGGTTTTCATGCCACTAAGTCGAATTTATCTACTTGGCGTGCATAACTAATCATCCTCAATTTTACATGCATATTTTTAGAATTGGGAAGAGAGAAGTGAAGAAGATCGCCTTCTTATTGAGCGTGTTTTGATTTTAGTACGCAATGTACTGCATATTTCTCCTGATGTCGTCTCCGAACAGGTAATTGGATTTTTCTCATTCCGAAAAGCTTACTTCAGCGCACTGATGAGGATGTTTCTGTACACGATCAAATTTTATGGGCAATGCATCTGTCTGGTTGGGATGAGTTACTGTTGTTTCTGGGAAATGCAGAAGATGAACAAATGTTTGTTTTCCACACCCTTGAAATAATATCACTTATGTTGAGAGAACAGGTTAGTTTTGATTGAGTCACTTTTTTCTGTAGTTTTTGGAGTGACAGTAATAAACGATTAAATAGTACAACCCAGTAACTACGTTCAGGTTTGTTTGTTAGGTTTTAAGCCATATTTGTCATTTCAGAGTGAGGCGTACTTTTTGGTTACCGAAACCAAAATAAGCGAAGCTGGTTTGAAAATGCGTTCAGATAGCCAGCCGTGTAGCCTCAGTCCTTCAAAAAACGTTCATCAGTATTTAAATACATCCACAACGTAAAATGGTGTATAGCCAGATAGATCTGCATAGAACCTCTCACCACACAGGTGCATCGGGTCAAGTTGCCACACTTCACAGTAGTAAACAAAGAACAAGAGGATAGAAAAAGACTGGAATCAAAGTAGACAAAGTTGTGACCTGACTGATTGCTGCTACCTTGACGTAATGGTCGGGCTTGCATATCAGAATGACCCAGCGAGCTATACTGGTGGAACGCTTGTTCGTTTGAGGACTTACTATACCAGAAAGGTCTGTTGAATAGTGGTTAGACAAAAAATATTTACTGCCGTAGTGTGAATCGCTACACTATGATGGGGGCCCAAGAGCAAAGTCTTACTATTGCTACCTGGATGTGGTGTGACAGCAGTAAGGTGCTCGCTCCCCTTGGATGACCGGTAGTGCCACGTTGACACTGTCTTTCCAATGGGAAGGGGGGGGGGTGGAAGAGGTTATTCTGAAAATTAGCTCGCTCCCATCCCCTTTGCGTATCCCGATACCTGCGACAGGCATTCATAGTCGGATTCGAAAGCGGAAAACCAGTGACGTATAAATCTTCGTAGTTTGTCCAACCGGGATCAAGAGGTAAAATGTTTTGAAGTTGACTTAAACAAGGTAAGAGAATGCAAACTTTTTATTTAAAAAATCATAAATCTTAGTGTCCTTGAGAGGAACAACATCTGCTCACCTTAGTGTTGACGGCTGTTTTCAGCAACTTGTCTAGGTATAGGTAGAGTGGTCTGACTTTTATAAATGTTGGTTAGTTTACTAGTCTATAACACTACGCAACCCTGTTTTTAATTTTTAGTCTGAGATACCGCATACGGTTCATTTACGCTAGTTTATTGTCTTTCAGCTGAGAGTACAGTTTAGCTGCAAAAACCTCGGTGGGTGAGTAGAGATGCGAACCTGTAACCCACCAGTTCGAGCATGTTTACTTAGACCAATGAGCCATAATCCTTTATCTCCCAGGTTGATATAAGTAATTGCAACAAAATGGAACCTGAAATGGCAGTAGATCTGATTTAATATCTGGAATGTTAGAAGCTGAGTCAACCGTACATTATTTATTCCATGTTATTCATTGCTGTAATGAATGTTCCTTATCGTGTATACGCTTTACGATGTAAAGTTGAAAGATAATTTTCCATCTGTTCATCTTTTGAATTCGAATTCTCCTAAACGCTCAAAAAATAGATTTTTTCATTTTTTTCAGACTCCTGATCTACTTGCCTGCGCTGGAAAGGCTGCAGAAACTCAGATAGAGTTGAATACACGCAGGGAGTAGGTTTCAGTTGTTTAAATTACAAGACGGTTGTTCAGGCTTATTGAAAGGTGGAAAGCTCGAAGTGATACTGAACGAAAAAGCTTTCTCTACGGTTGCAACTTGAGGTAAGTTTTAAATGTTTTAAGTTATAGGTGTGAATTGATTTCATAAGTTTGAGTGATTTTTATCATTTTTGTTCTGATGGCTAGCAAAATTCGTGTCAGGAATAAATAAGAGCGAAGTTACTGGTATAGCATTAATCCACGAAGTTATTAACTTCTCTTCTGAGTCATTATAGGAACTGGAGGATTCTAGATCAAAAAAGTATCCAAAACAGTGAAAATAAGCGGTTGGCGACTCTAGATGATATGATTGACTACGGACTGCAATATCACAGATGCATTTAATTTTTATCTCTTCACAACAACCTCGCATCCCAAATCTAACCAGCTCCCATTTTTGTTATCAGCAACCTTTTAGAAATATATAATCTTCGGTAACAAGTTTTCTTTAACATCGATGAAAACTGCATTCTTCGATTATCTATGTATTCATCCTTTGATAAACAGACAGACAGACAAAATCAACGTAAAACCTAGCACACGGGTGTATCGGCTCAAGTCGCCACACTTCACAGTAGTACACAAAGAAAAAGTGGATAGAAAAAGAGTGATATCAAAGAAGTATGAGAGAATAAATTATGTATTACATAAAGGTTAGTGCGGATATTCAAGCTCTAGAAGATGTAAATACGTCTGCGCCATTGTGATCGATTTCCGGCCATGTCAACCAAATTCCCAACCACTTATTCCTATCGTCTCGGCGACCCCTAATTGTCAGTCTGCATCTCCCCACGCGACTCACGCCAACGGTGAGAGACTTCATCGACTGGTGCTAGGTCTTGATCTGGCCACCCTGAACTCTCTTACAACGTAATCAAACTTCTCCTAGCATGTCTGGTTGAGGTAGGCAGTGGTTCGGCATGCGTAATACATGTCCAAACCGTCTCAGTTGCCTAAGGTTCACAGCCTCATCAATCAACTTGCCTAGTTCCGTTCACCTGACCTCAACATTGCTCACACAGTGATTCCACCAAAGGGGAGCAGTGCTACGAAGATATATATGATCAAAACACCTGTAACCGCTTCATGACTTTTACTTTTAACGGCCATGTCCCACAGGCTTACAATAGGACAGAACGGACTGCAGCGCCGTATACTAATCCTTTGAAAGATAGTCGGATATTTCACCAGCTTTTTGCTCAATACTTCCAGAAGACTCCGCATTTTGTCAGCGTCTTCATCCAGCAGGCCGATATCATCCGCGTACTCCAAGTTGACCAGATGGCCTCCAGGGAGTAGATCAATCTCTGTGAAGTCAGATGTACCTAAGGTCATGTTCATTAGTACGCCCATAAAGAAGTTAAACATCTGACGAACACCACTAGTTGTCGTCAGTTTTCGTGGCAACTCTCCATAAACCTTGAAAAAGCTGTCTACGTTCGAGTAAAGAGCGTTGATTAGCCTTACATACTTTCTTGGCACTCTCTTCACAGTCAGACACTACCGCAACACATCACGGTCGACTGAGTCAAATGACACCTTCAGGTCAACAAATATGGCAAGTGTCAGCTACTGGTCAGTAGGTATGCCTGTGTTCAAGAACTTATCACAAGGTGAATGTGCCATCAGTGCACCCTTGTCCAGGTCTCCCTGAAACCTGCCTGGTTTTCTCGACTTTGCTCTTCTCCAGATCCAGTTAGGCGTCGGATAACTATAGAGCCTAGGATCTTCGACACGATATAAGTCGAACTAATTCCTCTATAATTGTCACAAGAAGATTTCTTCCCCTTCTTATAAACTGGGATGATCAGTGAAATAGACCAGCCTGGCGGCAAAACTTCTGATTCCTATGCAGTACGTAGTACCTCCACCAGTTTAATTATCGACTTCTTGCCGCTATCCTTGAAAACCTGAGGTGGCAAACCGTCAGGTCTTGCTGCTTTGGTTCGCTTCAGGTTCTATACAGCTTTTTCAACTTCAAGGAGAGTTGCAAGACCGACATCTGCGTCCCATTCATGTTCTGGATGAACGTTGGGCAACTTTAGCCTGGTTTAGGGTCAGTTGAACTTTGCTCCAAAGTGTTCTGCCAAATGTTCTAGCCGCCTGTACTAGGAGTTTACCAGCACTCCATTCTTTCCGGCTATGGTGTCTTCTTACCGGTACCCTTATTAGGCCAAAATAGTTTCCAGGTATTACCTAACGCTGATGCCTTCTCTGTCGCTTTCTTTATCCACCACTCTTCGTGATCGACGCGAACTCTTGATCAGTTTACGTTTAAGCTGCTTTCGCTGTTCGTTGTGGTTGGAGCCATCTGGAGTTAGTTTCTACGCATCAGTCAGTTTGGATGACGTTGCGGAAATACAATGATATCTGCTAACCTTTGGGTGTAGGTTACCAACTGTCTTTACCACTCTTCCTACAAATTGTTACCGAGACTGGATAGCCTACCTAACTACATAAAACAGAGAGTAGTTTCAATTGACCGTCTACAACTATGGCGTCTCAAGTTATTTGTGTAAGGCACAGTGTTCATTGGTATGTATTCGTAAAAAACTCCACTAATAAGCTTTTATTATTTTTGGGCACTAGGTTATCCGAACGTGTATGTATGTCTTCAAATCATTGAAGTAAAAAGTGTTTCAGGCTTTCGTTGATATTTATTGCTGAGTGTTTAGCTCCAGTAAGATTGCTTACATATCTTATACTCAGCTTACCTTTATACTTGGAATTAGATACTTTTTATATGGTGTGTATACTGGGTTATGGCTTCTCCTGACCGATGAGTCAATCCAAATTATAATAAGTAATTAGCGAAACTAACCACATACTATGTATACCAATATGAGATGTCCTTTGATGGTGTCACTCTCATCCTTCTAAGTAAAATTACTTGTTCACGACATTCCTATCAAACTGAATAGGTCTATTTAGTCTCCGTTGCATACGAACCATCGCTTTAAGTGACACCATCAAGTTTTTTAAGTTAAAGTTCATCACTGAATGTTCAGGTAAAATGGAACAGATATCCTTCGAAGACCTTTTAATAGTGCAGTGTAGTTAAATTGTAGCTGAGTGCAAGTTCACTTTTCTTGCAGTGAATAGTGTGCATACATGTGTAGGCCTTATATATTCCCTAAGTGATAAACTCACGCAACATGATCCCGAAACGCCTGGCATCACATCTCAAAAAACCTTGGGTACTTTGAACTATTTATGTTTTGCGATTTGTTTCCGCATCCTTTTAACAGTAACATTTGTCATTGCAGTAAAAAAATACTATTTTGCTTTCAACACCTTTTCTGCATAGGCAAACTCGATTTGGTGGCGCTTTTGAGTTGGGAAACACATCGTCTTTAAGTGAACGGCCACTTATTTACCACCATGATATTACATATGCGACTAGAATAGCTGCATCAGTTGGTACGCGTCTACATAATACCAGAGATGTGGAGGATAATGTTGGAATTGTTGAGTTGGATTTAGGTAAACGGAAGTTTCGGAAACCTAAAAATCGTAAACCTTTGGTTGATCGGTCAGTGCACCGGCGTTCAATTTTGGCTGTCCAATTATATCTGCAGGTATCGTATTGAATGCATTTTAATAACATAACTGCATCAATAATTAAGCATATTTACTTTTTCACCATGTCACATTTGTTTTATTTCGTTTTCTCAACACTTTGTTCATGACTTTTCCAGGAGTACGTGGTGCATATCTTGTTTTTGATTAGTTTGAACAGTTGAGAATCATTTACACCGAAATCCTCTAGCCAATTTAGGACAATGTTAGCTTTCCAAATGTTAGAGTTACGATGTGGAATCATCGTAACTATATGGGAGGTTTCCGTCACTTAGAATAAGAGACCATGCATTTAATTGTTTTTAAAAAAATGCAGCATATCCATCTATACGGATTCGCGTACGAAGCTGTATGTTATGACTGATGTATTAAGATTTAATATACTACGAGATATTCTGTATTAAAAGAGATGGCGTTAGCTTGTTGTCTCTTTATCGACTTCAGTTTCTAGCACGAAATATATAATTATTCATTGGTAAGGTTGCAAACAATATCTTAGTAATCCACAGTAAACTCATAAAAATGAGCTCGTAATATGTAAGCAAAGCAAAAGAATCGATCTGTGGTGTTATGCTGTTTTTTTTCCAAGCTAATTCTTCAAAGAATAAAAGTTTACAAGCTACCACATACTGGTGAGCTTTATTGTGTTTTTATTTCATAAGCTTATATTAATCGTTATTGTAATTTCAACATCTACCAATATTCGACTATTATTACTTGTTTTTATCAATAATCCAGAGTTTCTGTTGGCAATTCCTAAAGTTCTGTTATAATCCAATCATGCGGGCCGTACAGTCAGGTTTAACTCGTCAAACTACTCAAGAGAATGATGAAACGTATTTTCTCTGGACTATGCGATTCTTCATGGCTTTTTGTAGAGTTTATCGGTTTCGATCGGACTACATCAGGTATGCATTGTGTCAGTTTACTTAACTATGCTGATCATTGCAATAATGATTCAGCAAGTTTTTTCCACAGTTTAAAATCGGTATATTTACCCCAACAACATTTCTGAACGGCTTTATTTTCAGTCATTTTAGCAACTAATTTAGTTCGTCAGTCAACTTAGTGACGACGAAAAATCCCCATTTGGTCATTGAGAAATAAAAAGAGGATAATCATTTTTTCGACGACTCATTTTCACAGCTGTACATTAGTAAATATATAAGATGTTATGGAATGTTCTAGAAAAGTTTCCGTTCAAAGATCAAACTTAATCGATAGGCGTGTGTAGGGAGTGAAATGATATTACGTAACAGGGCATGATCTCAATAGTTTTTATAAAATGCAGTGAACAGTAAGATTTGATTTCTGATTAAGGCCATGGTAAAGAAAGTGTTCGTACATGTTTCTTTTGAATACACAACTGAGGTTTGAAGCTATGAATTGCCAAATCTGGCTGCACATATGCGGCTTTATATATATATATATATATATATATATATATATATATTGGTAAGGATTTACTAGTGTCCATAAAATCTGGTTTACATTTTCATTATGAAAAATGTTCGTCATGAACGTAACTGACAAGACCACTAGCTGTTGTTACTCGCAAAGGTAAGAGTGATTGAAACGCCTGGTGTATGGGATTTTTCGAACGTGCTATGTTGGCTTTTTTCGTGAAAAAAATCGTATATCAACTATCATTTTCTATGGATTTCACTAACACCCATCCTTGACCACTCGTGGTTGAATTTTCGTTCATGTTTTCTCATTCGGTTATTGGTTTGGAAACTTTCGTGGGGTTATAACCTGATGACACCATTTTTTAAAATTGTTCGTAGATTATTTTTACCTCGTTTCCATTGAATTATCAAATTTTAACTGAAAACTGCATTTTTTTCTTCAAAGTGAAACCCTTAGTGTTTCAATTTTCCACTGGATATATGATCAAGTGATGAATTACCGAGAACATTTATTCACAAATAAGCGTGGTGGATCCTCGAATCAGCGTGCAATGCAAGCAGCTCGACGTTTAGAACTCTCCATAGCTGCTTACAGAGAATTTTTAACTTGCCTAAATCGTATGCTAAACGTGACTGCAGAGGATAAAACTGTTCAACCCGAAGATGAAGAAACACCGGAATGCGTTGAAGAACGTTTACGTTTACAAGCCAGTGTTGCTGAGTCAATTATCGGTATGTAATTAAAATGAGCAGTAGTTGTTTCTCTATCGTTACCAATAACGTAGACATGTTTTCTGTAAGACGGACATAATTGAGTACGCATATTGCATATCTCCCTTTTAATATGTGAACTGGGCTTAAATATTATTTCAAGTTATTTTACTACTCCATATAAAACAACCTTGCACCAATTCGAATTTTTGGTTGACAGGAAATAATGAGAAAGGTTTTTGATCGTCTAGTCATTACTAATCCAATTCAAGTCATTTGCTGTTTATTGAAGGATTGTTTTACCATATAGGTTTGTAAATCTCTCGGGATCCATAGTTCGAATTTGCGTCCAAGTGCTATCCACATTGCAGTTTTTTAACGCAACCAGTTATGATTATGGACAATAATTTCTTGTCTTATGACTCGTATTAGTATTTCAAGGTTTAAGTTAAAGAGCTGTTCCTATGAAGTAGACTAACTGAATTTATTGGTCAAAACTCAAATATCTTTCCTCCCACTAGCACCTAAAAATCATATTGGAGATTATTTTTATGTTCAATAAGTGTTCACATTTTCTAGGTTTGTGACTTGAAGATTTCTGCTTGATTTTGAAGATGGTTTTTCGTCCCAGTCACTAACAGCCAGAAAGTCATTGATAAGCAAAAATACGGATCCTTAAAATGTTAACGGACCGAGGTAAACACTAGATCTGACGTCATTAGTGTATATTTTTCGACTTTAAGCAGTTCACCACGAAGTTCAACAAGGTCGGTGTTATGGAAAGATCTTCGTCGTAAAACATTCAACTAGTGCTTATTAGAACGTTAGTTAAAGTTTGTTTGACCATACACTAGTAGTTGTTGAGAAATATGTTTAGATGGTTACAGATCTTAAATGTCTTATGACTTTGACGACGTTGTACCCCGGTTGAAATTTTATTTAAGCACTCAGCTCTCAACTTAAGCCTGGAAACTAACACCCTGGTTGACTGTTATACAGTTGTGAAATACTGCGGTACACAGTAACAGCGTGAAATTGTAGTTCATCATTCATTGTCTTAAGCTGTTTCGTTGTTTTCACCTACTTCCGTCTCTGATTTATTACATCCTTGCTGTCTAATGTAAGCAGTTGTATGATCTACTTTAATTATACTTACCTCATCTCTTCTTTTTTTTTTTACTAGAAAATGTATTCTATGTTTCTGAATATCAAGAGGTATTTCCAATTCTTCTAAGAGACTACAATGAAATATTTATGTCAAAGTATGCGATGTCTAGTATTTTTGAGTATTTCACTATCGAACCTTTATTATTATTTTCTTGCTATGTTGTATAGTTATAATTTTATATCTGATATTATCCGATTTTCATTTGTTACAAATTGATGGAGTAGTAATGTTGTTTGGTCGGTTGCTTAGTAGATCTAAGGGTGCTGCGAAAGGCACTCTTTTAGAGCAATTGAATTCTATGAGCTGCATGATACTACCGTAAGGCTGTCATTATCTTTCCAGACGATACCGTCTTCATAAACTCTGGAGACGTGATCGATGTTCTGTGATAAAATGCAGGTGGATATGGTTCTAAGAATGGAGTTCCCTGAACAGGATTTTTTCCCGTAGGTTAGATTACTGTTTAATCGTGTATTTATAAGATGAATAGTGAAAATAACAGCCCTTTGTCGTCCAGATATTTTGAGAACTCCAGAAAAACAGTAAACATAATCTGAAATTTTATTTCCTAGTAGATATGGCTGTTGTTAATCGTCCATTCAACTGTCAAATTCCTAATATGGCGAAAGGATTGCCCAGAATTTCACTTCGTGACACTGACAAGCAGTGCAAGAATGTAACTAATCACAGTATCAAGACAGCTGTAAGATGATGTCCATAAAACAACAGAAGCCGTTCAGGTTGATTCAGCAAAATGAATAACAGTTAAATTGCACCGTCCAATCTGATACAACTGACGTCAATTCTTTTCAATGAAAAGTCGTGTGAATAAGTTCTTGAATTCTGTTGCCCATAAACACCTAGTTTCCTATGATTTATTTTAGCTAGACTGTAACTGTTCATTTTACAGCTGGATTATATCATATTGTACTAGTCTGTTTGCACTCTGTGAAGTTGGTGTATTCACTTACACACTCATGATTTTGAAATGGTGGAGAATGTTTGTAGCTCAGGACGATCTCGGTTGTATTAACCAACCCAGTTCAAAGAACATCATACAACCAAGACTTAGACACTATTTAGCGTCAACAATTTCCTATAGTTTCATATCTATGTTGTATCAGTCTTTTCTAAGTATCATAGTTGTTTTCTTCTTAGGGAATATTTGTGCGATTTGGTTGAAGGATGTCACTTATTTATAAGTCTACTCTCAAAAAAAATTGGTAGTGGCAGCAAAAAATTTCTCGTAAAACGTCGAAGAGTTCGTCGTAGAAAGAAACGACAATTGAAAGGGAAAATTAAAAAGGAAAGTAATGTGATGAGTCAGGACCCGAAGCAGTAAGAAGTAACCGTCTTGAACAACAGTGGTCTGGTCAGTTAGAGGGTCCTCTTATACAACTGTTACTTGGATCTACTCAACAAGAGAATGAAAATGATGAAAGTGGTGATGATATGAATGATACACGATTGTTCGATGCTACTACAGGTAACAGTGAAGATCAGCAACTGAAATCAGCTATTCGTCGAGTTCAGGCTGCTTTGTTTGCCGGTGCAGCTAAAACTGCTTTGGCGATGGCTAGACGAATGTGGCGTCTTTGGCCAGAAATTGCTCCAATTACTATTGAAGAAGATAATCCAGCTATCGATGCTGGACGTGCTGCTGGACTACCACCTGAGTGCTTGAATATACTAGGAGGCTTGCGACAAATTCATATGTCAGAATTAGGTTAGTTTGATAATACGTTTTTATGTGATTCTTGTTTTATAAATTAAATTTGTATTATTGTGACCTCTTGTTGAATTTCTTTTCTGGATTCACTTCCTTAGGATAACAGTAGTTCTCTCTATCTATTTGAATAAAAGTTAACATTTGAGTAGACACATTCCAACAGACTACTCACTTTACTTTAAAGTAAATAGCGCTGAATGAACTTTTTCATGTCTTAACTTTTAGAAGCGGAAGAGGAGGCAGCTGGTGAATCTTCTTTAGAGGATGACGATGATCTTTACAACGAAGAACTCGGTATTAGTGATTCAAATGATGAAGAATTAGTTGCCAGCGAAAAAGAAGTAGTTCTTGACTTCAGTACTTTTCTTCTCAAATTTCTACATCCGCGTATTGTACACGCTTATACGTAAGTTTGACAGATTTTGTCAGCCATTTGGCTCCGTAAAACCATCGGTTAATATCAGTGATGTGCAGAGTAAAGTCGTAAATTGTTTGCAACTTATTTAAAATAGTGGCTTACTAATTCGGTACAATGCATCATGGTTTGAGCGTTTGCTTAATGATAGGATAGTCGAAAAGTCGTGTATTGTATAGACTCATAGAAACATTCCTAGTAGTAAGTAATATCAAGAGAGTATTAACTGTAACTCCAAAATTTCAGTCATCCTTGACTTTACAAAACATAACCAGACAGATAAACCTTATGAACATAGGACCTAGCATTACTGGTGTTCACTTTAACAAATAATATCGGAAAATCAATATGAAAAATTATGCAGAGAAAAGAGGGGTTTCATCAAACAGCGAAGTATGACAAAGATCAAGATGAAGATAAGGCAGGGGTGAATCTGCGACACAGCAGTAATATGGGCAATTTCATCCACCTTGCCCATCTAACCGTTTTGGTTGCTTCGTGGACATTTCCCTGCGCTGTTCAGACCAATGGTCAGAGATTTTATGAAATAATGCCATGATTTAGTCTGTTCACGCAGTTATTTTTCAACCTAACCTGAATCCATGTGACAACATATTATTGTGGACGGTGCCTGGGGTTGCATAACAAAGTTTCCAGTCATAACCTCACCAATCAGCTTATCGCCATCACTTGAAATCTTGTACCTAATGTCTATATTATTCATGTGGTGGTTCCATCACACTCAGGCGATAGTATGAAGACAACACTGGTCAAATAACTGTCTTAAAATATTTTCTGCCCTTGGTGACCATGTTCCGTAGCCATAAAGTAAGAGAGGGTGAACTGCTGTGCAGCACTCTCAATCCTTACTAGGCAACGAATATATAACCAGCCTGTAAAAGTAACTGAATTGATAATCATGAATCATTCAGAAGAGCACTTTTAAACATTAACTTGCCATAACCGTAGACTGTAGAGCGATCGTGGAAGTCGCGGCATAAAGTCTTCAGTGAGATAATCTACTTACTTAATAGGAACTCTTTTCGGTAATCGACAACCATAAAGCCTGGTAGTGATAATGGATCGTAGCTGGCAGTAGAGTCCAGGACATATGTTCCGTGCAGTGGCCACCTAGTGGCCAAAGCTAATTCTTGTGCGACGGGAAACGTTTTTTAAATGTTGTTGCTTGTATTACCCCATTGTTGATTAGACGGGATTGGTCGGTCTCTGTTGACATATGGGCTCGTTTTCGAATGTGTTGAAATTACCCGTAGTTTCAGTTCGTTTGTGATAATGAATTGTGATCAGCAGTGGAATACAGGACACGCGTTTCGTCCTGTTTTGGAACTCAGTGGTCAACTGGATGTACCTGCCTTCCAGTGAACGATTTTGTTCCCACTAAGACTTAAACCCGAGACCAATCGCTTCAAACGTCAGAGTGTCCTCCAATCAACCATGGGATAAAACAAGCAATGACAAGGAAAAATGTACACCCGTCGCAAAAGAAATGACTTTCATGACTCGGTGGCCTAGTGGGTAGCGTTCTGGTGTCTGCAGCGATTGGCTTTCAGTTCGAGTCTTAGTAGGAACAACATCGCTCACTGGGAGGCAGGCACATCCAGTTGACCACTGAGTCCCAAATAGGACGAAACACGTGCCCTGGATTCCACTGCTGGCTAAAATCCATCATCACTAACGAACTGAAACTGCAGGTAATTTCACGACATCCGAAAAGGGCTCATATGTCCACAGACACCGATCACTTCGGTCCAATCACCCATGTGATAATAATGGAAGCAATAACGTAAAAGAAATCCATAAACTCTTTCCGTTGAAGCAATCAAACGTCATCCTTGCGGGATGCAGATCTTTACCTGTGCTCTACGATCTGGTAGGTGCAATCGTATTCGCTTCTGAAAGCTGTGTGGTTTTCGTGGTTTAGCTGAACTCCAGTTAGGCGTTGGATGCTTCTTTTTGTGTCTTTCTATAGTTTGCCGGACGTCTTTTTCTAAGTATATGTATCCTCTGTAACTCAAATACTACAGCATCGACGTTAGTTTTATCTGGACTGAGAATATATCTTGGAAGACAGCAGGTTAAATGTATTAAGTTATGCTGCCATCCGTGATCGGTCGAATTCAATCAGCAATTCGGAGTAGACAGCATCAAGTTAATGGCCCTCCATTGACTAATCAATGTGCCTAATCCAACCCTACAGGTGGTCAATCACGACCTGAATAACTCAACGATAGCGTCTTTGATTGCAACACTGGGTGACGCGCGTTCGAATCTTGGGTGCCACACCAGTTCCATCGAGGTTGCAGATATGCCTTATTGATGAGTGCCAGAATCCACAAAACCTTAGTGCAGGGCTTCTTGTTGATTGTCTCCGTGCGACTAACATTTATGATGCCATCCACTTATGTGACTGGTTTTTGAACTAGTTTACTCAAAGAAACATTGGGTTCCTGACTAAAGCTTACGAGATGTTTTGTAAACAGTAGTTGACCATTCACTCAAACGTTTTCCCGAATGTTAAGAATATAGTCACTTTTCTCTTTACAAAGCCTTCTTTTTTTCGCTTGTTACTTTTATATTTTCATGTCCTGATTTTTATCTCATGGCATTTAAAGGTAGAGAACATGAGAAGGCTCCAGCTGTTCAATGGTCGTCACTATCGTGGCATAAGTCCATTGTCTTGGACGAACCTTGTTTATTAATATATAAGTTAGGTTCAGAGTCCTAAGTTGAAAAAGTCAGTCAGTCTAATGGATTTCTGAACCTTCATCTACTGAAGTGACTCGTACATGTGTTTTACGTGCGTAGTTGCCGTCTTACCCATCACGATGTTAGCTGCGGTGGGTTCAAGAAGGAAAAATATCAGATGCGACTACATCAGTTCATGAAGTGCGTCTAGTTGTTAGTCTAGGCCGTGTGCATGAAGATCAACTTTCTGATTCGGGTCCGTGTAACAATCGAAATCAGTGATTGGAGACTGTAGGTGATATGGCTGAGAATGGATCACAGTGGCGTACATACATCCACACATTATCTTCTTAATTTGTATACAGCATTTCGTCATCGTTTTGCTCTCTCTTTCTCTTCATTTTAGCCTGTACCACTTTCGACTACACTCCTACCATGTTTTCAAAAATCTTGTTGCCTTGTTTGTTGATGTGCTGATACCAAGTGCGATAACTTGAATCGTCACATAGTTAAGCCCAGTCCCATATTAATATTGATTGTCTGATCTCCATTAAAAAAATAATGATCACTTTATTTCGAAGAATGTTTTGGCACAATTAAAAATTTTTAGCATGATACACTGCAACAATATATATATATATATATATATATATATATATATATATATATATATATATATATATTATATATATATATTACTCCTTTACCACATTTCTAATAGTGTTAATATAGCAATTTATGAAAAGAATATCTATAACGAGGAAAAAGTTAGTTTTACACTGGTAATTAAACTACTAGTCAGAAATTATTTATTGTTGAAAATTTGATAAAAGGGTTCTGTAATTTCCGGACTATTTATACATTTGAGGGCCCGTTGCCATCCACTATGGTGCTTTTCCTTAATTTGGGCATCGATTTGTAGAGCAATAGGTCGTAACAATTTTAAAAATACACGAGAGTATGCAATAGGATTAGATAACATAACTGGATGATTAAAATAATGTAGAAAGGAGAAATCTGATGCAATATATTTCGTGGTAAAATAAGATAACCCAAAGTTTAACTAGGCTGTTGTGTAACAACTTAATTTGATGATGGTGAATGCGAGATTCTACCTGGTTTTTCTCTGCTCAAAATACTTTGTCTAATCTTCTTAACCTTTGAAATAACATGATTTGGAATACAAGATGTCTTGCTGTCTACTAGCGGCTAAAATTAGAGAAATATTTTTCAGACAAATCCAATCAACGCTTTTTTTTCCAATATCAACTATTTTGTGGTCATTATGTTTTGCGATCCTTCAGTGAGTTTTGTTAGATATCTTGCCTAGTATATTCCTGAAAATTGATGAACGTCACTCGGTTAGTGCTTAAATACTTTTAATGGCTTTATAATATTGTATTCCTGCTGCTAAGCGCAGTCAAAGTTGTCACGTTTTGTGATCCCACTAACAGGTATCCTCATCTATGCAACTATTATCGCAAAATCCAATGGTAATGTAATGACTGAAATCCACTTTATCAGAATGTCACAAGATACTTTCAAGCGTAGACTAGTGATTAAAATCATTTTAATATTTTCTGGTCATTATTCCTGCACTCATACATGTTAATTAAGAGGTCTTATTGCAAAAATAATCAAAAATCAGAGTCGAAAAACATCTACTGGAATATCTGCATAGTTGTTTTTTTACCGAATGTGATGCAGTCTAAAATGGCTTTATTCAACTCTGTTTAATCACTGACCCGTCAGCATACATCTCTTTATATCAAACAAGCTCAACTTTTTCAAGTCTATTTTGTGAAGCACTTCATTGGATAGTATTTTCCGAAAATCACCTTTTGGCAGTAATTAAGAGGCGATGGACACCAGGAATTCGATGAAGCAACACAGAATACCGATGTTTCGTAACTAAGTGAACACTTATTTCATGAACAAACGGTTAACATATTCAGCAAATGAAAATACTACGGAATGTCACGACGACTCTCATTTTTATTTACGAAGTGTATGCTAGAACAATTAATATGCACTTGATGTACTTTGATTTGAATATAAGCAATAAATTCGCCTCGAGATGTTATCCAGTATATTATGCTATGTTACTGTGTGCTATGTCAAATAATCTAATACTTAATGTACTATGTAGTTGGTGCATCTTCACTAGGTGGATCCCGAAATATTTTTTTGAGTGCATATATTTAAAATACTATGAATATGATATATTACGATGAAATCAGATTAGTAGTGATTTTTAAAAGATTTGTGACATATTCCTACTTTTATGTTAAGACGAATATTCAGCTTTTTTGTTTAACCTGTAAACCTTGTTGCTTTCATCCTTTCAATAATAACTGGGTTGTTCAGTCTACTATTAGATGATTACGATACTAATCCTCGAACAACCAATTACGCTCTAGTTCATACTATTCATCGATTGGCTGTACGTGAACACTTTCCTGGATGTTTTTTCCAACTACGGTTGTTTCGAGTATTTCAGAAGTTTGTACATGACCGCGGTTTATCAACTTCTCCAGAATTTAAAGTAAGTATAATAACTAATTTTTATGGAGGCGTCTTACACTCAAACAGCTTGTTTTGCAATACTAATCCTAATTGGAATCTTTTTCAATAGACTGACAGACAAACCAATATAGATCATCGCACAGAAGTATGTCGATGGAAATAGATAAAAGTGTATTAGTGGAGAGAGAATTATCAATATGAAGTTTAGTGAAAATGTTCAAATTTTCAAAGATGTCAAAGACTAAAAGCATTTGTCCCATTGTAACCGATTTTCAGCCATTTTACCAAGACTCTTCAACCACTGATTCCTATTATTTTTAAGACCCTAGCCAGAGAGTTTATACCTCCATTGCACTGTTCAGATAAACAGTCAACTTCACGTCCTAGTTCCAAATCTTTATCTGACCACCCTGAGTCTTCTTCCAACGCAATCATACTTCGGTTAATATCGCATGCCAAAGTAAGTATTGCCCCGGTGTGTGCAACAGATGTCCATGCCATCTCGACCGGCGAGTATTCACGAATGACTGACTTATTTCCCTTTTTTATTGCTCTACGCCCAACATCGCGATTTCTCAGAATTGGGATTCCATCACAGACGGACAATTTTTCGAAGAAACCTATGGTTAAAAACACTTAAACACTTAACATTTACTTTCAGCAGTCATATTTCATTCCCATATAATAAGACAGGGAAATATATCACATTAAACTTGTCCTTCAATAAATAGTTGGATATCTGGCTGGTATCACAGATGATGTAAGCTGGCAAATGTCACAGTAACCTTTTGTGTCTGAAGCGAGCTTTTTTTAACCAACCCAACCTATTGGAGTTGATGCAACTTCGTAAGTTAAATGGTCATCACATTCTACCACTTGACTCCCTATTGATGTAGACTAGTTTTGAAGC
This sequence comes from Heterobilharzia americana, assembly GCA_944470555.2. Classification (NCBI taxonomy): domain Eukaryota; kingdom Metazoa; phylum Platyhelminthes; class Trematoda; order Strigeidida; family Schistosomatidae; genus Heterobilharzia; species Heterobilharzia americana. Next base: position 114,053,515 of record OX104134.1, on the reverse strand, counting down.
ATGATCTTACATGTGACAGGTATGCAACGAATGTAAAACATACTTATATATTTGCTCAAGGAGTTTGACTTTCAACCAATGGGCCACGGGTTCGAACACCGCTCCACCTGCTGAGGTTTGGGTAGCCAGGTAGTATCACTAGCCTTTACACAATATGTGTGGTTCATTGCTGACTGCATGGCTGTGCACAAGGTAGCTGAGGGCTTCTTTTCCAAAAAAACTGTTTGTTGTCAGCGTCTTTATCTGGCACTGAACTGTGTTAACAGTCAATTTAAATGGCATTTCGGGTTGATTCGAAGGTCATGTTAGCTAACACAATGTATCTTCATGATCTTCGATTGTTCATCTAGTTAGTTTGCTGTTAACTTGAATATGAACTAAGTCTTATCGCATTGATGTTTGTGTTGTCTAACAGATAATGAGCAGAACAAACAATGTCAAATGTTTAGATGTTAATTTTCTCTGAACATTTACAATTTAGTCGAAAACTTTATTGCTTGGGGGTTTGTTTTTTCCTCTACTTAACGAATCAAAGGATTTCATGTACTGTATGGGTGATTTGTCTGAATAACCAATGCCAAACTTATGTGTTCAGAAGACTACATTTTGTCAAGTGCCCTCCAGGGAGTAGATAAATGTCTGCGAAGTTGGAGGTTACTAAGCTTATGTCCATTAATGCCTCTATATCAAAGTTAAACAGGAACGGTTACATCAGGGATGCTTGGCGGACACCACTGGTTGTCGTCAGTTCATATGTTAACTCTCCATAAGTCCTTACATGGTTGCATGAGCTCGAGTATAGGACTTTAATTAGCTTCACATACTTTCTAGATACTCCTTTCACAGTCACACACTGCCACAACACCTAACGATCGGCAGAGTCAAATACCGACTTCAGGTCAAGAAATATGGCAGATGTATTCCCTCCTTGACATCATCTAAAGCCTGAATATTCACACTAACGTCTATCTCAAATTGCTTATTCCCTCACCCAACTTTGTCGACTTTGATATCACTCATACTCTCCACTTGTTTTGTGTATACTACTGTGAAGTGTGGCAACTTGAGCTGACGCATTTGTGTGGGAGATTCTACGTTACTTCTGTCTGTCTATCTTTCTATCTATCATATTACAGCCTTTTGAGGATTATCGAGTTGAGATTTGATTGCTTTAATCCCACATTGGAACTCTGCAAGGCAGCGTAGTGTCCTATACAAGGGGACAACCTTTTCTAACTCCCCAATCTTCCTTTAAGGTAAGTATCATCTGCACAGAGTACTTCTAGTCATCCACAAGAAACATTTCAATGCTGTCACATCTCGTCCAGCCGGCAACACGACTTCACTTCATGACGTAGCAATTTAAACTACAATGGTAACTGCTTTTTGTTTCACCAGTATCCAACAGACGTTTCTTACATGGCAGGACATAAAGGAACAAGTATTACAGGTAGCGTTGCTCTTTGGATAGTTATAATATGCAAGCCGGGTCACCACTTCAAGCTAGGAGCTATCGGTCAGAGTGTCTGTTCTCATGTTCACATGAAATAGGTTTCTGGCTGTTTGACGACCACTTTTATTATTTTTACAGGGCGATATATATTGTAGCTCTCATAGTCCCGACAAACTGAAATTGTACTTAACGTAGTGTGTAAGTTTAGTGAGTTAATTCTTAAACTATCACACCGGATGTATAGATGAAATCCACGTTGAAATTGTTTGTTTCCTATTTATTTTTCAGTCAACTATGGCGGAATAGCTTTCACACATCCTGCTTACTTTTTATCAGTGTAACTTATTGTGATAGATACTAAGTTGACTGCAAACCATAGAAGACCTATGCTATCCCCGACGATTTTGTATGGGTATTTGTTATTCTAGTTGAAGATTTATGAAGATTGATTTATTGATTTCAGATCGGTATTCATCATGGACTGACATCAGTTAGACAAACATCGGAAACCTGGGAACACTGGACAGCTGTCCAACTCCACTATGGGACTCCTCTACAATGCGCACCTATGACCCCGTCAGGGATCAAACCCAGGAACTTCATGTCCCGCGATCAACACATTGCCATTGAACCACTGGGTCTATAGCGCGACCTCATGAACTGACAGAAGCAGGAAATATCGACCACTGGGTTCCGACCCAATCTTTCAATGGTAACGTGTTGGTCACGGGACCTGAAGTTCCTGGGACCGATCCCTGATGGGTGGGTGGGTGTGCACTACTGAGGGGTTCTACACTAGGACGAAACAGATGTCCAGCACGTGTCATTCATTTAACATAAGCCAATATGTAAGCTTAAGTTTGATTACATTGTTGAATTCAGTAATATTGCGTTCTTTTTTTGTATTTGTCAGGAATTGGCTAACCTTATTAAATACATTTTGAGAAAATTTTTGAAGTTCAAGAAAAAACAACTATGTTCTGATTGAAACACTTTTCTTGAAAACTGTAAAAGAAAGTTATGAAACTGTTCAAGGATATGGTACTTTTGAGGATAAGTAAGTTTGTAAGAAATTCATATTAATTATAATTTGACTAAGATAGCCGTAGTTTGGCTGACTAGTACAAATTCATATTGGTAACAAATGTTTTTTCCGATTTCGGAATTGTCTAAAAATCCTAACAACTCCATGTTTAGAGGTGAAAGATGAAAATAAGCACTTTTTATTAGATCATAATTTTTCTCCATACTGGTACTTTTCTTATCACTTATTCAGTTGTCTTCTATGCACAGGAGGATTTCCAGTCTCTGTGAATTTCGCCATTCATATTCATTTATCCTACGTGTACATTTATTTGAATGACATGTATAACAGCATCTGTAGGAAACGTAAAGTTACAAATATTTTCATTTCTCTTCAGCAAGAAAACTAGTCATTGGACTGGTGAACAAGACAAAGAATTAACCCAACTCTTTGAAGCCTATCGTCATGACCCTGTACCTCCTGGTGGGTTATTTATTTTTTAACAGCATTTCGTCCTGATATTTCGTCTTATTTTTAGCAGATCTAAACTAACTATTCATCTGTTGTTATTGTTGCTGTTGTGGCTCAGGCATTTGTCGCCCATGATGAGTCACCGCTTACCTCGAATTGGAATGTTTACCTGAAGTAGGATTGTGATGGAAGAAAGCTAACTAACGAGACCAAGATGTGGTACCAGTTGATGAATTCTATAACTGTTCGTCTCATTGATTTAATGAAGTGTAGACTGTTTGACTGGGGTACTTGGGACAATAGGAATCAATGGTTAAAGAAGAGCCTCGGTGACATAACTGAAAATCTATCACAATGGCACAAATATATTCACTGTTTTATCATCTTTGAACTCTGATATTTTCACTAATTTTCATATATGAATTATGTTTCCTTCCAAGCACATTTTTCTGGCTGAATATCACTTTTCCGTACTTCTGTGAAGTGTTGCAACTTCAGCTTAGATATTCTTGTGGCAGGTTTTAACTTGCCTCATCTGTCTGTTTGTTAGTGAAGGTTGTTTGTTTGTCTTGAGACTTTTGAATACGGTTAAATAGGGACACGTAACTTAGATATTAGATAAACGATATAATACTCGGCAACTGGTTCAACTAACACAAGGAGGAAGACAGTATTAGACTGAATAGTGTACTTCAATCCCAAAGAATGAATATGGGGATGCAACTTTTGCGTCTATATACAGTATGAACGTCCTTGGTACGAACAAAAAATTAGAATATTAGAAGTAGGAGATTATGCTATAGGGAAATAGAGTTCTTAAAAGTAGTGCAAATAAGCGATTCACGTGAGGCTGAAAAGACGTGAAAAGATAATTCAAATTTTCTATCAGGTGAACGTATGAAACGTTCATTTTGGGGAATGTGGCACTTTCAAAATTTGTGGTCTTTTGTCTGATTCATTTTCGCACTGTTATAGGTTAGCTTTTATTTGCTTTTTGTATGTGAAAAAGTACTAGATAAAACTCATTCTTTGAAAAAAGGAATATCAGGCTCTTGAGTTTACTTTAATTACCAGACTTAATGCACTGAAAGCACTAAGACATGTGTCCCTATCACAGAATCAAGCTGGTATCATTCAGGACACAACCGTTACAGGTGTTCAAGCCATAATCTATGTAAACTCAAAATGAATAAAAATAGTAATGGATACAAATATTCGTTTTATCTCATTTTCTTTGTGTATAAATGCCCAAACCATGTTGCAGTTGGATAATTTGAGAAAATTTGGGCTTTGGGTAAATGATGTTCAACCTTGTTTGGGTTTTCATTCATTGGGAAATGCGAATACTAAAATAAGTAGTTACTTATTTACATAAAACGCAAAGTAGACACCAAGATAGGCTCCATAGTTAGTAGTAATAATAATGCTACTTGCTTAACATGTGCAGTTTTGTGTAACACATCAGAAGCTTCACCTAAGTCTTAACGGTTAGAATGAATGTGTAAAGGGGTTCCATTTTGTGACTGAGTAGTTTTTTATTTTAGTGCGGAATAAGATTGCCATGCTCTGCAATAAAAAGCCCTTAATTTCTGAAACCTGTTACAATCAATCGTTTCGCCCAGAAGTTTCGGGAGAAAGCATGTGAACCAACGTGTGAATATCAAATTGGTTACAGAGACGAAAAATCAATAGGGTTCAGATCTGGAAAGACATGGAAATAGTCAAAGCCAGTGTAAATACATATCAACCCTTTGTACTTTGTATAACCTTTTGACTTTACAATACACCTGTTATCTTACTGCGTTCTTCCATTTGTGAAGAAACTGATCGACCATTACCATTAAGGGTGGAATCTGAAGGTTATAGTTCAAGCGTCCTCATATATAGCAGACACCAAAAGAATATTAGGTGTGGCATGTGGGTTATTGGAATGGCAGTCAACCCTCTACCTCAACTTAATCGACTTTGAAAAGGCCTTTGACAGCGTCGACCGAGAAGTCATTTGACAGGCAGTTGCTTCGGCACCACGGAACACCACAAACCTTTATCAGTCTCATTCAACAACTATATGAAAATGCCACATGCCAAGTAATTCACAATCGGAAGCTCAGTGATGCTTTTGAAGTGAAGACAGGAGTAAAATAAGGCTGTCTGCTATCACCCATGATATTCCTGATTGTAGTGGACTGGACCATACAACAAACAGTGAGGAGCGAGAAGAGGAGGATACGCTGGACGGCAGAAAAGAACCTAGAAGACTTGGATTTCGGCGATGATCATTTATGTCTCATGTCTTGTTGCACAAACTCGAAGATGTACAGGGTAAAAGTAACAAGTTGACAGAAGAGGCGAGGCAGGACAGCGAAGACGGGACTTCACGTGAACGTAGAGAAGACAGAGGTGATGAAGATACCCAACCAACACCACCAACAACAACAGCAAGTCGCAATCACCATCAACGGGAGGAACTTAAAGGAAGTAGCCTCTTTCACCTACCTCTCTACTCAGGCAGCATCATTTCAACTACAGGCGGTGGCGGCACACATATGGGTGTCAAAACCAGGATCGGAAAAGCAAGACAGGCCTTCATTAGCCTGAAACCAGTGTGGAGATCTGCACTCAGCATTCGAAACAAGATCCGGATTTTCAACACCAACATCAAGTCAGTGCTTCTGTATGGCTCAGACACTTGATGCGTCACGAAAGGGATTTCCAACAAACTACAGACATTCATCAACAACTGCCTACACTGGCTCGATACTGAAGATCAGGTGGCCAGAATGATAAGAATAAGCAACAAGGTACTCTGACTAGGTGATGACGAACCAACTAGGAGCCTATCGCTGAACAAATATGCAGAAGAAAGTGGAGATGTATTGCATTGGGCATACACTGAGAAGACCATTCAAGGACATCACGCGCCAGGCCAGTTGCTCGAGTGGAACCCCGATGGGAAGCGACGAGTTGGGCGTCCGAGGTGAGGGTGACATGGAGGAGATGGTGCGAGGAAGAAATGAGAGTTTGTGGGCAGTTGTGGAACCAGGTTCAAAAGATTGTAGAGAAGAGAGTGTACTGGAGACGTGCTACTGAATCCCTATGTTACACTAGGAACCCAAGGGACAAATGTTAATAATAATGTGGGTTATAACAGTTTTTTCTGGAATGCTGTAAGGTAGTGGTCTAAATATTTGACTTACCTAGGTCAACAGTGACAGCCCATTTCACCTCTTTATCTTGACTATACATTATATTTAGAGTCAGGTTTATTAAATTGGAGTTGTTAAAATATTGACTGTTTATCCCCTGGTTTACAAGCTGGTTCGGGAAAGGTTTACCGCATGTTTTTTTCGTTAAGTAGCCATTTCTAACGCTGGAGGTCATTAATCAGGTAGACTTTTTTTGACTCACCTCTTCCTTATTCTTGAGTGGTGTAAGATATATTGGACGTAAAGATTTGGATTTATATTTTTACCATAACCTCATGAATGTTCTTATGCCCGTAGACGGTATTTGTTTTTCATAGTATCACTGTTTTTTCGTAAAGTTTTTCTTTTTGTTCACAGTAATATCAAGTCTTACAAAATTATGCTGTATGTTTTAAGCGTGTTTGTTGTATGCTTTCATACCCTTGTATATGTGGATATCGGCCAGACTGACAGATGAAATCAGCAACATCTATCTACTTTTCACAGCTGTATAACAGGACAGGACGGACTGTCGCACTGAATGCTCATCTTTTGATAGGTGGTCGGATATTTCACCAGTGATGGCACGAGTTGGCAAATGCTAAGCAGGCTTTCAGTATCCGAGCTGAGATTTTTGTCAGCAACCAACCTATTCGGGTTGATGCAACCTTCCAGTATGTTAAGTCGTCGACGGATTCCGCCACTTCATTCCTTATCCCTAAACCGAGAGTAGCTGCAGATCAATTTCGAACCGATATCTTACTCTTCACAGGCTCGAAACGCATATAGCACATACTCAGATTTTTACTCAAGGCGGAGAACTCTGGGTTTTGTCAGTGTCTTCATCTAGCCGGACAATATTGTCTGGGTACTATAAATCAACCGGGTCCCTGTGAAGTCAGGGAGACTGATTTTCTCTCTGAAGGGCCTCTGATTGACTTGGAGTACGCAGACGGTATTGTCCTGCTAGGTGAAGACGCTGAAAAAAATGCAGGGTCTTCTGAACGCGTTGAACGGAAATCTGTGTATGTTTGAAATGTGTAGCTTGTCAAATATAAGATGTTACTCCAGGACTAGTCTGCGACTACTTGCACATACAGCGTAGTTATTAATCTTACATCCTAGTGTATAACGAGGTTTGATATTCGTAGATATGTTGTGATATTAAACTGGTAGATTATTTACTATCTGAACTATGTGTACACTCTTCCGTCTGGTTATATAACCCAACTTAAAAGCAGGAAGTTTGCTCTAGCTTATCACATTTCACTCTCAAACAATGAGTTAAAAACCAGTATTGCATGTCATCTGCTTCAGTACTAGCTCTCATTTAGTTTAGTACACTAAAAAGTACGTAGTTAGTGAATTAAGTTCCTTCAGTCTAGTCCAACTATGCGTTTCTCTCGGAAGTTGATGTAAGCACCTGTGAAATGTAATTTGTATTGATTATCTTAGCCATATTGTGCTACTATCTATGGTTTCTACACCTAGTGGGTTGTTTTGTCTTCAAAAAATTACACATATTACTTATCGTTTATCAAAAGATGTATGCGACCCGCCTAAAATTTGATATTTTGTTGTTGATTTGAGCACACTTCACATTACACTATATTTCTGTATCAAAAAGATGTAAATTGCTTTTGTTTTACTTTTATTATTTTAGGTAACGATCTAGCTGACTTGATTGTCAAGTATTTCTCAGACCCCAGTAAAACTCGCAGACAAATTATTGCCAGATTGATAACATTAGGCTTGATAGTATCTGCTAAACAACTGAAAGAAATCACGTCAGTTAACTCTCTCCTTTTTTTACGTTTTACAGCAGATTAGTTTAATGTAGTTTAAACAATATTTTGTTGCGTTCACATTTCAACATATATATGTTATTTGTTTGCACAATGACTAAAACTGAAGAAGAAATTTAAAATTGACTGAACAACTAGGTCAATTGCCGTTTTATTTTGGGTAAACGAAATAAGAATATAAGAAGATATCAGGTATTTGACCAGCGTTGTCTCCATACTGTCTCCTGAATATGATGAAAACACCATACTAACAATGTAGGTATCCGGTACATCCTGGAGCTGTGACAGTATCCTTCCAACCATTCGGTCACGGGTTCGAGTACGTCTCTGAGGTTAGGTTAGCCAGATATCATTAGCTGTCGCACGACAGGTATGGGTCATTACTGTACGAATATGCGCAAGGTTGTTGAGTTCGTTTCGTTCCTTCATTCGGTACAGGATTTCAAGTGAAAGCGATGAGTCGATTGGTGAGACTATGACTAGACTTTCATCTACTTAGATGGCCGGGTATATTGTTACGCCATTCCAGCCACTGTCTACCCTAACAAGCTGTGTCACCTGAATTGAGGTTAGCCTTGAAAATAAGTGAATGAACAGACTAAAGCATGGTATCATTTCATGGAACCTCTGGGTGGTGCAGGGAAATGTCCACGAAATAACTGAAACGATTAGCTGGACAACGTTAGTGAACTGCCTATATTATTGCCGTGCTGCAGATGCATTCCTGCGTCATATTTATCGTGATTCTTGTCGTACTTCGTTGTTCGTTGAGGCACTTTTTACAAGGCATGCAACTACGTTGATCATTAAAACCATTTAACTTTTATCTACTGATGGTAGGTGTAGAAATGTGGACCGTTAAACAGTAACATCAAGACCTTTGCTGTTGATATCTTTCTGTCGGTTAGTTGATAGATGAACGTGTGTGTATATGTACTAGGAGTGGGTTCAAGTAAATTCCTCCGTAACCGTTAGAACCATATACTCATAACTTAACTGCTTTGCTTTAATCGAAGCTTCATAAAAACCGACTATCACAGTGTGTCAACTGACTATATTACTTAGTCACTTAATCTCTGAAGTTCACTCGCATAAAATGCCTATTGGTGATATACTGTTTTGCCACAAACTTGTGTAGAGGAAGTTTCTATTTCGCTTACAATTCTGTCACTCATCATTAAAAAACTTTGAGGATACAAATTTGATTGAGAAATTACTTCGATGAGTTTATATCGATAAAATACAGTTGAGTGTCGGTCGATAGCTGCTACCTTGATGAGGAAGTTGGGATTACATATCACAATGACCCAACGAGCTATACTGCTGGAATGCTTGTTCTCTTCAGCTTCTACCATACCTAGAAAGGTCTGTTGGATAGTGAGTGGAAAAACGAAAAGCAGTTACCGTTGTAGTGTAAATTGCTACACTATGATGGAGGTCTGAAGGTGAAGTTGTACTGCCGCTAGCTAGACGGGGTGCGACAGCATTAAGGTGTTTAACTTAGATGACCGGCAGTGCCACGCTGACTCTGCCCTCTCAATAGGAGTGAATGGGTTCACAACAGATCGCCCAGTAAAATAGCGCACCCCTTCCACTAACTGAGGTATGGGTTCTGTCTATTCGCTGTTAGAACAACCAAACCTCAAAACAACATCCAAGAAAAGGTCGTGTGTGACAGGCCTCAAGCAGATGTCCCGTAGACCGTGTGGTCACATAAATCTTTTTTCCTTTCAGTTACCTTAATAAGGAATAGCTTTCCACGGTGTCAGCAACCGAGAAGTGTCGACCGCCCTCATGCTTCCGGTAGTACACAATTCTGTGTCTGTTCATATGCCTTAGCATCGGTATAAGATCAGATCTAAATACTTGTGATTATTGTAAAACTTACACTTGACAGTAAGTATTTCCGTAGATAGAATTGTACGAAGTGGAAATTAACATATGTACATGTTGTTTTTATTTTTTGTTTTCAGAGTTCGACCTGCAAATCCTTTCAAAAAACGTTCTCAACGTCGAGCCAACGACGTACATCAATCTGAGTGGACTGAAGAAGAAATAGCTCGATTAAAAGCTATAGTCGAGTTGCACAAAGATTCAAAAGGCAAGTCCTTTTGACCAATGACTGTTTTTAAATCCATTATTATCAATCCTTTAATTTTCGTGCTTTCATATTTAAAATTCTTGTTAGGGTTTTTCACTAACATAAGTTACTAATGTTGCGGCACACAACCGAACAAATGAATTTCTCATATGTATTCACTATTTTCTTATTTTTTGAAAAGATATACTTACGGAGATCATGAATGAAATAAAGGTAGACCACGATGTAGCTCTTCAGCGTTTGGAACAAGAGGTCTAACAGAAAGTCAAGAGTTTAAAGATCATATTCCACCAATTCGTCCAAGACGTATGGTGGTTGCCAAGATTCTCGAACTTGGTCTGGTTGCTGATAAAAGTGAACTTAAAAAAACTTATCGCAGAAAAAAACTCAAAGAAATGTCTGGTGTTGATTTGGACGTCTCGCTCAAGCGTAGGAAAAAAAATAACCGTACGAAAAGGTTTCTTCATCATCGGAAGAAGAGGAATCTCTGAACTTATCACAACAAGAACAGTACAGTCCACAAAGCTCAGATAGAGATACTGAGCTTGAAGAAGGCGGTTCAGTGCATTATACTGATCTAGATTTGAGCGCTAATCATAGCATTGTTCCACAGTTTGTTGAATCGGATCCATTTTCTATGGAGACTAGATCTCAAATCCACGAGAATTCTGAAGAAAATTGCACCAATGATGTTTTTGCAGGTTCCAACTTAAAGTAAGTTTAGGGATCAATGTATCCTGAAATAATTTTCGTGATTTTCCAAACTATGGTAGTAGTTACCTTCTTTTTTTATTGACTTTCGACAACCGTTTCTGATTGAGGTAATTTGAAATTCCTATCTGTTTTCGTAGTCTTACTCGTATGCAATAATTTACTTAGAAGTTGGTTAGCATTTTCTTCTGCATCTCCAGCTTCCATGTTTTATATTGTGCACTATTGTTGTCCTGAGGCTGAATGACGAACTCACGCTTGCATAGGAGGAAGATACCCAACCAACAACAACAATCACCAATCACCATGAACGAGAGAGATCTAAAGGAAGTTTCTCGTTCACTACCACCTAGGCAGCATCGTTTCAACTACAGGTGGCGGCACAGGCGCAGATGAGGACGTCAAAGTTAGCCAGGATAGTAAAGACAGCAAGACTGGCCTTCCTTCATAACCTGAATCAGTGTGGAGACCTACTGCACTGAAACTGAACTGCACTGCATTGCACTGCACTGCACCGAACTGAACTGAACTCAGCATAAAGCGTGAACAAGATCCGGATTAACAACACCAATTGTGTTAAGTCAGTACTCTATGTGATGGTTGAGAGACTTGGTGCGTCACGAGAAGCATTTCCAACAAACTATAGATATTCATGAATCACATGAACAGCTGTTGCCTATGCTCACTCGATACTGACACTGAAGATCAGATAGTCAGAATAATAAGAATAAGCCAGAAGGAAACTCTGGCTGGCTAGCTGCTGGCTGGCTTGCTGCTGGCTGGCTGGCTTGCTGGCTGGCTGGCTGGCTGGCTGGCTGGCTGGCTGGCTGGCTGACTGGCTGGCTGGCTGGGGCTGGCTGGCTGGCTGGCTGGCTGGCTGGCTGGCTGGCTGGCTGGCTGGCTGGCTGGCTGGCTGGCTGGCTGGCTGGCTGGCTGGCTGGCTGGCTGGCTGGCTGGCTGGCTGGCTGGCTGGCTGGCTGGCTGGCTGGCTGGCTGGCTGGCTGGCTGGCTGGCTGGCTGGCTGGCTGGCTGGCTGGCTGGCTGGCAACGAACCAACCAAGAACCCACCACCCAACAAGTATACAGGGGAAAGTGGAGATGGATTGGACACAAACTTAGAAGAACATTTGGGGATATCACGCCCCAGGTCAGGCCCGCGAGTGGAACCCGCATGGGAAACGACGAGTTGGGCTTCTGAGGATGACTTGGAGTAGGAAGAAATGAAAGCTTGTGAGCAGTGGTGTAGCCAGGTTAAAAGGGTTGCGGAGAACAGAGTGCAATGGAGACGTGCTACTGAAGCATTGTTCCAGCGGAAACTCTATGGACAAATGATAATAATACTTGTAGTTCTCTGTTGTTATGCTGGATCGAACAGTTCGACCTGTGTCGCATGTGGTCTCCTATGCGTATGCCTGGAGTCGCAAATAGGATCAAACATACATCCCGCATTCCTCTGCTAGCTGCAACCAAGTAAATTCAATAATATGAAAGACATTAAGATGAATGAATAAAATAGTAAGTAAAGCTGTAGCAATAAGGAAACTCATGAATGAAATGGAAATCAGAAGCTCCTTTTACCAAAACTTCCTACCACTTTGAGCTGCAATCATATTCCTGCACTACTATTAAGTCGTAACTTCATAATGGTGTTTACCAATCAATTTTATACATTGATTTGCTTTGTTACTTGTTCCCTGTGTTGGTTGATTAAGTCATGAAGTTTTTCATTCATCTCTCTTCCCACATACATGTATATATTGATGTGTAGATGTGAAAGATGCAGTTGGTGTCGATTTTGCTATTGAAATATATCAAACGACATGCTGGACACTGATAGGTTACCTAACTTGAATTTCTTCAATATCAAGTCAAGGTTAAACACAGGTAGATCATCATTGGTATAGTTCATTATTGGAGAGGGTTAGTGAAGGAATATCACTCTCGTTTTATCACTTGCCTGAACTCGAAACATTGCATTGATATGAGGACGTTTGTTTTCATCTTAATAGGCACTGTAAGCAAGAAGTAGATAATCTTTCGTATCTCCTACTGAAAGATATAAGCGTGAAGTATATACTGAGAGAGGATGCAGCTAGGCATTTATCTGACCCCCTAAACTATTCTTATACCAGTGAAGTCCTCATAATGTTGTGTCTGCTGTAGAAACATTGAAAAGATGATTGGTAGCCTTAAGACTAAAGACTGACAAAATCAAAAAATTCAAGCAACCTTAAAGGAAAAGATTGATCCTAGAAGACTCATTGCAGTAGTTTTTGTCGACAATTAAAAGCCAAGCAGTTTAAACGCGAACTGACTAAACATTTTCTCCATAACCTCAAGTAGTAGCGGGTGGTGAAATCGAAAGACATGAAAAAGGTATCACTATTCGGTAAAATGACGAAAAGACAATGATTCGTAAGACCATTGCCATAAGGGATGAGCTTCATCTAATTGTCACAACAAACTGCCACAGGATTGGGTGAAACACTTCGAAGAACAGTTGAACTGGCCTACAGTGAAGTTTCAGTTGACCGGCATTCAGCCTAAACCTGAATCGAACGTAGATATTGGTCCTTTGGGTCTCCTCAAGGTTAGAAAGGCCTGAAAAAATGCGGAAAGTAGGATGTGACGGTTCAATGCCACAAGTTTTCAAGGAATGGAGCACAAAGTTACTTAATAGCTAGTGTTTCGGCTCACAGGTTGTTCTGTCAAATCAGGCCATTTTATCAGTCTTTCCAGTTTAAACGAGAGGATAAAAGTCTTTTTCTAATGACGGGAACGAGTCTCTTTGTTGAAGTATATCCTCTTTTCTCACTCAAAGAAGAATAATCTTGGCCAACATCGTACCTAAGATCATGAGGTCCTTATTAATATGATGCCTTGGTGTAGCTCAAGAACGAAAAACTCTAGAAAAACGGTGGGTTCTAAACTAGGACATGTGTACACTTATCACAAGACTCTTTGATAGGCTCCAGAACACAGCAATATTTGATGGCACTATACCGTGTTTCCCGATATAAAAGAAACTTTTGACTCCGTTAAAAAAGTATTGTGGTATTGTCTAACGGCAAAGGGAGTACTGAGCAAGGATATAATGCTAGTCAAGGCTCTCCACTCGAACATATGCAGCTGTGTTAAAGCTCCTAGTTAGCGTCGTCTGAAAAAGTTGTAGCCGGTGGTTCAAACAGAGATGATCGATGTGACCGTTCCTGTTCGGATTCAGATTTCAAGATTTTGAACTTAGGACTCGTCAATGCGAAAACCACAGATGAATTACTGTTTTTCACTCCAAACGACTAATTACTTCATCATAGGGCGTGCATGAAATTCTAAGGTTGGTTTCAGATACGGGAGAGCTTATGCATCAAAATGAATTAGCGGAGAACATAATTCAGCCAAGAGTTATGACATTCCTGACGACACGACACGAAAATACTATGTATATTTCATAAATTTTTTATAATTGTAGCGCCACACACTTCCCCAAAATCAATAGCCTAGGGTTTGACGACTTTCGACATTGATGCTGACCTTGATAGTTTAACTGGACTCGCTAAGCTGAGGGCACCCGGTCAAGCATCCTCGCCATTTGGCACGCTGTCGTGTTACGTTGCACTGCTCGTGTTTGACCCTCCAGCCAGTTAGTTGGAACGTACCGGTATTTTGACACAACCACCCAAATATACTATTTCATCCGACTACGCTATCGTGTTCTTCCTTGGTCTCGTATTCGTGGGTATATGACAAGTTCGAGTAATTAGTGATTAGCCTCTGTGTCTGTCAAGTTCGTATCAGGACGATTCCTAAATTGGTGATCCCGACATGACCACATATCCCGACCAATAGCAAATATTGAATTGACGAGTCTGTTCCATTTTATATTTGTATACTGTTTTCATCTCGGTAACATTTATCTATCCATTTACTACACTTTCTCATGTCCGACCACACTCCCAAGCTTATTCGTATTAAACCGACTACGAACACGATCCAACTAGTGCCATGTTGGCTAGACAATGCAGAAACATGGTTTCTGTATGCCTAGGCAGATTGCCAGAAACAGGGTGTCTCAGATCCTCATTCTCGATTTCTTGCCGTCATACGTTCACTGCCGCGGGAACTGAACAGACATGTTACAGCACATATGTGTCGGCCTAAATCAAGTGATCCTTATGCACTTGTACTGCACCTTCCTGGCACCAAAATACAACCAAGGCTAAAATAAACAAATTAAATTAACTAGATACACCTCCGAGTTTAGCCCTCGTTAGAACAAAACAATCAGGCGATGCGTCTCATCAGGCGGTGTTGGAGAAGTATCCAGAGTTGCAACAACCAAAGCACACTCTCCCGTGCATAACCGACAATGTTATGCATCACATCACAGCCACAGGTCCACCTGTGGCATCCAAAGCATGCTATCTAGCCCCCGATAAGCTCAAAACGGCGAAAAGCGAATTCGACCACATGCTGGAACTGGGCATTATCAAACCGTCAAGCAGTCCTTGGGCATCATCATTGCACATGGCAACGACTGGCGTCCAACCGGTGATTACCGAAGGCTTAACGCCATGACAACCGGGTTGGAATGCCCAATTATCGAAGTTCCTGCCGATGTGCCTGTTAATGCACAGTTACAAGAACCACCGACGCAACAGAAAACTTGGTCAGGTCGAACCTTCGGGTTCCCGGAGTATCCAAAGTCGTATTGAACTTAGTGGTTTGAAAGAAGATGTGCCAACCTTATTTTCTTTACTAAGTTAGCTAAATAAACCTCTAGCTTGCCTCCAGATACCTAGGGTGTTCTAGGTTTTGTTTTAACAAGCATACATCGGAGCAGGCTTGGACACCATTTCGCGCTCCATTGTGCTGGTTGGCGCGCACGTACTCCGGGTCCCTAGTTCAGCCCTACAAGCCAGATAAGTTGATTAAACTTTCCCCATTCATTATTATTACATTAATTAAACACATCGCTCCTTCGAATATATTCCGCATCAGTTCTTTTGATTTGTGTTTTGTTATCAGTACTTACACGTTAGGTAAGGTACTGGTTAAGCAGGTACTTGAGCACATCAAGTTAAGTAGGACTGATCCAACGTTACGGAATTGTAATGCGTATCCCTACAAATTGGTGAGCCCGAGTATCACTTCTTACTTTGCCCAGTACCTTTGTTTTTCTTCTTGCATTTCTTTATCTGACCTATTTTTGTTTTTGGCACGGTCTTGCGTTTATTATTGCACTCCTCACTGGTTATTTTTGCATTGTAATTTTTTAGCATCATCATCGTGCCTCGTTAATTCCTTTATCAATGTCTGATAACGACTCTACCGCTCAGATGGCAGCAACCCTCCAGCTTCCCACCTTCTGGGCCCACAGACCATCTGCATGGTTCTCCCGTATGGAAGCTCAGTTTGCCTTGAGACACATTCAATCACAAGAAACTAAGTCCAACTTGGTCATCGTCAGCTTACCGGATAATGTGATCAAAGAGGTCTTAGACGTGCTAGATGACCCAGCACCGAATCTCTACGATCGCCTCAAAACCGCCCTCATCAAACGCGTCACACTTACTGGCCAGCAGAAAGTGCAAGAACTTTTCAGGGATGTGCATCTTGGTGGTCGTAAGCCGACTCAACTGCCTCGTCAGATGAAGCAGCTGGTTGCTGACTTCAACATTGATGAAGCATTTCTCAAGCAACTGTGGTTACAGAGGTTACCACAATCGGTTCAAGGGATCCTCGCACCCTTCCATAAGTGTCCCTTAATAGAGCTGGCGGAAGCGGCTGACAGAGCTGCGGACGCTACGGAACCCAACACTAACATCTCAGGTACACTGTCTACTGCCACGGATTCGTCCAAAAACATATCCTCCCTCGGCTAGTGAGCCAACAAGTTTCGATGTTATAGCTCACATCTCGAAATTGTATGAGGAGTTGCGCAGCATCAGGAAAGAAATGCGGTCTGGTAGTCCTTCCAGCTGTCGCACATCTCGCTCGCGCAACAGATCTGCCCCCGTACCGGTAGCAGGCGTTCCAAATCGCGACAATCCCAACCCAGGTTGTGCTGGTACCATAAACGTTATGGTGCCAATGCCAAAAAGTGCACTCGACCTTGCACCTTCGAGGCTAACCAGGCGGGAAACGTGTGAGCCAGCACGTGACGGCGACTAACGTCGCTGGCGAGCCACTTCCATGTCGCCTCTTCTTCGTCACTGATCGACATTCTGGGATACGCTTCCTAGTTGACACTGGGGCAGAAGCTAGCGTCATCCCACCTACGAAGGAAGAGAGTCTGCAACTTCGTGCCGCCAACGGTTCGCCCATCACAACCTATGGTCGGAGATTCCTCGACCTCAACCTTGGATTGCGTCGTCCCCTCCGTTGGGTTTCCACAGTGGCGGATGTGACCACCGGAATTATTGGTATGGATCTGTCACAGCACTATCAGCTGCTGGTAGATGCTGGCAAGCATAAGTTGATAGATTCTACCACAACACTCTCTGTCTCCGGTATAGTCACAAAGACGCCGCCCCTCAGTCCCGTGTACTCCACGACGGACGCTTCTAGTCCCTACGCGTCTATCATCCAGTCCTTTCCGGATGTCTTTAAGCCAAGTCGTTGTGTCCCTTGTGTGACTTCGAACGTTTCTCATCACATAACGACGACTGGCCCGCCAGTGTTCGCGAAACCACGGCGATTATCCCCGGAGAAACTGCGTGCTGTAAAGGCCGAGTTCGAACACATGCTTGAAATGGGAATAATCAGACCATCCAACAGTCCATGGTCTTCACCCTTGCATGTGGTACCAAAGAACAATGGTATGGACTGGAGGCCTTGTGGTGACTACCGAAGGCTCAACGCTAAAACGATTCCAGATCGTTACCCAGTCCCTTATATACAAGACTTGACTGCATCTTTAAAAGGCTCGTTTATCTTCAGTAAGCTTGACTTGAAGCGTGCATAGCATCAGATCCAAGTTCATCCTGATGTTCCCAAGACAGCCGTCATTACACCGTTTGGTCCTTTTGAGTTCCTCGTATGCCTTTGGTCTTCGCATCGCAGCACAAATTTCCAACGTTTTATTCACGATGTTTTACGTGGACTCGACTTCACCTATGCCTACTTAGACGACATACTAATCGCTAGTCCAGGCGAAGACACTCATTTTAACCACTTGAAACAGGTTTTAGCCAGACTGTCAGAGCATTCGATGACAGTCAACCTGGCCAAATGCCAGATTGGCGTTCGTTCACTAAAATAGCAGACGCCACGATGCCGGTACATCAAGAAGTAAGCCTACCTCTTAGCATTGCGATTGACGCCTCTAGCACGCCCTTGGAGTTGTGCTACAACAACTTTCGGATCGTACTTGAATCACATTTGCACTCTTCTCCCGAAAGTTATCCACCTGCGAAATGCGGCACAGCACTTTTGGCAGGGAATCGCTCACCACATATGCCTCAGTTAAGCATTTTCGTCACTTTGTGGAAGGTCGTGATTTCATTATCTTTACCGACCACAAACCTTTGACGTGTGCCCTACATACCACCACTGACAGATATTCACAGCGTGAATTACGTCATCTAGACTATGTTTTGCAATTCACATCGGACATCCGTCAAATTTCTGGTGTGAATAGCCCTGTTGCATACGCACTGTCTCGCGTTCGCACCACTACTTTACCTCGAGCGGCTGACTTACGGAAGATTGCCGAACTTCAGGATTCAGACGAGAAGATTGAAAAACTTCAACACTCAACCTCTCTGAAGATACAGCGTTTACCGCTCCCGAACAGTGAGGTGTCAATATTATGCGACACCTCCACAGGCACACCCAGACCGGTTGTTCTTTTACCTTGCGTAAGCATGTTTTTGATGCTTTGCACAATCTTTCACATCCTGGCATCCGTGCCACTGACAAACTCATATCTGCTAGGTTTGTGTGGCCTGGTATTAACCGTGATGTTCGAAACTGGACACGGTCATGTATCCAGTGCCAACGTTCCACACCATCCCACCACTTGGAACTTTCGCCAAACCGGACTCACGATTCGCTCATGTCCATTTAGACATTGTCGGCCCACTTCCCCCCTCCGATGGATACTGCTACCTACTGACATGTGTCGATAGGTTCACTCACTGGCCGTTAGCCATCCCATTGTCTAACATTACTGCCGAAACAGTAAGTAGGATCTTCCTCGAAGGATGGGTTTCACAGTTTGGATGCCCTTCCACCGTGACAACCGACAGAGGCCAACAGTTCGAATCCGTCACCTTCCAGAAGCTGATGAATCTGTTGGGATGTAAACGCATCCGCACTACCGCATATCATCCAGCTTCCAATATTTTGGTGGAGCGATTCCACCGACACCTTAAAAGCGCACTAATCGCAGCCGACAATATGAAATGGACCGAGTCTCTGCCGTTGGTTCTTCTCAGCATTCGCTCTACATCCAGGACGGATATGCAGTGTATACCTGCTGAGTTAGTTTACGGCAGTAACTTACGTTTGCCGGGTGAAATGGTCGCTTCAGATTGTAGTGACCCAACTCCTACCGATATCCATGGCTATGCGCAAACTTAAATTACACATGCGTCGCCTCCAACTCCCATCCACACGGACACAGTGCAGACGGGTGCAGTTGGATAACAGACTCCAAGATTGCAAGCACGTCTTTGTGCATTGTGACAGTGTATGCAAGCCCTTACAGCCACCATAAGACAGACCTCTCAAGGTTCTCTGCAAGGAAGAAAAGTTTTTCATCACTGACAGATCTGGACGGCAGGGTTCCATAAGTGTCGATCGTTTGAAGGCAGCTCATACAGAGGACGACCCACCTTCCTCTACACCGACACAACTAGAAAAACCCTGGCCGCCAGACCCCGAAGAGACTCGTCTAGTCGCGCGTATCCCGAATCTTCTAGAAGAGCCACCTCTAGTAGCACCGACCCAGTACCCTCTAGACGTGCAGGGAAGCGTGTACATTGGCCCAAAAGATACGCCGATTTCGTCAGTTAACCTCAGCTCAACTTTACACTTGGTAGATTCGGAGTTTCAATTATTTTATCGTGGTATGCACTGTCAGTGCGTTTTCGTATTTGACGTTTTCATGAGTTTCGGTCACTACTTTGAAAACAAAGTTTTTTTAAACAAAAAACAACCCAAAAATGCAGTAAAAATTTCAAAAGCTTTTTTCAGTTGATTATTTTTTCTGTACTCCCCCCACTTTGAATTGTTTGGTTTTTCTTTTCTTAGCACTCTAATGTCCTATTTTATTCTTCTTGCAGAACCTAGGAAATGCGCTGAAAATTGGATACAATTGGCAGCTGAAGATGCTACTTGGATCTTTCTTCGGTTCCCTTTGTACCAACTTCCCCTTGTACACTCCTCGGTAGATTAAGAAGCAACAGGGAAAAGTAGATGGAGGTTTTGGTCATTTTCCACCACCACGAGAGGGGTTAACTCTTGACGCAAAGTTCTCTTACCTCTTAAACTTGTATAGTCGCACTAGCTTCGAAGACCCACACGGCACCCACTCCATCACCAATACGGAAAGGTGTAGCGTGTCCGCCTCGCAGTCGCCTCCTAGGATCGAAGGTTGTCGGTATTCCAGCAACCTTCTGGGAGGGGGATAACCTGTAGTGCACCTTTCTGGCACCAAAATACAACTACGGCTAAGATAAATAGACCAAAGTAAATTGACTAAACAAACCTCTAGCTTGCCTCCAGATACCTAGGGTGTTCTAGGTTTTGTTTTAACAAGCATACATCGGAGCAGGCTTGGACACCATTTCGCGCTCCATTGTGCTGGTTGGCGCGCACGTACTCCGGGTCCCTAGTTCAGCCCTACAAGCCAGATAAGTTGATTAAACTTTCCCCATTCATTATTATTACATTAATTAAACACATCGCTCCTTCGAATATATTCCGCATCAGTTCTTTGATTTGTGTTTTGTTATCAGTACTTACACGTTAGGTAAGGTACTGGTTAAGCAGGTACTTGAGCACATCAAGTTAAGTAGGACTGATCCAAAGTAACGGAATTGTAGCACGCACCAATACACACTTCTCAAAGCCACACTCTTGAAGAAAAGTGATCTCACAGATCGCCAGCGTCTAGAAGAATCACTTCTTAACACCGAGCTGGGCAGCCACTCAGTTACTGAAGTCCTCGCACGCATTCGGGGAGTTTCCGGCGCAAGAACATTCGACAGTGACCTTTTTTGAGAACCGTTTCTCTCAAAACTACCACAACCGCTGCAAACCATGCTGGTGACACTGCAGTCAGTTCCACTTGGTGACCTGGCAGACTCAGCAGACATAATACTGGAGACCTCTAGCAGACCTGCCTCCAACGTATTTTCTGTCTACGAAAAACCAGAAAGCCGGGATTCAGAGGGGACCAAGCTGAGCGACTCGGTTAAAATGCTACCGCGAACTCGAAGCCTAGTTTACGTCGCACATCACAGAAGCGCTTCTCAGTCCATCGCAGCAACTCGTGTGGTTGTCCAAAAACTAAATCTAACACGGTGGGGAACTCTAAATGGAGCTGGTCTCACAATACCTGCGGGAATTAGGTCAGAAAATGCCGGAAGCTGTACAGTTTTAGCAAGGATACAAACTCGGGAAACAGTCACTCCGGCACGTGTTCACGGCGACCGTGGCCGGCGGAAACAGCCGTTTGCATTACGTCACTTGTAGAAACCGAAGTTCGCTACCTCGTTAACACCGGCGCAGAAGTTAGCGTTCCTCCTGCAACGACAAAGGAGCATCATTATGATCCATCTTCCAATCTTCAAGCAACTGGCGACAACGGGGTCGCAACATTTGGAAGACGGTATGCTCACCTCAACTTAGGTTTACGTGAACCTATTCACTAGATTTTCCTCCTGGCTGATGTTTATGTCCCCATCATTGGCACAGACTTGCTAAACCATTACGATCTACTCGTAGATGCTCGCCGTCGACGACTGATAGATAACAACACAAAGTTATCTGTTGGAGGCACCACCTATGTAGGTCCCAATTTAGCCATCGTCAAAACCAAACAATCAGGCGATGCGTCTCATCAGGCGGTGTTGGAGAAGTATCCAGAGTTGCAACAACCAAAGCACACTCTCCCGTGCATAACCGACAATGTTATGCATCACATCACAGCCACAGGTCCACCTGTGGCATCCAAAGCATGCTATCTAGCCCCCGATAAGCTCAAAACGGCGAAAAGCGAATTCGACCACATGCTGGAACTGGGCATTATCAAACCGTCAAGCAGTCCTTGGGCATCATCATTGCACATGGCAACGACTGGCGTCCAACCGGTGATTACCGAAGGCTTAACGCCAAAACAACTCCGGACTGCTACCCGATACCTCAAGTTTACGATTTGACTGCAACCTTATACGGACCAAACATTTTCCCAAAGTCGATTTGGTCAAAGCGTACCACCAGATACCTATGGCAGCAGAAGATACCGCAAAAACAGCCATTGTTACTCCTTTTGGCCTGTTTGAATTCCTGCACATGTCATTTGGTCTTCGGAATGCAGCACAAACATTACAACGCCTTATGGACGATGTCTTCCGTGGTTTGAATTTTGTTCATGTCTACGTCGGCGACTGTCTAATTGCGAGTCCAGATAGGGAAACTTACCTCAAACATTTGGACCTCGCATTCGAAAGACTGAAAAACATGGCATCATAGTCAACTTACAGAAGTGTGAAATAGGAGTCGAATCACTCAGCTTCCTTGGGCACACCATTGACGACAAAGGTATACGCCCATTGAGAGACAAAGTGGCGGCTATCACAAACTATCCAGAGCCAACCACTGTGAAACATCTCCGCACTTTCAATGGCCTGGTAAGTTATTACCGAAGGTTTATCCCCAACTGTGCTTCTGTCATGAGACCACTAACAGATCTACTTCGAGGAACGACGAAGTGCGTGACTCCGGACAACGTAGCCAGACTTGCTTTCGCTATGGTCAAGGAAGCCATTTCAAACAGCCATGCTCATGCATCACGACCCCAATGCTCCTTTGAGTATCGCTGTTGATGCATCTGACTCAGCGATTGGAGCAGTTCTGCAGCCATTGACTGACAACCAGTGGCAACTGTTAGCCTTTTTCTCGAGGCGGCTGCAAGAAGTGGAAACAAGATACAGTACATTTGGTAGAAAACTCCTAGCTATGTACTGTTCTCGGGCTGCGACTTTGTCCGGTTGGATCAGATAAGGATACGATTTTGTGCGATGTCTCTGCTGGTCAACCACGCCCAATAGTTCCGAAGAGCTATCGACGCAGCGTCTTCAATACGTTGCACAAACTCTCCCATCCAGATGTACGAGCCACCATTAGGCTCATCGTACAAGCTTTCTGCTGGCCTGGGACGTTAATGGGTGGGCTCAGTCGTGCTTAGCTCGTCAAAAGTGCAAAGTCACGCGACACGCGAAAAGCCCTTTAGGCTCATTTCTAGCCTCAGACATGCGTTTCGACCACGTCCACACAGACATTGCAGGACTTCTACCAGAATCTAATGGATACACCTACCTTTTCACTTGTGTTGATCATTTTACACGATGGCCAGAGGCAGTACCTATTAGGGATATTACTGCTGAGACAGTTGCTCGCGTTTTCGTCGAAAAATGGATTGCGAACTTCGGATGTCCATCTTACGTCACAACCGACCATAGGCGCCAATTTGAGTGTGGATTATTTCACGCTCTGACTGCACTTTTAGGTTGCACCCGGTTCAGAACGACAGCCTACCATCCACAAGTAAATGGCATGGTAGAGCGTTTCCATCGACAGCTGAAAGCTTCCCCTTCAGCTGCAAACATGCCTCAGTGGACCGAGGCTTAGCCTCTAGTCCTACTAAATATTCGTATCCCCTGGAGTGTTGATACTGGATGTACCCCTGCAGAACTCGTCTGTGGGACCACTCTTCGCCTACCAGGTGGGTTTGTTTCTCCTTCAACCTCCAAACATCTTTCGTACGTGACTAGGCTTACAAACGCAATGCGTTCAGTTAGGCCTTCTCCGGTTAGACCTCAGACGACTTATGTCTTCGTTCACCTCAGCTTACAAAAGACATCGCACGTGTTTATTCGCCACGACGCCTTTTGTCAACCACTTGAACCACCCTACGATGGCCATTCAAGATGATAAAGCGACACGAGAAATTCTATATAGTCGAGCGAAACGGACGTGAAAATACTGTTAATATCTATTGTTTGAAACCAGCTCATTTCGAAGGCAACTCCATCATAGGTTACGCTTCAGCTCACTATAGCCCACCGGTGGACAGCTCAGTTATCGAAATACTTGACGATGTGCCTGGTGATGCACAGTTGCAACAACCGCTGGAGCAACCAAGAACACGATCAGGTCGAACAGTCGGGTTTCCGAAGTCTGGAAGGCGCATTCAACTTGGCGGTGTAAAATAAAACGTGTTAACCACCGTTTTAACTCAAAATTTTTTTCGGGGACCACTTCCCTTATTTACCGGAGACGTGGAAGTCCTCCCACATTTCGCCGTTTTATATCAATTTTTACTACCGCGTGATGAAACTTTTTCAAAAAAGTGAAAATAAGCATAAACCTAATTTTCGATCTGTTTGTATACACATAATTTCCATCTTTACGAAACATTTTCGTAGTATTAAAGACTTTTATTTATATTCCAGGTGCAACGAGCACTGAATGGAACGAAAAGGAGACTGAGGACTGCGATCGACGTACAAGTTGATCTATTGTATTTTATTTTTCAACTGCCACGACACCCTAGAATAAGTTCAGACAACCAGGAGCCAGTTCACGCAGTGAGCTCATCGGAAGAGTTTTACCAGTGGAGAAATCACTCGGTTTTCACTTCCGAGTAGTATCGTCTCAGGGTCCTCACGACCCCACTAGGGGGAGTGATCTGTAGCGTCACACACTTCCCCAAAATCAATAGCCTAGGGTTTGACGACTTTCGACATTGATGCTGACCTTGATAGTTTAACTGGACTCGCTAAGCTGAGGGCACCCGGTCAAGCATCCTCGCCATTTGGCACGCTGTCGTGTTACGTTGCACTGCTCGTGTTTGACCCTCCAGCCAGTTAGTTGGAACGTACCGGTATTTTGACACAACCACCCAAATATACTATTTCATCCGACTACGCTATCGTGTTCTTCCTTGGTCTCGTATTCGTGGGTATATGACAAGTTCGAGTAATTAGTGATTAGCCTCTGTGTCTGTCAAGTTCGAACCCGGACCTTTCCTAAAGCGCCATGAATGAGTACCTATTATGAGTTGAATTTTCAGTCCGTCATAATTTAACAACTGTATAACTTCGGCAGGTATGTGTAAAAGAGTCATTAGTCTACATTTCTTCAAGTTGCTTCTTTGACCTCCTTTGAAGTTTGGCAGTTTCCCTCGTCTTCAAAAATCCTTAAGTAAGTTAACATTTTCACCAAGATTGGTGCTCCTTCCTCCAGATCTGCCGAGTTGGTTCTGTCCGGCCCCAAAGAATTATGCTTTGTGTGCAGTGATGTTTTCCTCTGCAGTACCTCAAAGCCTACTCAACAAGTAACAGTCCTACTTGGTCGGTAGGATTTTCGCAAACCCCTCACTGGATTGTTGACGATGAAAACATCCAAAATATTGATCAGCTGGCAGTCCCGCCGATTCACTCGTGCTAATAATCACCCGATGGGCCCTACCATTCGACGGAATCTCTCTCTGGACTATCGGAAAGATGCAGCATAGCGGAACAAACTTTTCGAGTTAGAAACGAATATGTTTATGAGCCTAGTTTGATGCTGTTTTTGACAAACTCTAGATATCCTCGTGTATGTATTTCTTTTCCTTTTAAAAAGTCCGTTTGAACGCCTGTCTTCATTCCATCTGCGTCTGACCTAATGGTGTCTTGGCAATTCAGGTGGATGGCAAGTAGAGTTGTCTATCACATCACCTTTTCTTTCTGAGCTGGGCTTGAGTCCCTTAATGTCGAAACGGAACGAAAAGAGCCACCGGCTCCCAAAATATATAAATAAAACCCTTACTGAAACCACTCACTCCGCTCTGCAGATTTCACTAGCCGGATCACAGTTATCTAAACACCAACGGCAGTTTCATTAGTTTAGGATTGAGCTCATTAATAGTTTATCCTAGCAAATTCAGCTCACACAACAGGATTTTTCAGAACAACTGAATCTGTCTAGCTATATTACTTGGGTCTGTGCACCCCGAAAAGGATGAACTGTTTGCATAGCCCACGTTGACATTTCTCGCAGCTGGGTGATTTTTCAACTTTCCGCTTGTGATGTGGGCAGAATGGCAGTCGGAAACCCCCCAGTCATGATCTCAAATTATGATCTCTGACACTGAAGCGTCATAAAATGACAAAACATACCACTGAAAAGTTTGAGTAGACAGAAACCAGCTGACTGTGAGAAATTGAAACGTGGGCTGTGCAACTCGTATGTCATTTTTAGAATGACCATCCTACGCCGGTGACTTCATCTAGAATTCTTAGCAAACCAAGAATTTAAGTGACTTTCAAATCAAAGATCATGTTGACAGGATGAAATAAATTAACTCACTCAGCATTGTAAGGTGATTTTGAGGGCGATTATATAAGTCATACAATTTGAACAACGTTAGTTAGGTTAGGACAGCACACAAACTTGGCCAAACTTACAGCTCTAGACCCAAGTAAGGTAAGTAATTCGGAAAAAATCCCATGTATTTTAAAGTACACAATAGCTCAACAGGGTGGAATTGGGCAACAACCATAAAGCCTACTATAGATAGATGGCATGAAAGATTGATCGTTGAATCTTTGATGATAGAACCAACGCTCAACAAGTGCACGATCATTGGAGCAGAGCCGAGAGGGGATACTCTACCTGGACGCGCATATAAATTTGGAGTCCGATTTCAGAGACGAACAGATTGGTGAGCCAGACGTGATCCGGATTTCAGGGATCGAAATGCTTTCACTTTTTCTTCGCCAACTTTGAAAGCCTCATTTATAATTCGAAAACAACATTCCTTCCTTTACTATAAAATGACAATAACCATCGGGAACTAATTCAGAGGAGGTAAATCGCCTCGATGACTCTGATCTAAGCTACAACAAGAATGCATCCAAAATCCAGTGTCCGGTTAACGAGGTTGTGTAATCCAGCTGATTTCTTCTTGCTCGCCTCCTAGTCTCGCGGAACGGTTCAAGGTCTTTGGTGGGTTACTATGCAGCAGATCCAGCCACTCGTTCGCTATAGCTCTGGTACACAGAACAGGAGGTTAAGTGTTGGTTAATTCGCCTTGGACTACGTATGGTAAAGTTGGTTTCTTCAGATGTCGAGTTGCCAGACAGTTGCTCGGACTGGTCGTTAGAAAGAGTTAGAAGTAGTGGAGAAAAAACCTGTTGGAAAATTTGTGTGAGTAAAGGGAACGAAAAGTAAACAAATGGGGTAATCTACCTACGCCCAAGTTTGGCGAAGAGGTGCACAAAGATATGAAGAACTTAGGTTGGTAAGTCTTACTCATGGCAAGTGGAAGAACGAAAGGGGATTAGATGGTTACCGTAGAAAGAAAACTGGTTGTAGAGGTAAAATAGTTGGAGTGGCGTGATAGCAGCAGATTTCTTCTGCCTAGTTCGTATTTTAGCTACATGTGGGTAGACCATGTGTCTCTGCAAGACTGTTTGGCTTCTTTCGGAGCCTTTAACAGATGGGGCGGAGACTACTCCTGCTGGTAGCGTGTTCCAGTTCTCGTGGACTCGGAGGGAGGGGGAATGTGAACGCACGTGAGTTTTTGACACTTGGCGGGCAATTCTCTTAAGGGCTACACGAGGATCGCCATAGTAGTCACTCGATAGCAATCCTCTGTTTGAGTGGCTTGGGTTGTTCGGTAGTTTGTAAGCCACAATCAAGTCACCTCGTAGCCTTCGGTGGCTAGAAGGATCTTGGTCTAGGTCTTTCAGTCTGTCCTTATATGATTTTCGTCGCAATTCAACTACCCTTTTTATGTTTCGCCTCTGGACCTTCTCCAGTAGGTTCGTGCCTCTTTCAAATTAAACGAAGACATTATGGACCTCCAAGTGGGGTCGAATGTGAGTCTTGTAGAGCTTCAGAGAGAGCTCTGGGGTAAGGGCACCCAGTTGTCTGCGCACAAAGTGCAGTGCACGTTTGCTTTTGAGGCGTCACCTGAGTAACTGAACTGGCGTCCAGTTTCTCCGTTGCCGTTAAACCCAGGTCTTCTTCTGATGTGGTATGGGCTAGACGTGAACCACAGAGAGAGTGGGATACTTTCTGGGGATCGGAGTGCGGAAAAACATGGACCGGCGCTTATCCAGGTTAAACACCAGTTGGTTATTTGTTGCCCATTCCTCTTGTGTTTTGAGGTCGTTCTGTAATGCACTCGATTCCGCTTCGCAAGTTACTGCCCTCCATAACTTGGCATCATCAGCGTAGAGGAGAATCGGAGGGCTAATATGCAGCGGTAGGTAGGAGCAACAATGAACCAAGGGTTCCTCCTTGTGAGACACCCGACGATGGTGTTACCAAGTTGGGTGGACCCTGTTGACTTTTGTGCAGAACTCACTTCTGTCTAGGTAGTTCTTCAGCCACGATAGCGCCTGGCCGTGGATACTAACCCAGCTATCTCGTGCATTGGGATGGTGTGTGAGAGAGTGTCAAAGGCTTTCGCGAAATCCAGAAAAGTGGCGTGGACCGGGACTTTGAGATCCCAGCATGCTGCCCAGTGATCATTTGCCATCAGGAGGTTGGAGGTACAGTACCTGCATGGCAGATCTACGTGTACGCCTTTGGAAACGTGAACTATTAAATAAGGAACTTATTGTGATATAAAATATTTTAAATATTCAAGACCAAGATCTAACGCTAATGTGGAAACAAGCAGTTAGTTTAACTTACTAGGATGAGTGTAAGTGAATATTTTGTTTTGCCAGATCTGTCATTTCTTTTTCGTTGTTCCCACAAAACTGATTTCGGTTATTTTACCTGAGTCCTTTAAACAGAAACATCGCATTACATGTACTGGGCGTTAAGTAGATGAAAAAGGACTCAGTAACCAAGCCTTCTTTCTAAATAAGCGCATTGGACTAGACTGCAATGGTTTTATCGAACTCTCTCATATGGTTGGGTGTTAATGTATGTATTATGTAGCAGAGTTTTCTCGAAATTGTTCATGCTATTGGGGTCCGTCATTCTACGTTTGGACAAATGCATTTGTTTGGATAATCTAAATGATCTCAATCCACCAGTTTCACCTGCGTACTTCACTTTACAGCCAATATATGGGATGTGGTTAAGTGTTCATAAAGCTACGTGTTCCTAGCTGTCGACAAACATATCTGCTACTGCGAAGGTGTTGGTGGCTCCGCCGATACTCCTTTTGTTTTGTCCATATATTTTGTCCCGAAATTGGAAACTGGAGGCCAAACAACTGCAACTGCATTCCGGCCTAATATATAAGCACGAGTTTGCTGTTTCTCTCCTCGTGATTCTGACATTTCTCCCCTATGTGCAGGTGGGCCTAAGTAGGCAGGAGCAACGGCTTCCTACATTCAAACTAGGGAGCAGCCTGGAAGAAATTTTCTCCATACCGTCTAACATGGTTTTAATAACAAATGCGTTTGAATGCATTCAGGTCTCTCTTCACTCAGTTATAAAATCAGATTATGCCACAAGATAAGCGTGCACTGTCACATGGAAAGGATGGAAATGTGGACGAAAGTTTTCACATCACAAGGTATGAATCACCTGGACCGGAGGGTCCAGGAGGTGGGGCTGCTCTTTACACCTGCCCCTTCTTGAAAGTCCATGTGATTCAATCTCATAGAATTGGCCGTAAAGATATCCTCTGGTGTAGCATTAAGTGCTGCGGAGGTCCGTGTTTAGTTGGGGTCTTATACCGCCCTCCTGTAGCTAATGCCATGTTAAATAAAATGTTAATACAGTCCATTAGAGGAACCGTGGAACTGAACTTCCCACAGGTCCTGATTATGGGAGATTTTAACTTTCCTCAACTCCTTACCACAGAAAGTCCATTTACTGCTTTAAAAGACTTTCGGGAATTGTTACTGGAAAACTCCTCGACGGAACATGTTTCCCAGTGTACTCGCTGGGGGCTTTACGGTAAGGCATCCCGACTAGATTATATCTTCACAAATCAGTTCATTGGGGTAAGCAACTTGAATGTTTTCTGCCCTCCTGGCCCGAATGATCGTCCAGTTATCTCCTTCAATATTTCTGTATCTAAGCCACCCGTTCCCGATCAGCCACTAGTCAGGAATTGCAAGAGAACTGACTTCAAGAGGGTTCGGCAAGGCCTAGAAGGTCCCGCTTGCTTAAGTTGTGATGAACTACTGGATGTTGATGCTAGATGGGATCTGTTGAAGAATATAATCCTCCAGAAAATAAGAGACAACACTCTTCTGATCCCAAGAAGAATGAACAAGTCCCACTCCTCCCCGATTAAGTCAAGCACGCGCAAACTAACACGGCGCAAACGGTCATCTTGGAATCTATGGACGTGCACTAGTGGCCCTTTTGGCTGGCTAAGTTATAACGATATCGGTAACAAACGGGCAATAAGAATCGGAAATGACAGACCAAACCTTTAGACACAACTTTGCAGAACCCTGGAGGAGAATCATGGAATACTGTACTCGCTGATGAAACAGAAGAGTAACAGTTCACTTAGTTTACAGGATCCCATTAATTTGGAGATTCTCTATTCCAACTACGAGGTTGCAAAACTACTAGCTCATGAATTCCAAAACAACTTCCGTCATTTGGGAGGCAAAATCGCGCATAGGTCGGACACCCGTATCACAGAGGGACTAAGCCATATGGAGTCTAAACCCTCTGTAGTTATAGAAATATTAAAGAAACTGAACCCGGATAAGTCTCCAGGAATCGATGGGATTCACCCAAGAGCACTCAAAGAGTGTGCTGAAGTTCTGTGCCTCCACTAACAAACCACTTCAAATGTTCTATTCTGGAAGGCAGGTTATCCTCCGATTGGAAACGGGTGGCTGTCGGCCCAATTTATAAAGGTGGAAACAAACTACCTGTTTCCAACTACAGACCAATCTCCCTGATCTCTTCAGTCGCGAAGGTCATGCAGAGAGTCATAAATGACTCACTTCGTGATCGCTTACATCAGAAATCAATCCTAAACGACGGTCAGCATGGCTTTCTGCCAGGAAGGCAATGTAACACCAACTTGTTGATAGCTCGGAATAGCTGTCGGGAAGAAAAATCCTATACACATCGGTTTACTTGGCTTTTCTAAGACCTTTGGCAGGGTAAACCATGACATCCTTTGTAAGAAACTCCAGCTCATGGGTGTACGCGGAAAATTATTAATTTGGCTTAGAGGTTATCTGTACGCCAAGCTGCAGTCATTTGGGGTTGACTCCTCTTTATCTAATTGTTTTCCGATGCTGAGTGGTCTGCCTCAAGGTTCTATACTGTGCCCACTGCTGTTTCTTGCTTCTATCAGTGACCCACCAGGGGTCTTTAATTCACATTCACTATTATGTGTCGATGATCTGAAGATTTGGAGAAAAATACAAGAGCCAAAGGATTTTTCAGTCTTCCAGGAGGACTTTACGAAAATCCTTAATTGGACTATATAAAACCTGCTTCCTCTCAACTCGAAGAAGTGTCGAATTATGGTGGTCGACAAACATAAATGCAGTCCCAGTTCTTACTCTCTGGGTGAAATAAATATCTGTCACTCTAACATGGAACAAGATCTGGGAGTTACACTAAATGATACACTAGGAGCATCAGTCCACTGTCGCCTTGCAGCCAATAGGGCTTATGGAATCCTGGGGTTTCTCTCGCGAAGTTTAGGGTGTCTAATTCCTTCTCTTTTCACCACAGTGTATGCTCTGCACATTCGCCCTCATCTAGAAAAAAATTCGCTTATGATATCCCCATTCTTAAAAAAGGACATAGCCAACTGCGCCCAGTACAATGCCGGCGTATCAGAGGGGATATGATCATGATGTATCACGTCGCTCCTAATCCCCTCCACCCCAACAGACCCTTTCTAAGCTTCAGTCGGAAACGCGACTTGAGGGGTCACCCGTTAAAAATAGAGCATGAGAGAGCACGTACAAAGATCCGTGCTAACTCATTTGAAGTTAGAGTCTGTAAACTGTGGAATTCCCTCCCTTCAGCAGTTGTTACAGCCCCATCCCTTGATACTTTTAAAAGGAGGCTAGACGCATACCTCGAGTCCTAAGGTACCGATGGGCTATACCCGAGAAGCTTTCCCCAGATCAGATCCAGTAATACTAACTTGAGACCAGATTAATTAATTGATCATGTCTGTATCCTTTCAGGTTTTTCAGAACCAGGAAGATAATCGTGACCATTCCAACCTCAGAACGTATTCCAATAAGATAGACGTAGAACCCAAAGAACCGCCGTTCACTAATTCTACAGCACGAAGTTTGAGGTTTGAAGATGGTAGGTTGTGTTTGGAGGGTATTTCTGACGTTAACGCTACCCATGAAGGTTACACATACATACCAGAGATATAAACCGCGTGCAACTTATGGAATAATCGCAAGTGATTCTTCGAAAGTGAGCTACATATCTGACAGAGGTCACAAGTTTGGGGATTACTGCCTGTGTGGCACAGGTGAATTAGCTGTTGTATGGAAACTCAGAACTTCAGAAAAAGTAGGCATAACAAATTTTTATTTTCAGGTTCACATCTTCTCTAGAGAGTCGGGATGTTCTCCTATCACGTGTGTTAAGGCATCTGGGACTTCTGATGTCGACTCAAGAGTTGCTGTGGGCTATGCTGATGGTCTTGTAAATATTGTTAATATGAAAACTGGTGACGTCGAAGTTCATTTTCGTGCTGGTCGTACAAGGGTCACATCGATGGATCTTCAGAGTGATCTTCTTGTTTGTGCTGCGGTACGAAGTGTTGCTTTTTCGATTACTTTGTAGGATTCAGAAATTAATGTTTTGACGTCGTTTCTGGTTCTGGTACTAGGATGAAAGGACATCATGGAATTATCACTCGCTTAATGATATTACTTGTAAGACATATCCTTATATCAAGGTAAGCCTTCGTTTCGCTTTCGAGATTTCCAAATACACACGTTTCAGTAGGCTTAAGGTTCGCTACTGCAAGTGTATATGTCTTTATTTTAGTTTTCGGCATATTTACTGAATTGTGTTTGCTTTTGCAATGAAACCACACCACATCGTTGTCTTTGCTTGCTTTGTTTTTGTGATCATTATCTGAGTTGCAGGGTTTTTTGTTTATTCCTGGTTGTGCTACCTTCTCGGAACTGGGTGGTTTTGTCGGGCTTTCATTGCCTTTAAAATACTACTATCAGCACTATCTTCAGAATGAGCCATCTTCTAGCGAATGCATTTTAAATCTAAAAGGGTAACCAAAATAAAAGAAAGGAATATTCAATATTCCTAATAGGTTTTCAAGATGGTGTAGACAATTCTTATGTATGATACTTCATTCCCTCACATACCTTTACTTTCTTTTTGGCTGTTACGTTTTGTGTATCCGAGTAATACATATGCGGGGCTGAAAAGTCACTAGCCGTTCTTCGAATTTTTTATACTGAAGAACGCTGATGCGTTATAAACATCCAGACCATAGTTGATACAGACGTCCTGCAAGAAGTTGATCGCCGAGTATGATATAGCTAGATACGCTGTGATCATATTAAGACATATACAATGGTGTACAATTGTGATGTCAACAAATAATGTTTTCTCGCGCTACAACGAAAGACTTCATCTATTACCAACAACTTTTTAGCTTTTACTTTTGACATACTCATCTGATATTCCAGGAAGAACGTTCGTGGTTAGATTTACGGCCTTTGCTTATTGCATGATAACCTAAAAGATTTGACTTACAAGATCAGTTCCTTCAGTTCATCATCTGGAAGTAAGGTTGCAGATATTATTGTAACGTAGAGATCCTGTATAGGTGTGTACACTTGAACGTGAGTCGCTTTCTGGATACAAAAAGAAATAACTATATGGTTGTTCAGACCCCGGCGTGCGAGGCTGACTGAAAGTCGTGTGTCCAGTTCCATAAGTGTAATCAGTTGCTTCAGCCCCGAATTGTTTAATAATTGTCTTTTGTGAAAACCATAGGGTGATCAATCGTCCTAGCATAATTTCTAAAATCCGAGCGCCAATAGTTATATGACGTTTGACTGAAACTCGAGAAAACCAAGCAGATTCCAGTCCCGGATAAGAGTGCATCGATCAGACGTTCATTCTCCTACAGGTTCTGGAACAGGTAACATTCAACTCTGTCGACTGACGGGGTGTTGTAGTAGTCTGACTGTGAAGGTGGTACTGAGTAAGTATGCAATGCTAATCAAAGTTGCCCACTCGAACTGATGCAGTCGTATGATGGCTTATGGAGAGTTAACGTGTTTAGGAATGACAGTCTGTGTCAGCACTGCTGTTTGACTTTGCCGTAGACGTGCTAATGGACAGGACCCCTGGCGCCAGCAACTTTACCGGTATTGGTTTACTCCATGAAGAGTAGGTGGTTGACTTGGAGTACGCAGATGACATTGTCTTATTAGGGAAAGGCACTGACAAAATGCGGAATTATCTGGATGTCTTCAGCATAAATTTGAGTATGTTAAGGTGGCATTGGTTTTTCTTCTGTCAAGTGTAATATTGATGGTTGAGGACTATTCTGTAGTTACTCTTAGTTTAAGGATATGGAGTTATTTGACGGGAAGTATTGCTTGGTTTGAATCAGCTTTTTTGGCGAATTCTGAGCTCGGATTAGAAGGCTGTCCTGACTTACTCTGATCTATATAGTCTCTAAAGCCAGTGAGCTATTCGACTGTATATTAAACGATGACTGTACTGCGCTGCAGTTTTTCTGTACTGTTATATGGCTTTGAGACTTGGAGGCTGAAAAAAGGTGAGATTGATGAGATCTAGGTCTTCGATCATATGTGAATTCGTAGCATTGCTCAACGGGTGAGTCATATCAATGTTAGATGTAGGGTACCAGCTAAGTAAGTCAGTTGACGAATTTGTGGATCCTAATAGACTGACATGGCTTGGGTATGTGTTGCACATGCGGAGTCACCGCTTACTTCGACATGCAATGCTAACCGAAATTGGATTTGATTGGGCAGAGATTAAGGGTGGCCAAACCAAGACATGGCATTAGTGCATAACGTTTTTGTCTTGGTCTGAGCCGTGTAGGAAAGTTTAGTCTATCCACATGCAGCCCCGAGACGGTGGGAATCAGTGTTTGAGAACTGTTAGTGACATGGCTGAAAACCGGTCCCAATGGAGCAGATGTATTCACTCTTTGACGTCTTCTAAAGCTTCAATATTTTCACTGACCTATTTTTAAAATTTTTTCTCCTTTCATGCACTTTTGTCTATTTTGTTGTTACTCTTCCCATCCACTTGTTTTTTATGTGCTGCTATGGAATGTGTGAAGTCGGAGCGATGCACTTGTGTGTGAGGTTCTACGTTGATTTTGCCTGTCTGTATACGCTTGTTGCGAATTCAGTGTACCGGGATATCTGTATGCTATTACATGATCGATACTTCTTGTGTAAAGCCTAAAGACAGTTTGGAAATGGGAATAGCCATATTATATCTGAGTCATTAGTCCTATATTTTAAGATCTGGGACCTAAGTTATTGAACTAAATTTGACTTGAATCGGATACTCCTGACCACCTTAACAAACAAGAATTGAAAGAAGATTGACACTTACCCACAAAGCTCATCATGAACTCCAAACGAACAGACATCATCATCGAACTTTGCACTGAAGTGCATCGGTTCAAGCACACGGAGGCGATCTGCGGTGATAACCTACGTTTTTAATGTTTACTGTTTACTGACTTTCAACGCTTAGGTCACCGGTTATAACCTTATCGCACCTACAGAGGTCCAGGCAGCTAGGTACTGTCACAACAGGTGTAGCTTGTGATCTAGTGCAGGGATCTGGATATGGTTACGAACTTGTTTGTCGGTACGAATATCTTAGTCAAAATTGGGCAGAGATAACTGTTATGAAATGTTTTCACGCAACTTTGCATTTATAATTTCTTTTGGTAGTCACTCACTTC
The DNA here is from genome assembly GCA_944470555.2 of Heterobilharzia americana. NCBI lineage: Eukaryota > Metazoa > Platyhelminthes > Trematoda > Strigeidida > Schistosomatidae > Heterobilharzia > Heterobilharzia americana. The sequence continues at coordinate 114,017,633 of OX104134.1, read as the reverse complement.
ATCCACTTTAAAGGCGTGTCCATACAAAGTTTGTAGATGAAAACCGATGTGCATGACTTATCACTGCATTGATTCCACTTGTAAAAAATTCAGAAATCCTGATTCCAAATTATTGTTGCACACAGGCTGTAGAATAACGAAAGATCAAATGCGGTATGGACTTTTGATACCATGCATACTCCTGAAGTTGTCCAGAGACCTGAATTTTGAAAAAAGTGACCATTACGTTCGTTTCACTTGTCTGTGACAGAAAAAGCAAGGGAGCTGCAGCATCATTATACCTGGTTTAGTCTGAGTCGTATCTGGTGCTGCCTCGAGCCAGTAAGTTGCTTATTTTCTGGGACCCTGTACAAGGAGAGTCTTAGTGCAGCAGCAGATGCTATCCAAAAACAACTGTTTTAGTCTTATTGTAGCATGTTTGTACACTGGTTATCTCACTTCTTCCGTCTAGTTCAAAGCCTGACAACATGAACAGTATTGCATCCGCCATGATAATATTTGTAGTACACTTTGAAGCCTTTATTAGCCTTTTTCGAGGTTAATTATCATTGGATGATGATGACTATCTTGCAGATACCTACTCATCTGGAAGTTACTTACACGATGCATGCACCCAATATATGCAATCCTTTAAAGATAACAGTAGTTGAACATGCGGTCTTATGGGATCCTCAGTCAAGAGTGGTTATGTTTCACAGACGAAGATCAGAAATGATCACAATGAAGTTTTTTACACCTGATACTTTCATATTAGGCTAATATCCTTACGGTGTTAGGAAATTAGCCTAATTTAACACACACCACCCCATTTCTCGATAAGTCGTTAGAACTCTCATCCACTATGGTTGTAGTATGGTTTCTTCATACTGCTACTTGCTTTGTTTTGGGTGTTTCAACGATATTTCACGCAAGTAATGGTGCGAAATTTTACTATGGAGATTTCAAAGTGCCTACCTAACCTTGTCGCAGCCGACGTATCACCTGTATGAAGTCTATGTTTTGAATAAATTACTGGGGATTTTCACTTTTATCAAAACCCTTGTATAACTTCTGACCACCGTCTGCATCTAGCTCATGTGTTTACGCACGACTGACTAAACGTTCGCCAGCAAAAGGCTATACCTATTGGCAGTGTATGTTTTTATTTAACGATGGGGTTGTTCAAATAGCCCTTCATGCATTAATATGGGAGTAAAACTTGGGCACTGTGGTGAATTTTAATTCCATTTTAGTCTGTTTCATAGGTGTGTCAGTGAAACAGTATTATTTACTGGATTATGTCCCGGACACTATTTGTTGTCCATATTCCTACAAGCTTTTCATTCAGTAATGATTCCACACATTGTGTGATAACTTATCGGTTTCAAAACTATCCACGATTTTGAAAATGTTTGATCCGTCACTGCAGCGCCTAGGTAGGTTCTACGTTGATAGCTGCCGTATATTTTCATTAGGGTCCGTTATAGGTATTAATTTTGAAATTCCGAATTTGTACCTGACTATTACAAGTGATGACACGTTTCGACAGCTGTTAGAATTGAAAACTTAAATATTCGGAGTATGTAGGCGAATTTATATTTTCCCGACCTTTTCGTTACTGTATTCTTTACCTTCTTTGTACCAGGTATACTTACTCTGTGATCATGAGGTTTGATAAGTCAGTAATGGTATACTTTTGGATCAACTTCTATTGTATATCAACTTATAAGATGATTATCAAAATTATATTAACGTTGTTAGTGTTTTATGCTCCTTTCAGTATCATTTCATGTTCATCTTGTAACTTGCATACTATGATGTTTTACAACATAATTTATTTTCTGTTTTATTTTCAGTGCACAAGACAGCTTTATCAAATTCTGGGACTTAAAAGCTCAACATTGCTTTGCTACATTGACAGGACACCCGGGACCCGTATGGGATTTTGCACTCACGCATCAAGATGAACTACTTGTCAGTGGATCTAATGACCAAAACTTGCGAGTCTGGCGTATTAATTATGTGGATCCAGTATGTAATTCATCAAAAAAGTTAGGTTTGCACGTAGTTTTTTAGGATATCACTTGAGATAACCGACATCTGCAGCGGATATCTCCTGAAGTTCCAGTAATAGTATTCCTTTGTCATTGGTTTAAGTGTGTTGACTCTTATAACGGCCAAAATAATGTTGTAAAAACAAGTTGACGGAAATACGTTCCGAAATGCAAATACTACAAATTGAAACAGATGCGTAGCCAGACACTGGTTATATTTCATGACCGGAAGTCTTCATTGGACTCCGTTCATTGAAAAAGGTACCCAGTAAGCTCATCACTCTACCAACGGCTTTGTATTAAAACACCTGTGGGCTTGTTAGAGGTCGTGGTAACATATTGGATGGGATATCTTAATGCAGTAGTGACGGTCAAGGTATTAGCTGTCTTCATTTTTACTTACCTTTGTCATAGGTGTGCCAATGAAGGTCTCCCTCCTCGTTTGATTTTACAGAGATTGACTTCGTAACAAGATTCGTTAGTAGATCTAGAACACATATAATTTAGTCCTTTGTGACGAAGACTCTGAAAAGATGCGGATTCTTCTGGATACCTTTAGCAACCATTCGCGAATGCTTTCTGCGTTTCTGACCACCCGAACGCAAACCGTTGCTTCAGAACTGGTCTGCGTTACTACCTGGTCTGAGAATAGAGAGTAAAATAGTTGAATGCATTAATCAATTCACTTGACTGAGAAGTATAGTCAGTCCTGGTCAGTCAGTGGCCAGATACAAAATGCTCACTTGGCGTTTGCTCAACCTACTCCATTTCTGCCACCAGGGTGATGTCTAGATGTATTGGGCAGGAATTCTTCCTGTCCTACCCCATTGCTGTGAATATTTGCCACTAAAGATGGAGGAAATGAAAATTTTTCGGGTGTTTGACCACCGTTGCCTTCGTTACATTGGTTGCGTGTCATGGAACCACCACTTTAGCAACATAGAGTTTTGGGCAAAAGATACGAGTCAGTTGGTATATCAAAACAAGTATTTAGGAAATATTTTATGCTTACTTAGTCACCGTCTGTCCAGACACACAATGTTAACTGAAGTAGCTTTAGACTCGAAAAAGTTAATATATGGCCAGACTAAGACGTGACATCATTCCATTTGACGGGATTGTAGCCTTCTAGAATGATGTCCTCATGACAGTCGAAGTTGGTGACTGAAGAATTCAGATGGTGTAGCTCAGAACTGACTCAACTGGCGCAGATCTATCCATACATTATCTTTATACCAATCGTCATACCGAATTTCATTATTTGCTTTACCATTTCTTTTCCTATAAGACGATGAGTTTACAAGTGATTTGCAAATTGCATGGTCCACGTTGACATTCCCCATAGCCGATTGGTTTTCCAACTGCCAAACTGTGGTGTAAACAGTATCTGTTGGAATCCATTCAACCGATATCACAAGGTGTGATGTGTGATACAAAAATGTCATAAACAATCGAAATATACTAGTTGAAAACCACTCAGACTGATCTGTAGCTTTCTCTAGCCCGGTCAAAGTGATCTAAGCACGGGACAGCCGTTTCGCTCGTTTAGAGCCTATAGTTAATGACACTTTCGTATCAGCAATCACACTTTGTGATTCTGGATGGATGGCTTTTAACGCTCTTTCTGTTTACATCACAGTTGGGCAGCTGAAAAACTACTCAGCTATGCGAAATATCAGCATGGACTGCGCAATTTGTAAATTATTTTCAACTTTTCCATCCTATTAAAGGTGTACCGGTCCATGTCAGTTAGCTAGCCAGATTCAGTTGGTTTAAATAATTCGACTCTGAGTTGAACTTGCCCGGGTACACTGCTGATAAACTTGACCTTAAATAAGCAAAACTTCCGTTCGATGTTCAGATCACTGTGGTCTGACTACCAAAATCTGCAGATCAGCGTGTATGGTTTCTGACTATACATATCTTTCAGTAGCATATTTCAACGCTTTGTTCTGATTTTTACTAAACTAAAATATCATTTGTCTTAACTTCACAAAGAATTGAAATCTGTTTAAGGTTAGGTTTTCCTGATATGAGAAGTGGAATTATGGGTAAACAACAATACTGACTAAATATTCATCATATTCTTCTCACGTATTTATTGAGTCGGTGCTAGTCACTTCATCAAGCTTGATGATGAAACATCCAGAGCGGATAAGCCAGTTTCTCACTTTACCCAGAAGTGTCGATCAAAGTTGTCGCACCTAAAGGAAGCACTCAGAGTGGAAGCGAATAGGAAAGAGATACTGAGGCAAATAAAAGTTATATGAGAGTAAAGCTATATGAAAGTATAAAAAAATGTCCGAAGTTACGAAATTAATAAGGAAGTTGTACTAGTGTGACAGTTTTTGTGTCGAGTTACGAATAATGTGAAACGATGATTCATTACCTGTCAATGACTATTCAGGTTCAAGGCTTCCTGTAGCCAAAAACTTCATCGTTTGATGTCGCAGTTAGTCAGTATCAACACAGAACTTTACACTGCTGTGTCATGTTCCAAGTTGACATATCTTGCATTAGCAAATCATGATGCAAAGCACAAAGATAAAAGACTGCGAAAAAGAAATATTATCATGAGAGTCCGTTCAAAGCCAGGAAACATAATGACTAAGATGAAGATAATTTGTAGATGCATCTAAACCACTGCAATCGATTTTGAGTTCAATCATATGGATGGATTCCCCAACCGTCAACATCGATTGTCTGGTTAACCCTAAGGGGGAAGCCCACTTCCCCATATATATCTGAAATCAACAATCAGCATCAGTCATGTACTTATCCCAATTCAGCTAGCATAACGCCTCAAAATCGACACGTGATTCCACCATGTAGCGCAGTAAGTCATGTTAAAACACTCATTTGTGAATCATCATTGTTTTAAACTGCTTAGCGTAGCTTACCTTATTTGGCGTATCACAGTCTACTTAAGTGAATATTCATTGTTTTCCTAGACTTATTCGGTTGCTTCCTGTTTTTAGGTGAGCGGAAACGACTCGTATGGAACGCGCACTTCTGAAACGGCTCCAGTCGGTAATGAAATCATAACTCCCCTAGACAAAACTCAATTTCAAATCAGCGCACAGTTTCTTGGTTGTGTTCAGCGTTCTGGCGTCCGCCGCGTCCATTGTTTGGCTTTTGATCCCACTGGAACGTATTTATTATGTCAGGTATTACTAACGAAGAACTACTGTTTTTGTGGTTATTTTTCAATATTTAAAGCAAGAAGCATGTAATTTGTATAACATCAGTTTCCGTATGTATAAAGCATCTTTCTGGAGTTGAATACTGGCATGCTCAAGCTTAACGTGTGCGATATTGTCAAGGTGAACAGTGGTCTGTTGAAATGATGGGGTCGAAGCGATGCTGAGGATATGATAGTCATAGAACATTTATTCGGGAATCCTAAAACAACCAAACTAGACTTCCGTATTTAGTGCAGATTTTCAGTAGAGGTAACGCATCAAAGTCAGCTGGGATTGGGTGACTTGATTTCATATGATTGTTAGACTCATACGAAGACTACAGGGATTTATCAAGGACTATTACATTTCTTTGGTTGATTTCATGAGAATTAAAATCTAATTTTTCAAAATATTGTATTCCAGCTACTTGTCTGTTTAATTTAGAAGTTTGTTGGGGACTTATTTATTCATTTCAGGTTGGTATTCATCAGGGACTGATATCAGGTGGAGAAACATTAGAAATCTGGGAGCACTTGACAGATATCTCGTCCTAGTATAGGACTCCTGAGCAATTCACACCCATTACATTGCCAGGGATCAAAACCAGGACCCTCAGGTTCCGCAAGCAGAGAGTTACATTTGAGCCAGTGGATCGGAATCCAATGGTCGATATTAGCAAGAAAAACAGCTTTTCAGTGTTTCTTCAAATATTTGGCTGTTCTGAAAGAAAAGCGGTAACCAAGACAAATTACTAGCGATTATCAGATCAAAATATCGAGTTGTATTTGAGGGCAACCTAGGTTACTGCGACACTTGAACAATTTTCATCTTTTCATTTTTTATTTTTCAAGATTGACTTACTGTGGTGCTTTACTGGCAGGAAATGGGCACACTGGAAGTCAGCTTTTAGTGAAAATACCTTTCGGAATTTGCTTGAAACTTCGTCATTATAGCAGGAAAACGAGTCTTGGTGTTACTAATTAATGTTACATCCAGAAGCTTTTATCTTCTACAACAGCGTGTTAGATGAAGTCTGCATAAGAGATGTAGTTTCAATCTTAATCATTATACTGCGAAAGTACTGATCAAAGTGACAGTAAAGTTGTTAAGGTGTTGATTATCTGGGACCTAAACGTGATAAATGCCTTTTTATTGGTCTGTGAACCACACTCATTGTGTGAGAGCTTTTTATTACTTAGTTACCAAAGTGGGTTGAATATGACTTGGATCCAGGATCCATTACCTGAAAAAACAATGAGGCACGACCCTAATTTTTCATCTGGTGGATATCATGCATTTATTAAAAGTTTACTTATCATGAGACATTTCTCAGTGCCTAAAATAGAAGTAAATACCATTCGATAATTGTATTCAGTTGGGTGTCCGATAAAACAGTGAAACATGATACTTATTCCCTCAACTGCAAAGTGCATTTGACACTATTTCTTTCAGGACTATTTTCCAACAGCATTGATAAACCCAGTAGGCATCACTCATCGCTGTTACTACATCCCTGAAGTCGAATTCTGTTTTCAGATAATGTTATCTTTAGGTGACCATTATCACATCACTAGTTAGCTGTCCTAATAGTAATCAAAAAGAGTTGTTTCAGCTAGGACGGGCTAATTGTTGAGGAAATCTTAGCTTGGATACAAGAGGTTTGTTTGACACTTTCCAACTTGCATCATCTTTGCCACTGACTGGCAGAATATCCAACTACTTGTTTAGGGACAAGTATACTGCTCTGCAATGCGTTCTGTCCTGCTATGTGGCTGTCAAACATAATACCTGAAGCTCAAAGCAGTCACAGGTTTTTGACCATACTCGTCATCGTAGCATTGCTCAGATATAGTGCAGTCACCATGTGAATAATGCAGAGGTTAGTTGAGGATTACCAGACAAGGAAAAAAAGTCAGTGGATGAGGTTATGAACCTTCAAGGACTGACTTGGCTTGGACATGTGTTGCAGATGCAGAGCCACCACCGCCTGCCTCGACATGCCATGCTAGGTGAAGTTGGGTTGGGTTGGGAGGGAGTTCAGGGTGAGCAGACCAAGACGTGGCACCAGTGTGACATCTCTGATTGTTGGTCTTAGCCGTATAGAAAAGTGTAGACTACCTGACTGGGGTCATTGAGATAATTGGAGGACAGCGGTTGGTTAGCCTTGGCTACATGACTGAAAATCGGTCACAATACCTTTTGACGTCTTCTAAAGCTCAAACACTTCACCAACCTTCATTTTCCAGTTGTTTCTCCTCCAATACACGTATTTTTTACTTTGATATCAGTCTTTTTCTATCCACCTGTTCTTTGCGTGCCACTGTGCATTGCTTTAGCTTGAACACATGCACTTATGTTTAAGGTTTCACACTGAATTTGTCTTTCTGCATCGGCATAATACCACTGGTCATCTGTGGGAATCACCTTACTGCTGTCGCATGGCATCCAGTCAGTAGTGCGACCTTACTCTTCGCCCCGTATCGTATCGTAGCGTAATAACTTACACTCTAACGATAACTGCTTTTTGTTGTTGATATATCCAACACAACTTTCTGGCGCAGTAGGATCTCACGGATACAAGTGCTCCACCAGGATTGCTCTGTAGGTCATTGTGATATGCAAGCCTGACCACCACGTCAAGGTAGCAGCTATTGGTTGGGGGTATACATGTTTACATCTAGACCGATTTTTTAAATAGCTGTAATCGATATGATTGAAAAAATTTAATTTTGAATCACACCACTGCTCATCCTTTTTTATGTTTTATTGATTTTCAAATCACGTACGTCCACAAGAGATAGCTACACACTTTTGGGGATTTAAAAATTTCCTCCACACCTCGTCTACTTTTCCTTCATATCTTTACTATTATCATTTATTATGACTACTTGTTCCTTTGGTTTCCTAGTTGAACACAGAACTTCAGTAGCACGTAGCCATTTCACTCCCTTCTCTGCAGTCTTTTGAACCTAGCTCCACGACTACCCAGAAGCTTTTCATTTCTTCCGCACACGATCTCCTTCATGTCACCCTCGGACACCCAACTCGTCACTTTCCATGTAGGTTTCACTGGAGGGCTTGGCGCGTGATGTCTCCAAACGGTTTTCTCAGTGTGTGCCCAATCCAATCCGTCTCCACTTTTCGCTTCTGCATATTCGTTGGGCGATAGGTTCTTGGTTGGTTCGTTGTCAGGCCAGAGTTCCTTGTTGCTTATTCTTCTGGCCATCTGATCTTCAGTATATAGTCGCCGGGTAATTCATGCTACTAGTCCGTAAAGGGAAATGATTACGCTCGTCTTTTAAAAGCCATCTGTGATGCAGTCATGTCATCCCATTGTCTATTAAGGGTCGAGTATACTGCGTCACAGTTAGCCCTGTTTTGCTTTATGGCTGTGGAACATGGTCATTAAATGTAAAAAAGATGAGAAAGCCTCAGGTGTTTGACTACCGTTGCCTTCATATCACAGACCGCTTGTCATAGTGTCACTGCGTCAGTAACGTACAACTCAGGTGTATAGTTTTAGAGAGAAGAGTAAAGTTAATTAATAAGGTTGTGAATCCCCATTGGCTCAGGTGTCTGGGACATATTTGACCCATGCCCTAGCCTAGTCACGATCTGCATCGCAGCAAAATGTCATCTGAAGTTGGTTTGGGCTTGTATAAAGTTAGAAATGGCCAAAGTGATACGCGTCATGAGTGCATGAAATCTTTGATTGTTGGTCTGAGCCGCGTAGTGAAATGTGGACTTCCCGAGTAGCGTCCACGTGACAAGGGAAACCATCATCCTAATCGTCTTACTAAATTCAGTATTTTCGTATTCCTGCTTCCTCTTCTTTAACAGTTTTTTACTTTTGAGGGATTCTTCTGTATTTCTTTATCTTTCATCTCATTGCTTTGTTACTTGATGTGCTGATATGAGGGGTCATAACTTGCACTAATGTCTGGTGCTACTTTGATATTGATTATGATACCATATTTCTAAATCCACTATAACTCGTAAAGAGAAATATTAAATGTTTCTTAAAGGATGTACAACCCACTTTTTATTTCATAAGTGTTGTAAATTATTTTACAGTAGACTTATGCACTTTATTTTACGTAGTCTTTCGACCGAAACGTTGAAATCTTCCAACTTCTCGATGCAGAAGCAAAGGCGAAACGATTGCGCAAAAAGACTAAAAAGGCTAAGGAGTAAGTTGATACAGTCTTTTTTGTCGTATGATACTTACAAATACTTAGCTTAAATCTTGACATTAGCTCAAAGATTATTGTGAACCAATTTTTTTGGATTCTACTGTTCATAGAAATTATGATTCCTATTTATCTGCAGATAGTTATTTAGAATCATTTGTTGAACAAATTGTCCATTGATCTAATTATTCGAATGCTTTTTTATCTCTCCCTGTACTTATGGCTCAAAGCCGGTCACACAAACTTGTAAGTGATCAGGTTGTATTGGATTATGAATTCGAGACTTACTGGTTGTCCCAGTAACCAAGTTGAGGCGAGGTTAACTTTAAACGATAGTTTAGCTTAAGAAAGTGATTGTGGAGCTCTGGTATGCAGGTACTTATGCCATCGAATACTAGGATCGTATCAGACTAAATAATTGGGTGATTCAAATAATTTTCTTCACAATACACCTAACAAAGGCTTCCTAGCATATGAATTTTTCTCTCATGGGTCTGAGTTAGCTACTGTTTAAAGCCGAAATACCCTCAAGTAATTCGGTGAAATGCATCTGTTTACTTTCCTGATTTATCATCTCTTTTAGCTGTTTCGTTGACTACAAGTTCAGAAAGTTACTATGATTTTTATCGTTGAGTATATTGAGTTCGTTTTTGAAGCTTCACTGATGTGGCATGACGCGTTTATTAGTTATTACCTGATGAAAGATCCTGGCATGCTAGTCATACTGACCGTTTGTTATCACACAAACCACTTTACCACAGCTTATAAGGGAGTTCGCGATCTTCAATGTTCACAAACTAGTTAAACGAATCTCTTCAAACTCAGCTTCATAAACATCAGTTGTGTGATTCTGTAGTCATATTAAGGTCAGTAAGCTATTTCAGAATACAAACCATCGGGAAAACTATCTGTTTGATTTATGTTAACACCCGCCTTCGTGTTCTGCGACGATTTGTGAGCAATATTGTTATAGATTTTGAATATTTAAAGTCTTTCGTACCTTTTTTAATGGTGGTGGTAAGTTGTGCAATTTTTTCTAGATGTTGCTTGAATCTTTACATGAGTAGGAGGATCTAGCAATCATTATGGACTCCTAAAAATACATATGCGTTGTATTTCCTCCTAACTGAAATGGTTTCCATAAGTTATTATGTTATAGGGTGTTCAAACAATGCTGTATTGCTTACTCAACTCATTATTCTTCCACATGTTTTTAGAAAAGGAATGGATCCGTCTAATGTGACGCTGGATGTTGAAGATGAATTACGTCCTATTTTGAGGATTACCCTGTCTGCTAAACCGAGCAGTTGTGATATTCTGGCACCTCGACTGATCACTGATAATGAATCACAGAAACGCCTTATTCGTGTATGTTTTCATAAGACAATTGTTATTATTCCTTTTGAATACTATTTGTTAATACTCAACACTACTATGGATTCTGTCATTTTCTCTTTGTCAGTTTGTTTGTGCGCTGAAGAATAATATGCTAGAGGAGATGCAGTTGACGATTCCCTTATCTCCGTTTAAATTACAAACCTTACAACCATCGATTACATTCACTAAAAAGTGTCCAAATGTCCGCTTGTTAAATTGTGTTTCGAGTTTTGGACACAGAAGTTCTGTAATTGCTTGCAGTTTTACCAGTGACACACTTGGCATCTTCACTTTATCTAAGACAGAAGCGAAACTGTGGAGTAGGTATGTGTAAACTGAGGTACATTGTATTTCTTGATTAATATTACTTTTTATTTCCACTACTAAAACATTGAGGCCCATAAATATCTTTAGTCGAAAATTTCGCAGCGTAAACTTGGATAGTAAAGTGTAATGGTTGAAACGGTATTCATGTTCAGTATTAGTTATTTGATGTCAAAACTGCTGGTTCCAGCAAGGTATGTTGTGAAATGAAAGACATACTAGTTGACAGTTTTTGAAAACGTCGAAAACTCAGTATAGCACTTTGGGAAGCAGTTCATCTTGCCTGCTGCATGAGTAATTAGGAGCCTAGAATACTGTGCTACATTTTTAGTCAACATTTGCCTATCTCATGTAGTTTAGATGGCCGACTTTTGGTTCTCCTCAGTGATATTTTAAAAAGTTGTATCATCAGATGTTAGGGGAAGTGTGTTCTGTTATTCTACAATGAGGCTCTTATTATTTATTTTGTTTACTTATTTTGACCTGATACTTTGTTTAAGGCACCTACTTCGTACAACATGAGTGCCAAATGAATTCATTGCATACAGTATTATGACATTATGATGACAAAAACGATATATAGGTAAGGAAAGACAAATTATCAAAAAGCGATCTTAAAAGTACATTCAAGGAAGTGGCTATTAGTTTCGTTGTACTTTTCGATGACAGAAAAAAGTAATGAAGCTACAGTATTATTTCCTCTGGTTTCGAACCTCGTACATGGAGTTCTAGTTCTTCACTGGATGTTGGTTAAACACACTGTCCCGCAACTTTGTTTCTACGACGTTGTGCTATGCATGCACTTGTCGTATTTCGCTTCTTCTATTCAGTCGTAAAACTGGCAAACAGTAAACTTTATGTAAGATACTGTGATGATATTTACAATTAATATCAAGCTGTCAAATCCTTTGGAAACTACACAATCCAATGATTGACGATCTTGGTCTTGCTGTTGGATCTTAAAATCACGAGTAAAACCTAACAATGCTCATCAGGCTCCTTCTGATGGGTTTAGAGTCTCTAACCTATGTTAATGGTGATGCAATGTAGAAGGTATCAGCAATTAACTGTAAGATAAGAGTGTTCATTTGATGGGGTAAAAAGTGAGGACTTAGATAGTAATAGGGCGGTATTCATGGAATCGTTTGTTAAACGCAGGTGTTCTTGAAAAATCTGTTCACATCTTGCAAGTCGATTGCAAAAATACTTTGAGTAAAGTAACGGCTGATAACAATCCATCTATATCTCTAACTAACAAGTTGACAGAAGAGGCAGCGAAGACGGGACTTCAAGTGAATATAGAGAAGACAGAGGCGATGAAGATACCTAACCAACAACAACAACAAACACCAATCACCATCAACGGAATGAACTCGAAGGAAGTAGCCTCTTTCATCTATCTAGGTAGCATTGTTTCAACTACAAGCTGCACGGACAAGGACATCAAAGCCAGGATCGGAAAAGCAAGACAGGCATTCATTAGCCTGAAACCAGTGTGAAGATCTCCTGCACTCAGCATGTGGAATAAGATCAGGATTTTCAACACCAACGTCAAGTCAGTGCTGCTATATGGTTCAGAAACCTGGCGTGTCACGAGAAGCACTTCCAACAAATTACAGACATTCATCAACAGCTGCCTCTGCTCGATACTGAAGATCAGATGGCCAGAATAATAAAAATAAGCAACAAGGAACTCTGGAACGAACCAACCAAGAACCCATCACTCAACAAATATGCACTGGAAGGAAGTGGAGATGGATTGGGCATAGACTGAGAAGGCCGACTGGGGACATCACGCGCCAGGCCGGGCCCTCGAGTGTGATAAAAGTGGGAAACGACGAGTTGGGCGTCGGAGGCGAGGGTGACATGGAGGAGATCGTGTGAGGAATAAATGAAAGCTTGTGGGCTGTCATAAAGCCAGTTTCAAAAGTTTGCATAGAAGAGAGTGCAGTCGAGACGTGCTACTGAAGTTCTATGTTCCATTAGGAAACCAAGGGACAAATAATGATAATATCTCTAAATAATCACATGGTGATGTTCTGTAAATTAGATTTGTTATAATTAAGATATGGATTTCATCGTCTGGAGAGATATTTAAAAGATGTAGTCAGTAGAATAATTTACAACTTATTTAATCTCTACTTTGGGCCAAATTTACAACAACTAGAGCACATGTCATACGATGACTTTTTGCAACATGATCTATCAGTTAGATAATATCTATCCTTGTATTTGAAGTTAAAGCTGGCACGAAACAAGTGATTATCAGAATGAAATTGTAAGTTATAATTATTATCGTCACTAGGTCAGCACGAGGTTCTGTTGATATCTACTAAGCGGCTTCTAGTTTTCGACAGCTCCTCTACTTGGGCGTTGAAGTCTCCTGTCCTTTATGGTTCTCACAAATTCATTCCGACTGCTACTAACTAGTGCCCAGTTAAGAAGTATCCCATGCAATATCAGCTAGTCCATGGGAGCTAAACACTGAATGGATATCGTAGACTCACCAAATTGTTCATGTGAAGTCAAACAAACAACCACACTTGGATCCTGTAAGCGCATTTCAAAAATGGCATTTATCCATACCTCAAGATTCCAGAGTTTTGACAATCGAGGCTAGTTATCCGACTTCATATGAGTTTTGGACTTTGAAAGCCGTAATGTGACATTGGAAGTATGCTTTAGTGAAATTGAGTGTGATATTGCTCTGGCTTTGTTTGTCATCATTGATGGCAGAGTCAGAAGCTGTGGTCACCTTAAGACGCCTAATTTTTGTTTTAGGAAGTGTAAAAGGAACTACGGCTATTTGGTTTTTATAATACTTTACGAAACACTCATCCTAATCAATATAGCTCATCGGGTAATTGCTATTGACAAGTCTGACCACCGTATCAAGGTAGCAGCTTGTCGATCAGGACTGTTGATCAATCAAAGTAAATAAAAATTGACAGGCTATGATGGCTTTTGGTGGCAATCTGGTTTGACTAAGTGCTTATTTTCTGCTGGAAGTAGTTTTCGTTCACATCTTTTAGTGACTTTATGCTTGTTGTTCGCAGGTTCTCTACATATTTCATCCATTTGTCGCAACAAGGACATGCATACTTACTTAAATTAATGTTTTTAATTTATGTAGGCGGTCAACAGCGTGTTTGGCCACATTAGAATGGAAAAGTCAGTTGCGTATTACTGACGATAGGAGTGCTGAAGTGTCAGGAGACAAACCAATGCCGTCTAAAGCATCATCAATGGTACTTGCCCCAGGCGATCGTCATGTTGCCATCGGTTTCGAGGTACAGTAAATTAATTCACTATTCGCTCGTTGTTACTATTCTCGGTAAAATCTGTGAAAACCAAGTGTTGTTTTTTCTACAAATGGTTGGCACAGTTTTCTCATTCACGCATTGTTTAGCTCTTTCATTACATTGTGTATTAGTGGCATCATTGTTTCGTTTCATGTATAACGAGAGTTAAGCGAATATTGTACTAGGAATATATTCGCTGGTTACACTCAATTCAGTCAAAAACACTAGTCATCTTCTGCATATGCTAAATGTTAAACGCATATTTGTTGAAATCATCTTGATATTTTAAACCAATCCGTCTTACAGAAGTCCAATGTACTTGATAAATTGAACTCTTTCGATGGTCTATCACATTGTCTCCTGGAAGATCCAAAATGTGTTGCTGAGTAGTTCTGGTACCTGAAAAAAAGAATAGAAGTCAGGCGATCATGTTTTGAATTCTTAATGATTGAAGTGGTGTGTATATGTGTTGTAGAAACCAAATCACAGCATACCTTGATGCACAATTTTAGCCGAAGCAGAATTAAGTTGTGCCAACTACAGCAGCTACATAAGTACGTAACAACAGTCCTTAGAGTCACTGATTGCTCTTGGAAGTCATGCGATATGAAGGTTTTCTGGTTTTGATCATCAAGGTATGTATTAGGACTATTTGGTTGTAAACCTCGATGAAATGACTAACAATTGAGCAGAGTTACACAGTTCTTATCGGTCTTGATTGCCTTTGCAATTTGTAACATTTTGCTGACGCTCATTTACCTATCCCTTCCTCTCATACAGTTTTCGTTAACTGTAATGCTCTTATAGTAATGATGGATAGTGGCTAGCAGTGGAATCCAGGATGCGCATTTCGTTCTATTTGGGACTCGTCAGCTGGATGTACCTGTCTCCCAGTGAGTGATGTTGTTCCCACCGGGATTTGGACTCAGGAGCAATCACTTCAAACGCCAGCGCGTTATCCACTACACCACCGAGCCACGATATCCATTTCTTGTGCGACGGGTATAGTTTTAGTATAATTGCTTGTATTACTGCATTGTAATGTAGTGCCTTTGTTCTGTTTTTTCCCCACTTTGAGTCCTGTTATGAGGTGTAACAGGCGGAACTGAATTCATGTTATTTAGATTATGCTTTTGTAATGAATCTAATTACATTAAAATTACCTTTTATACAGACTGGTCACTTACTACTATTCGATTTGACCTCCAAATTAATAGTTCAAAGCATTGACGATGCTCACAATGGAGCCGTACGCACTCTAGCTCTAACAGGAGATAAGGTAGGTCTGATGTAATTATGATATTTAATTTGTTAGTTTCCTATTCATTATCATTGGTAAATCAATCTCAGCATGCTGAAACGCTGTAAAAATGTTTTCCTCTTTGTATGCAATGCCTATGTACAATGAGTTGCGTAGACTGACCATTACGAGAATTATCTCCATAAACGAAATCTTTGAGGAAATTATACTCAAACTATTTTTCAATCGTTTATTCGTGAAACTAGTTTTTTTATTATTTCAGGTTGATATAAGCTAAACAACTGCCGAAAATGAATGAGTTTAGGATAACTCTCACTCCTACACTTCGTGATGATCTGGTTATCTCTATTCTAAATGTTAACAAGCATCTTTCGACTTCGAGATTAAGAAGCTGACCTTTCAACTGATAGTTGTACTCTAAGTGGAAAATCCCTTGCGATGAACTATTGATACAGTTTGAAAAACACTTCATTTGTCATTTTTGCTAATACCGTTGACGACAACTCAGTTTATTAGCTAATAAGTGTATTTTGATAAGACAGAAAGAAGCTATAATCCCTCTGAATCGTGTGATGTATTTGCACAATACATTCCGAACGATCTGACCACATACGTACTTGTCATAGGTATTTATGTTAAAAATTAGAGTTAAGGGGTACGAAAATAAATATCCGTCAGATGAGAAGACTATACTGGAAGTCAAAATAACAATGAAGATCAATAAAACAATAGGAAGAAGTTAATCGTAAAATAACCTCGAGTTCAAGGCTTAATTTACCAAGAAGGTTAAATGTGGTGACAAGTTGTTTATGAACGCATAAAGTCGACTTCAACCTTCTAATGACTAATGCTTCAACAAACTATAGAATACGTCCCCCCACAGATCTTATAGATGGACTTAAATGACGCTTGTATATCCATTTTATCCCCCGTTTCAGTAATATTTTTAACTGCTGAGGAGCTAGGACTTTTGTTTTCAGCATTAGTTGTTTCTCAAGCCACTTTGGAATGTGTTGCACAAATACATTACACGATTCAGACAACTTATGCCTTCCTATTGTTTTACCAAAATAAGCCTATCAATAATTTACAATTACTGATAAATTAGGAGTATTTCCGAGTTAAGATTTGTGTCTAATTTCCTATGTTCTTACAATTACTTATGAATTGTTTTTGAACATAAATTAATTTTGAGAAACTTACTTGAACCCCGCATCTTGTCTGCCTTCCTTAAGCAGATTATGTGTTCTAGTATCTGTTTCATCCATTAGTTTTGTGACGTCCCGAATATATATGGGTTTGGTGTTTATCTGGTACAGTGATGCACAACTAAGCTATTCATGTTTCCTTGTTTATATCATCCTCCTTATGTCGAAATTAGAGTGGTATAACCCACCTACCATCATGTGAAACGTCCTACTAAATGAGTTTGAAAGTAAACATTGCTCTGATATATAATGCTCAAGTCTAATGAATAACGGTTAAACACTTCACTTGTCTATGTTAACATTTTTGACTACAAAATATGTTCACACTGACATGTATTGTCTAAGTATGGTAGTTATTCACTTTCACGAAGTTAAAACAGCAAGAAAAGCAGCCTCGAACCAAAAAGTCGAGAAAAAACTTTTCAATACATGTCCATTGGATGCTATGTTCACGGTGTAGATATATTGAGACATACTCCTACCAGTGGTTCCTAGTTATTGGTCGGAGCCGTGTAAGAAGGTGAAGATAATATGAATCTGAAACAATGAATTTCCTTTGTGAATTTCGATTGAACACGTAAGAGCACTTAATTTGTCTAAATCGTGTATTGTAAATATATCTTTCAAGACTTAGCAATGTTTTTTGATCGGGTTCAATGGTTCCACTAGCTAATAAGCAGGCGTAAGTGTTGGTGATCTATCTATACATTGACAATATAAGTCTAGGAGGACGATTGTGTCAGCCCAGATGGCCTGGTTTCTGACGAAATCTCATCTCGGACACAAAAGGTTTTGTGGAAATAATGGGGATCAGCGGTTGATGGCCTGCTTGGTGACATGACCGAAAATCAGTTGCCATAACGAAGATGTATTCACTCTTTGACTGACATCTTCTAAAGCCTGGGCATTTTTATTAACGTTTATTTCTCTTTGTATGTTGCTGTGATGTATAACAACTTGAACTGATGCACACGTATGAGGTTCTACGTAGATTTAATTTCCCTGTCTGTTATTGGTAAAAATAATTCCTATTGACAACCTAATATGTTAGATGTATTTATCTTTTCAATTTTAGAAAGGAATTGTATCTGGTGGTTCTGACAAACAAGTGCGCTTCCACGATTTTCATCTGAGAACTCTTGACAACGCGTAAGTACTTATTTTCTTGTTCCCTGATTTATTATCGAGTAAATTGAGTGTTTTTCTCTCATAAAGTTATACCGTGTATGGTTTTTTCTGTGATTCATGGAAATCATACTCTTTTAACACCCTATCAGAATGATTGAGTTGTGGGATCCTTGCTGTTTGTTGTCACGCATCGATACTTTGAGGTTGGCAATTTCATCAGCTGTCTCGGGAACTTATTCATAACTCATTCATTTGAATGTAATGCTAACTAGATTTAGATTTCATGCTTGAGTCTTTACAAACTAATGAATCGATATTTCATATGCTTAAAGCCATTCCACCTGAATTGTATACCTTTGTATAGGGTTGAAAAATTCCTTCAAGAGTTGAAATTTTTCATGCATTTGATATTTAGCCACACCTGTTGTCTGCGGGCTAGTGGTTTCATCTGGATGAAAAAGATGGAGAAGGCATTACAAGTAGGTAATGCTTGGCAAGAGCAAGCAGAAAACGATAGTTAGTGAGACTGGCCGAAAAGCATGGGTCTGTGATAAACTCTCAAGATAGGCGGCTGGCAAATTATTAAAACAGCGATTCTGTGCAGGTGTATACACTTGAATATGAGTCGCTTTCTGTATACAAGGGGAAATAACTACATGGTTATCCAGGCCCCGGTGTCTGAGGCTGACTGAAAGTCGTATGTCCTTCACACTGAAGTGTTTTATAATTGTTTATTGTGAAAACCATAGGGTGATCAATCGTCCTAGCGTAATTTCTAAAATCCGATTGCCAATAGTTATATGACGTTTGACTGAAACTCGAGAAACCAAGCAGATTCCAGTCCCGGATAAGAGTGCATCGATCAGACGTTCATTCTCCTACAGGTTCTGGAACAGGTAACATTCAACTCTGTCGACTGACGGGGTGTTGTAGTAGTCTGACTGTGAAGGTGGTACTGAGTAAGTATGCAATGCTAATCAAAGTTGCCCACTCGAACTGATGCAGTCGTATGATGGCTTATGGAGAGTTAACGTGTTTAGGAATGACAGTCTGTGTCAGCACTGCTGTTTGACTTTGCCGTAGACGTGCTAATGGACAGGACCCCTGGCGCCAGCAACTTTACCGTATTGGTTTACTCATGAAGAGTAGGTGTTGACTTGGAGTACGCAGATGACATTGTCTTATTAGGGAAAGGCACTGACAAAATGCGGAATTATCTGGATGTCTTCAGCATAAATTTGAGTATGTTAAGGTGGCATTGGTTTTTCTTCTGTCAAGTGTAATATTGATGGTTGAGGACTATTCTGTAGTTACTCTTAGTTTAAGGATATGGAGTTATTTGACGGGATCTATTGCCTTGGTTTGACGACATATCAGCTGTCATGCAGGTTCACTTACCCTTTGTCAATTTACATTATATCTGATGCCAG
The DNA here is from genome assembly GCA_944470555.2 of Heterobilharzia americana. Taxonomy (NCBI): domain Eukaryota; kingdom Metazoa; phylum Platyhelminthes; class Trematoda; order Strigeidida; family Schistosomatidae; genus Heterobilharzia; species Heterobilharzia americana. Next base: position 113,998,198 of record OX104134.1, on the reverse strand, counting down.
TGAAATGTGTAACTACCTATTAAAAAACTACTATGCATTTGTCAGGTCTATTTATTGTGTAGCTGTAGGATATGCATGCATGAATAAGGTAGATTTTGGTCATTGATGACTGCTAAGTAATCCTCACGTGTATTAAAATCATCGTTTAAGTAACGTCAAGGTTAAGCATGAAGTAACGGACAAGGCAGGCAGGTCAGTCGCTGAGTTGGTCATTCTTCGCTGACTGGCATATGAAGCTGTGACTCATTGGTCCTAGGTACATTGGTTCCAACCGACGTGTTACGGGTCCGAACCCGTTCTGTTTCCCGAGGCCCTCACGTACTAAGTGCAGCTCATTACATAATCCACGCACGTGCATGCGGTTGCCAAGTATTCTTCGATTTCTACGTGGCTTGGATGTGTAGCGTATGCTTGGCAACCACCTACCTCTTCTTGCAATGCTAACCGAAATTGTATCGGGTAGAAAAAAAGGCTAATGGTGGTTAGATTAAGATGTAGCACTAGACTCCGAATTTTTTGGCGGTTGGTAATAGCCTTTTTAGGAAAGTGTAGATTGCCTGATTAGGGTCTTTGAGATATTAGGGACCGGCAGTTGCATATCTTTGGTCACATGACTGAAAATTTGTCACAATGGCACAGATATATTCACTATTTGAAATTTTTAAAGTTTAAATATTTTTACTTACTTTCATTTATCTCTCCTTCCTCCTTCTATGTACTTTTGTCTACTTTAACCACTTGTTCTTTGAGTTCTGCTGTGAAATGTGGCAACTATTTCACTTTCTCCTTTGTTAGTATATATCAGAAGCAGTATTGTAAGAGTTGGTAAATACTTACATGTATGTGGTTAACTTAATTATATTGGCTACTGCAAAATACTTGTAGACATTCATGGTCTGTTGCATCGTCTAAATTCTGTTTCAGTTGGATTTTGCAACCTCCAACCGTAACCGAAGAAACCAATGATAACTTGGGAGTAGTTTTAGGTATAAAGACACGCAAACATGTTACGCCACTGCATATTAACTACAAGCATATTATAAGTATACCTTATTCACATAGGAGTGGGGTGGTTTTGTTTGTATCACTTGTGCAAATTTACATCAGCATGATACAGCTTGTGATGTGTCACTCGAATTGAAGTTCAGGAAAACTGAAAGTTTCTCACAATATTACTTGCCAATGTGCATAACTTGATGTTCAAAATTAATTGTGGCGATATGGGTCCTTCTTCTTTCAAATAAGATGGATGTATTCCTCATGGCGTTCTCCAAGACCCCGTGTTATTTTGTTTTTTTCCTTTGGACTTCTACGTCGATATACTCACCTCACATACGAAAATTTTAATCTTTACATGGTAATATCACATTATGTTTTGCTTGTGTCAGTGTTCAATTTGTCGTGGAAGTTAGAGTTTGTAGTCGATATACACATATATTTACTAAGTTATATGTACTTTGTTCATTTACGCTTATTTTTCAGGAAGCCAAGTCTCTGCTTAGTTGAAAGTAGTCCAATGAAAACTGTTTCTGATCAGATTAGTTGTTTGACTGTGTCACCAAATAATCGACTGATAGTTGTTGCGCTAATGAATTTTCATGTAGACGTGTTTTTCATGGATTCTTTCAAGGTAAGTTTTTCGATTACAATGCAGTTAAGTGCTATTTTCATACTTTCATTGACAGTTTTAAACTCCTGCAGACGAATTCCTTTTATGCATAATATCGTTTTTTCCTTCTCATGTTTAGCGAATACACTCTTTATATGGTCATTCTGCTCCAGTGACTAGCTTGGACATTTCTTCGGACAGTCGTCTTATCATTACAGGTAGCACTGATAAAACAGTTCGCTTATGGGAACTACAATTCGGTAACTGTCAAAGACGATTTACTTCACATTTAGAACCGTAAGTGTTTATACATGCTTACCTGGAATAGTTTTTTAAAATAACCATACAAGCATTTCTTGATGCTGTCAGACTTTGCCACTCGAAATCTAGTGTTTTTTCTTCTCATCTGCATCACTACTGGTTTTGAATCACATCACAGCCATTTTCATCGGTGGTCACGCCGACTCCAACAACAACCAGACCAACAGAGGGAGACACCTTGCTTTAGGGCCATGTCTTCATTTGTCTACTTTTAGCATTTACCCAGTGTAACATGTGTTGGTGTAAGTTGCAGGCAAGAATCCATTACATATTCCAACTACCTTGATGGGTTGAGGTTTATAAGCTCACCAACCAGTTAGTTGGTTAATACTTAGCTTGCACATTAGGTGTGCATTACACTAGAATCTATCTCCTTGATTTATTATTATTATCAGTCCCTTGGGTTCCTAGTGGAACATAGGGCTTCAGTAGCACGTCTCCAGTGACCTCTGTTCTCTGAGATCTTTTGAACCTGGTTCCACGACAGCCCACAGCTCTCATTTCCTCCTCGCACGATCTCCTCCATGTCACCCTCGGACGTCCAACTCGTCGCTTCCCATGGGGATTCCACTCGAGCAACTGGCCTGACGCGTGATGTCCTCAGTCGGCCTTCTCAGTGCATGGCCAATCCATCTCCACTTCCTCCTGCATATTTGTTGCGTGATAAGTTCTTGGTTGGTTCGTTCCCAGAGCTCCTTGTTGCTTATTCTTTCTGGCCATCTGATCTTCAGTAGCGAGCGTAAGCAGTTGTTGATGATGTCTGTAGTTTGTTGGAAATCCCTTTCGTGACGCGCCAAGTCTCTGAACCATCACACAGAAGCACTGACTTGACGTTGGTGTTGAAAATCCGGATCTTGTTTCGCATGCTGAGTGCAGAAGATCTCCTCGCCTGGTTAACTTCACAGATATTGTTGATCTATCACTGGAACACCCTGTAGATGTAGAGTATGAAGATGAAATAATCTTGTTCGGTGAAGATGCTGACAAGATGTAGATTTTTTTGGACACCTTGAGAATGTTTGAGATGTGCGTTTCTCGACATTCAAATGCAATTTCTTACTGGAGAACTAGTCGTCAGCCGTGCCCCTGGTAACAGCAGGGAGTAAAGTGGCTGAGCGCGTTGACCACTTACTTAAGAAGTCAGATCAGCCTTGGTGGGTCAGTCGTCGACGAAATTTTTGCACCGATGCAAAAGGCTCGCCTGACTTTTGCAGCTGTCCTGTGGTCCCGCAGCTATATTCCCTATTAAGAGTAGAGTGTACTGCGCTGGAAGTTCTCTCTGTTTACTTTATGGCTGTGAAACATGGCCATTGAAGGCAGGGATCAAGAAACTTCAGGTGGCGATCACTGTTGCCTTTGTAGCATAGGCCGTGTATCGTGGTGACACCGCGTCAGTAATGTAAGTCAGGAGAATCATTTTAGGAAGGAGAGGAAGTCAATTGGTGACGTTATGAACCTTCATCCACTGAGATGGCTCGTATATGTGCTGCTCATGTCTAGTTACCACCTGCCTCATCACTAAATGTTACCCGAAGTGGATTTAGGCTGGGAAAAAAGTAACAGACAGCCAGACTAAAACATGGCATTAGTCCATAAAGTCTTTGACTGTTAATGCGAGTCGCTTAAAAAGATGGTAACTGATCATATGTGAGCTGCGTGACAACCGAAATCGATAGTCGAAGACTAGGTGACTAGCCTCAAAAGCGGTTTCACTGGTACAGAGGTATCCACACATTATCTTCTTCTTCGTTATCATCCTGAATTTCATTCCTACTTTTTGCTTGTTCGTTCACATCTTTCCATCACTTTTTACTACTGCTTTTATCTTGGTATGCTGATATATGAGATATGGCAGCTTAAACCGTGTCACATGTTATCTGTCTGTCTCTGTCTGTATATGGTTTAACGTTGGTTACTGTGCAATTTAGTGTTATCCTTGTTTTTACTATCATGCTTCCCTGATCGTTATTGATACAGAGTATCTAAACTTTTTGCCGAGTGGTAAGTGTGAACATAGGATAAAATGGAGAACATTGTCTTGATAATGATTGTATTTACCAATTTTGTTATTGAGTGAAAAGAATTAGCATATCTTAAAAACATTCGCTAGAATGTTTACGTAATGGACATTGCAATTTTTATTATGAATATGCTACTATCGGAGAAATGGATACTCAGTGGTACTTGCAATCCCTAGTTGATAGTATTCCCTGCTATAATTATGAAATCATAAAATCAAATAATTGCTTCACATGCCTACATTTGATTATTATTTCTATAGTAACAGTATAAAATATTTTGAAATCACTACATTTACGATTTTGCTATTTCAGAATCTCATCGGGATGAATTTGGCAGGTTTAGAATGTCTGGCAAGGAAGCTGCAAGAAGCTGAACAAATTGATCTTTTCGATGAACTCATTACAGCCCGAGATAAACGAATTAAAAAACGCAAAGCTAAACAGTCTCGTTTGGCACCCTTACTTCCACACTGATTTGTAATTGAAAAAAATTTATCTGTAAATAAATTTCGTATTATGAACAGCACTTGTTCATATATTTCCTATGTAAAGATAATTTTCATTAGTGTAACTAATACTAGAATACTTTGTTGTTTGAGATGCTTGTGAAATGGGATTTTTCCGTAGATCACGCATTCTGCAAAGCCTAACATCATTCTCTCTTGTGATACTTAAACTATGGAAATTTTAAATGAGGATAAGACTTTTTGCTGAAAAACTGTTTGGCGTGTAGTATGTAAACTGTGATCATAAGTATTCTTTAGCAAGCTTATTCTCCAAACCCTTTATGCCAGTCAGTCAATTGTCACAGTTCAAGTTTTATATTAGTGTGTTTAAGAAACTAGAGAATAACATTCCGCAATGTTCATGTCCACTAAATATTCTCCTATGCTGAAGGATCAGTGTTAGTTATTCTGTCGTGTAATTTCTCAGCATAATCTATATTAAGAAAGAAGAAATACAAAAAAGGTCTATGATAGTTAGCATGCATAAAAAATTTATGTGTATTGAATCACTAGGCTACCGATATTATTTTTAATGAAGTTACTCATCTTGTGGAGCTGTGGCTCATTGGTTTAGGGAGATTACTTTCAGCCAATGGGTCACGGGTTCGAACCTTACTTCATTTACCGAGGTTTGAGCAGCTAGATAGTATCAATAGCTCTCACACAATAGGCGTGGCTCATTGTCTACTGTATGAATGTGCACAAGGTGGTTGAGTGCATTTCGTTTCGTTCTTATTAATTAGTTGTGACTGGGTATCACTTTTTAGCTGTCACATAGTAAGATTTTATGCCAGGTATCTACTGCGCGCAACTGAGTTCCTATGAATACACATCATTCATTCAATGACTCCTGTTTGATCTTTCATACCAAGCTTGTTATGAACACTTGTGCGATTGACTTACACGTAGCTTTTGAAGTGGAACTTGAACATTTCCCTCCGTATAAACATGCAAAATGTGAATTCTTATTTCTTATATGTCTTTATTTATAGCCCCAGCATCATTGATAGCGTTGATTCATTCGTGAAGAAGTTATCAAACTTTTCAGGATGTGTTAGTTGGAATTATGAACTTCGTGACTGTCAACCCTATTTTGATTCCTCTCGTAATTCATCATGTAGTTTTTAAAAGTGTGCATAACAGTTGAAAAGAAGTGAATGGAAGACAATGAAATTCATGTTATTCTAAAAACTGTTAAGCCTACATTATCTAGATTTATCAAGAAAGCTATGTGCGAAACTTAAGCGAGGTTTACGCAACCGTTTCAACTGTGAAATCGGACTATTGTAACTCTTCACGTATTTTCACTACGCCGTTGAAAATAACACAGTGAACTTAGTTATTTTGTTAATCACTCGGAAATATATCTCACTCTGATGTATACAAACTCGAGTTTCATTGGTAATGCTCATAATATGATACACTTAAAAGTGGATTTCTACTTTTTGTACCGAAGCATTTTCTCTTTCCCGACTTTATCTGCTAAGAATGTAATACTAATCAATGCGACTTACTTCTATTGTTCTTTCATGTTGAGTGTAATCATTAGTAACACACTGACTTATCGCCTTACTGATTGTTTCGTGCAGATTTCTTTGTGTTGTCAGAAATTCTCTAGTGAGATTGATTTGCTGCTTCAACAGGTTGTCAAGCGCAGTTATGCAAGGATTGTAGGTTGTCAAGGCTAGTAAAAGAAAATTAGAGATATGGCGGTCAACTACACAGTTAAGTTCAATCTACCATCATATAATTTCATTCAGTTTTGCATGAAAATGTGTACGTCCATGAAGGCTTTGCTTTTTATACTGAGTGCATTCACCGGGTAGCTACTTCGCAATTAAAAACAAAAGTATTCTCTTCTTACTATAGGTGTAAAACTTGGACACTGGTAGAATATAATTCCATATTAGATTTGTTTATTTGATTTATAACACACAGTGATATAGAATTATTTACTTGATGACGTTTCGAGCATAAATTACTATTCCTCGTAATCATATCAATGTAATCACACTACTTCCCATATCTGATTTTTGTAGCACAGTGGCTTTATCCCACCCTTTTGTGTGGATGTTTGTTAATGCGTGCATTGCAGTAGCCGGGTTTTTTTTTCTAGATTATTGATCTTATTCTGGTCTGTCATTCTATTTTTGGCTAAATCCATACGTCCGCCTATTCTAACTGACCCCGACTGGCTAGTTTGACCTATGTACTTGACCTCATAGTCATTACATAGAATCTGATAGATTAGATTATTTTACTTAATTGGTTCTATCGGATCCTTAAGCTACCCGACAAAACTTATCGCTGAGTGAGTTTGCAGGTTTAAATACCACCCTAATTCCTGCTTTGTTGAGGATCCTACGTAAAGTTTCTGATATACCTTCCTTACAGGGTAACACAAAGCAGGCTGTGAACTCCTTTCTACTTGTGTTGTCGTTATTATTCGTACTTGTGTGACTGTTGTCTTTTCGTTTCTTGTGTGTCCGTACGAATTTCCTGATAAACTGTGGAGAATAATTATTAACTGTTAGCGCTTCTTTTACGTGTTTCAATTCCTTGTTTAGGCTTGCACTGACTAGTGAGTTTCCTAGCTCTATCACTTAGACATTTGACTAGACCTGCCTTAATTGACATTGGAATGTGTCGGTTTTCTGTAGATGGTAGTATGCAAACCGTCGTCTGTCCTTCGTTTTATCCTGCAATCCAACATAGGCAATTTTCCTTGTTCATTTCCTACCTTGTAAGTGAATTGGATTGCGCCTACTACTGAGTTTATGTGTGAGGAAATTGCCGATATATTCCGATTTCAACACAGTATGTCATCGACATATCGTGACCATATTTTTGGTGCAGGACTAAACGTTTGCGAAGCCATGTTTTCCCAAGTATCCATAAATATATCTGCTACGATTAGGGATATTGGTTAGTTGGGAAAACATGGCTTTTGCAAACGTTTAGTCCTGCACCAAGAATGTGAAGGAACAGACAACAAGAAGGAATGAGATTCAGAGTGGTGACCAAGATGAAGACAATGTGTGGATACCTCTGCACTAGTGAGATCGATTCTGAGGCTTATCACGTAGAGCCTCAAGCAACCAACTTCAGTTGTTATGTGGACTTCAACCGAGAAGTTTTCATTTCCCTACACGACTCAGGCCAGCATTCAACGACTTCATGTACTGTCCACCTCTAACATTTTTCAAAGCGACCTACCAACAGACTGGACAGACTATGATCAGGCATCGAAGTCGATGCTTCATGGCGAACCCACTTAATAAAGGTTGTATCCATGACGTCCAAAAGCACACTACATCACCTACCCATCCAAGATTACAAAGTGTGACACAAAAGTGTCATGAACTGACAAAATATGCTACTAAATAATAACCACTCATGTTGGCCTGTAGGTTATGCTAGCCAGAAGAGACAGTGAAATCTGCCACTAGCGATTTCTAAATGCTCGTTTTATTCAGTAATATATTCTACGAAACCTTTTGTTGGTTATGAACAGAAAGGAGAAATGATTGTGTAATCTTTCTCAAACCCTAGGTGTCTTTGCATAGGACCTTGAATATGTTAACAAACATCCGTATACTACAGATACTTCCACGGTACAGCCATTTGCAACGAATCGATGGCAGCACTATTATTGAGCTGTACAATGATTATCTGTCTACAACACATGTAACAGTCTTCGAACATCTGTTGGAAGGTGAATATATGTTCAATACCTCCACGAACTGAACAGAATCTGGCCTGCTCTTCATAGGTCAGCTTTTCACTTGTTTCGTGCATCAGGCAACCTTCTTACGTTGTCCGTAACAGGCTGATCCCCCTACGATTATCTCAAACATTACATACACTCTTTTAAGTTAGGTACTACAATCGCTTCGTTCCAATTAACGGAATGCTCAGTCTACAATACCTTTTTGAACAATATTGTCAATTCCTTGACCGCAGTATCATCTGAATCCCTAAGAACAGCAGGAGATACATCATGTGGCTGGGGGTGCCTTAATGACACTTTAGCACTGAGTTCCTTAGGAACCGCTTCGGAAAGCTAGTTGGTATTGACTGACCATGTAGCACAAGATATAAAACTCGACGTTACTGGAGCAAAAATGCAGTATGTTGCATTTTGAGTTGCTTCCGCCCCCCTACTAACACCAGCTTATGTGTCCATGACAGTTGGCTATCACTGCGATACCTACTTCGCAGGTTGTCTTTTTGAAGAAACGTGTCTTGCTACCAGTTTCTGGATCCACTTCTTACTATTTCCAGATGCAGCTACTGTTTTCGTCCCTCTCGTGCATTCTGACTACCGAACCTCCCAATGCTTTAGTACTGTATGATCTGCAACATAAAGGAAATCAAGCATACTGTTGTATTAGACGGATGCCAAAATAGTCGACAAACATCAAGAAGTTTTGAGAGGCCCTCAGGGATCTAGTGTTAACCAGCGGGATGTTTCTGGAAGTCTCAGGCGGCTCTACTCGCCTTCTTCACAACGTCTTGTAAGTGGAGCCGATGCTCGCCTATACTTTCTATAGGTTTGACAGCTAGGCTTGAACTAAGCTTGGTTGGGTATTTAGTTACTAAGGGAAATCAATTTTTTACGTTGAACCGTTCCCGACGACGATTTTGCTAATCACCAAAATCCCAAACGAACTTAGCACCTAAGAGATCGTGGTCAGAGTCCCGACAAGTGTTCCCATTGGAACACCAGTTCTGAATACATGCACTCCATCGGTGGCTAGTTGTGATGTGATCTGTTTAGGTTCAAGCTTGAATCATAGAAGTGAGACACCAAGTAACACTAGGGGATATTGGAGCTAGCTAGAAATAGTTTGTGGTTGACACAAAGTTCACGAAGATCGTTCCCACTATAAGACCTGAAAATTACTAACCTCTGTAAGTAAATTAAACGTTCTCCTGGACCTAAACCTCCAACATTTGCCTCCACATCTCTAGCTAGCATTACAATGTGTATTTAGGGTAATTGGTAGAGAAGTTAACGTATATAATAGCGAAACTCATGTTTAACCGGATCGGGACTTCAACCAGCCGAAATCAAGGTAAAAATGAGATATCACTTAGTCTCTAACCCTGAGTTGTATGTCGACTATGATACAGCCCGGACACAGACGGATGCATATGTTTGTCATAGAGAAGCAAACCGAGCTTTTACTTGAAGTGATCGTCAATGCAGCGGAATAACGTTAACAAGAGTAGTGTAATGCACTAGGCTATAAGCCATACATATTTTACTAAGGCTTACGACACCAACCTGTGGCCCACTCCGAAGTAGTTAAAACGATTACTCGTTGCTTGGAAGTTATACGCGTAAGTCAGTGAACCAACACAGCCACATTTCTGCATGTCACTGGATTATGATTAATAAATCCTCAGTATTGGAGAATATTTGAAATGTATAGAATCCACGACATATATAACTCTTTATTTCATCAACTTTAAGTGAGTATGTAAATCTTAGTTCGCAAATATCTAGTTTATGTAAGAGCTGAACCTATGCGGTTCGCGGTGAGATTTAATTCCATATTAGATAAGTTTATCTTATACAGCAAAGTGATACTGGATAGTGTTTGAAGTGTAACTTCTTTCCGATAATGGTATCACGCTAGTTACACAATTTCTGAACTTTTTGCATTTGTTCTACTGCTTTTGGTTTTTCAATCCTAAGGGTAGTATAAATTTCTATATAGTGGGAATTTATTTCCTGTTAGATGTGCTGGGTGTTGACTCGATGAATGCGCAAACTACATAATTGAAAACTTTTAAAAAGATGGTAATTAACATCTGAGTTCCGCCGAAAAAGTAATGCAGTAAATAGTAATGTTTTATGGAGTAGTATATCAAGAATGACGGTTCTAAAGTATGCAACTTATTTTTGTTCCAAGCCTGTGAAATCGGTAGATTTCGCAATATCAGTAGAATTCAGGCTCATACTGACTGGTGGATAATAATATAGCATGTTAGTTGGTTCAATTCTACCTGATGAGGTTCATGCCCGTCAGATAGGACATGCCACATCCTGCAACCCTTCTCACCTATTGAATTGACGCTTGACCGTCACATAATTGCGTCGGTGGCTGAATTTCAGACATTAGTCAATCTGCCAGTAGGACCGTTGTCAAGTTCGAGAGATTTGCAATTCAGACGGAGGGTAAACGAGTCTAACGATAGGTGAAACCCTTATAAGAATAGTTCAATTAGCCTCCAGTTATTCCTCAGATGCAAGCTATCCAGTTTCATTCTGAGTGGAACACAGTAGTTTGAAAGGTTGTGGGTAACCTGTAAAAGGGAAGGGTAGCAATGAAAGTTAGACCCAGGGACAAGAGTATATAGGGATGGTGTTCATAAATTGTTGAGTAGATTTACTGATGTGTTAGTTGGCGTATAAAAACCAGATATAATTCTCCCCGACTGATCTCAGTCATAACTCCTAGTTTTCAAACAAGGGAAGAAGTCCTCCTGTATTAATTAGAGAGAAAACAATGTGTAGAACCGTGGGTTTCATAATCACTGACCGCCCAAGGAACATAAAATCCGAGCAAAGTAAGCATTTTTCAGAGCTGGTAATGGGTCGATAACCAGATATTGATCCTCGCCAGGTATTAGAACACAGATATACTTATACATTCATGAAACCAGCTGTATTTCAAGGCCTTAAGGTGGTATTTGACTCCGTCGACCAAGTGGTCTTTTGAGAATGTCTTTTACTGAAAGATTGCCAGGTAAGTACGTCACTTTAATAAAGACTGGTCATTAAGCACCTAAAAATGTGCTAGAGCATATATTGGTTTGTCAGGTGAGTTTTCTACGTCGAGTGTTATCTCTGAATGATTGCTACTCTCTTTATTTTTGTCTGTTAACTTTTTCATAAATGCACTTGTAGAGGCTTCACTTTCATCGTCCGGCTATCACTTCATCAAATCTCAAAATGTTCTGCTAACCTTTTTAAAATAAAACTTTAAAAGATGTCTGAACATTTCATCCGTCACATTTTATAACTGTGATAACGAACTGATAACAACTAATGTTCAGACTCCTTTCGAAAATGTATACAGAAACATTGAGGGTCGTATTCTAAAACATTTGCAAATGTCTTTGTTATTGCATTGTTCAAATTTGCTAAAGTAAATAAATGTATGGCGAAACTTAGAATTCTCACTATCCAGCTACTTTTAAGACAGTTCATTAGTCGTAGTTTTTCTGCATTCCTTTAGATGTAGACATAGGCGTGCTCGAAGCTACACACGATTTGTGTCTATCCACGGGTTCTCGAGGGTACGTAGTCTGTCTACGTACACCGCTAAGTCAAGGTTGGCGGACAACATTTCAAAAAACATCTCTTGTTTCTGATAATTGCGGTGTCCAGAAATAGGTAGATGTTTAGGCACAGTTCCAAAGGGCGAACACCAATATCCATTGTTTGACTGATATTCATACAGTAAGAGCATTTCTCCTAGAGTCAACGTTCCTAATTGTGCAATGAAACCACTAGCTATGACAAATACATCTGAATAGTTCGCTTTCATTACGAGGTTAGACAGTTTTCGGTGGAATTCATGTTTCGTTTTTATATCCGAAACGTAATCCAGTAAACAACACTGTGTGTTAATTCGAATGAATCATTAAAAATGAAATTACAGTCTACAACAGTGCACAAGTTTGACTCTCATGTGAATTCATCTATCATTTTATCCTAAATACAGTCAGTGGGTGCATAAGGAGAGATTATAAAGCATGCATTCCAAAAGTTATTTTAGTCCACACTTCACAGCTTACTCAGACAGTGCAGTGGAGACTGTTGACAAGCACCTGTTTGAGAAATTATGACACACAGACAGACAACATCAACATGGAACCTCGCACATCAGTACATCAGTTTAATTTGCCACACGTTACAGTAGTATACAAAGAACAGGTGGATAGAAAAAGTGGTATCAAAGTAGTGTGAGAGAATAAACAATCTGAAGATAACATAGTGCGAATATTCAAGCTTTGGAAGACATCAAGGAGTGAATACATCTGCTCCATTGTTACCCATTTCCAACAATGTCACCAAGATTCAGTCCTCAACCATCGATTCCTTTCATCTCGTGGGCCACAACGAGGCAGTCTACGTCGTCCCACACCACTGAGACTAACAACAAAGGAGTTTATTGACTGGTGTCAGGACTTCATCTGTCCACTCTGAACTCCCCTCTTACAACCTAATCCAGATTCTCTTAGCATGGTACGTCGAGTTAGGTGTTGGTGGGTCGGCATGCGCAGTACATGTCCAAGCCATCCCAGTCCACTGAGGTTCACAACCTGATCAGTCGACTTGCCTGTTTTGTCTAGCGTCCTTCACCTGACTTCAACATTGGTCACACGGTGATTTCACCAAACGCGAGCAATGCTACGAAGATACTTCTGATCAAGACCCTGTAGCTGTTTCACATCTTCTGCTTTCACCGGTCATGTCTGACAGCTGTGCAACAGGACAGAATGGACTGCAGTGTAGTATACTTGTCGTTTGTTAGATAGTCAGATGTCTTGCCAGTTGGCGCCACAGTTGCTGCGATTTCATGCGCAACCAGTGCGTTCTGGCTGATTTAACTTCTCAAGTAAATAAAGTGGTCGACAAATCCTACCACTTCACTCCCTATCCTTACAATACCAGTATTTTCATGCTCGTCTTGGAGCCTCATCTTAGATTTCACAGGTGCGAAACACATACTGGAAATGCTCAGATTTCCGCTCAACGCGTTCTCAAGACCCTGCATCTCCTCAGTATCTTCTCCTAGCAGGAAAATATCGTCTGCATGCTTTGAGTCAACCAGAAGACCTCCAGGAAGTGGGTCAATCCTTGTGAAGTCAGACGTACCTAACATCATGTGCATTAGTAAATCTATAAAAAAAAGAAATAGAGACGGTGACAATGGAAATCTCTGGCGAAATCCACTAGGTATCTTCAATTCACATGACAACTCTCCATAAGCCGTAAGATGGCTGGATGAGTTCAAGTAGAGAGCTTTGATTAGGCTTATATACTTTCTTGTTACTTCCTTCATTACCAGATGCTGTCACAACACTTCATGGTGTAGAGTCAAATTTTACCTTCAGGTCAAGAAATATGGCAAGTATTGGCCACCGGTAGCTGTGCCTGTGTTCTAAAACCTGTTAGTGGGTGAAACTCTGATCGATGAACTATCGACTACGTCTGAAATCTCCTTGGTTTTCTCCAGTTTGCTGTTCCTGACCTACAGTTAGACGTCGGATAACTATGAATCCTAGAATCGTAAACAGAATATTAGTCAAACTAATTCCCCTAGGTTGTCACAGAAAGACTTTTCTCTCTTCTTACAGACTGGCATGATTAGACAAGTAGACCAATTTGATGCCACTACCTCTAATTCCATTCCTATACACTATTTAATACCTCCGTCACTCTAATCACCTATTTCCTAGCTCCAATTTTTGAAAACTTTTAGGTTGTAAACTGTCAGGTTCTGCTACTTCGCAAAGTTCTAGGTTGGATACAGCTTTCTCAACTTCGACGAGAGTTGTGGGACGGACATCCATGTTCTTTTAGGTTCTGGCTGGATTCTGGACAACTAAAGCGTTACTGAGAGCCAGTTGAACTGTGCTTCAAAGTTTTCTGCCCAATGTTCTAGCTGCCTGTCCTGGGGTTATTAGGGTACTCACTCACCATTGTTTTCTTCCTACCGATATCAATAATAAGCGGAAACATTTTTCGCGTGTACCTACTTATGATGCTTTCTCCATCTCTCTTGCTCTTGCCACTCACTAGTCGTCGCGATCGACGTGAAGACTCTTGGTCAATTTACGTCGCAGTTGCTCTTCATTGTGTTCAGAGCCAGCTGGAATGAGTCCTCGCATCAACCATTTGGAAAGACGTCGCAGAAATCCAGTGACTTTACTATCCTACTGGTGCTGGTTACCAACTATCTTTGCCACTGTTTCTGCAGCAGATCTGATATTGCACCACACCAGGTTTCCTCAGAATGAGCATCGCCGTTGTATTCAGATAATCACTTAGCTAACTACTCCATAAATACGCACTTGGCGTCTTAATCTACTGTCGCCTATTTCGTGAGACCAATAAGGTGCACACATACACGACCCCATAGTAGCGTGTGATCTGAGTCCAAACTAGTACTTCAGAGAGTACAGTAATCTTCTACCGATCGTCTCCAGCGGTGGTAGTCATACAGTACCTGTGTCCACCGTTGCTTTCATGTCGGCGGATGCCATGTGATACAGTGCTTTTCCTTACGCTTGAAGTTAGTGCTATCCAGAAACAACGGATTGTCTGAACTAAATTGCGACAGATGATCACTGTTATCGGTTACGTAAATACCTCGTAGACGTCTTTCCGACTGGCTCATCTCAGCTTCCTTACTTCAGCATTAAAGTCACCTGTCATTATGACTACATGTGAAGGTTTTGCTTTCTGAATCAAGGTTGAGAGTTTCTCATAGAAATCATCCTTCACATCATCTGAACTACAGCCGGTGGGTGGGTAGGCGGAAATAACGAACAGGCATAAACTAGTTTCACAATAGTTCCTAGTTCTTATAGATCCACTCAGTAGGACAGCACATAGACGGCTGTTGACTAGTATCCAGTTGTGAAGCGCAATTTCTGCCCTACAGCTGAATGTTATGCCTACATCAGCGAGTTCACGAGGGTTAGCCACTAGGTCTCAGGATACTCGTAAGATGAATTTTGAAGACACAACTATGGCCAGGGGAGGCCAATTTAAAAAATCCTCAGTCGGGTTCTGTATACGTGTCTCAGAGACACTGCATACAACCACGACTAGAGATTTCAGAGTTCTGGTGAGTGATGCTTCCTGTTCGATGTGGCATGAAGTTGGGACGTTGAAAGCTCCAACATGAAATAGATGTCGTGGTCTTTAGAGATTAGGAATGAAGTTTCGACGGCTTTGGTCGTCGCAGAATGAGAGGGCGGGGGGGGGTGTAAGAGGTTTAATATTAGTATCAGAAGGTGAAGGCAAGGGAAGAAATAGAGTTAAGGAAGATAGGTTATATTTGATTAAGTCTTGTGTGCTACTGGAAACGTGCGGGCGGTTGGCACGTCCTGGCTACCCACACTGTGGAAGGATTTTTCTTCTTAAGCTACCTGAAAGAGATTTGTTAAACCACAGAGACTATGAATCATTTGGTTGAGGCATGTCACACCCAGCCTTTTGGGGGTGGTTATTTTGAGGTTTGGTTGTTCTAACACCGGGTAGAGGAAACCCACATCGCCGACACCTGAAGACCGTGGGGCAGGGAGTGCGCTTGTTCAGGTCCGACCTTTCCTACCCCGCCGGGTCTCATTGGGCAGCCAGCAACAGTGCGACATTGCCGGTTATTCTAGGGGAACACCTTACTGCTGTCACACCCTATCCAGCTAGCTGTAGTATGACTCCGCCCACAAACCCCTACTATAGTGTAGCATTTTACACTTCAACGACAATTTGTTTTCGTCTTGTAACTATTCAATAGACCTTTCTGGCATGGTAAGATCTCAAAGGAAAAAGCGTTCCATTAGCATAGCTCGTTGGGTCATTGTGATATAAAAGCCCGACTACCAAGTCAAGGTAGCAGCTATCGGAGGGGTTTAAAATTTATTGCTATAGCTACACCTCCATATCCACAATAACTAGCCATTGGATCTCCAGAAAATCTAAGATTGAACTACGCAGACTCATCATATTGATTGAGCGAGGTCAAACGGACAAATGCACTTAGGTATTGTTTGGCTATCTCACAAACACAATCCGCGTTCATGGCTCGAGATGCCAGACCTTTCACTGGCGAAACCTGCTGTCCGATTCCACGAAGGGTCCGAACAGTGAAGGCTGTGATAGGTAGTTTGGAATGAAGTTTCAGGAGACCAGGGATGGTGTTCTTTGAACTCGAATCGTTATCGCGAGCTACAGAAGTGGGAAAAGTTAAAGATGATATAGGAATATTAATGAAAAGACGTGAAGAAAAATTGCATGGCAAAGATGAGGAAGATTGATGTTCTGTAGGAAATTGAGTACTGAAGGCCAATGGAGGGTAGTTGACACTTTTCGGTTACCCACACTATAGAAGGTTACTTTTTCTTGATGTGGCTGAAAGAGAAACTGTGTTAGTAAACATGGTACGAGATCGCTTAGCTCAAGTGACCTTTGCCTTAGACCAGTGACGCAGCCTTTTTGAAAGTCTTCGTTAGAACTGATTGTGTTCCGTCCATTCTAGAAAATTCAATGCAGCAAACATCAGGAAACCACAGGTCATGCGTAGTGTACTAATTTTCATGGAAGGCCTTTTCTCACCCTTCCTTCTCATGAAGGAAAAAGCATCATCAAAGAATGTTGGTCGTCGAAAAGAAACTTCTCACTCCTATCACATCCTATCCAGTACAACTTCAACCTCGAATACTCACCATGGCTTCATCTATGAAAGTAACTGCTTTTTCCAGTCTTTTAACAACCTAACAGAAATTTCCAGCATGGTAAAACCTGAATAAAAAGTCATTTTAGCCATCATAGCTCGTTGGTTCATTGTGATATGCAAGCGAGATCACTATATCCAAGTAACACCTATCGGATTTACGATATGAACAACCAGTTTCGCCGGTGCAGATGAAAAACAACTGCTTAGATTAAAATTATCGGAATCATGCTTCGTTTATGATAGATATTTCAAGTCGATCCGTGTCAGAAGCTTGATTTGTACCTTAATAAGTAAACTTGAACTCCACTAGGAAAAAAATTTACTAAAAAATAGGAAGTAGACTGTTCCTCCGAATTGAACACCCTATGGCTATTGTGTCACATATAAACATGGATATGATTGGATAAAAAACTGTTAGTAACAATTTCTAGTTATCATCTCAAGGTAATATAATGACAGACATACTTTAATCGACAGTCAAAACATTGTGATATGGAACCTACTCTCTAACGTTTTACAGTTTATCAGTGATGATGCTATACTTTGCATTTTCAATGTTGTGTGGGGAGGAGGGGGAAGAAAATCTTCGTGTCTGTTCAGCGACAAAATTTGTGGGACACCTTTGTATTGTGCAAAATCTCCTGACCACATAGTTTGAACTGTAACATCAATTTTTCGTGGAGCAACAGTTGATTTTGCAGATCTTCTGAATTGAAGTAGAAAAAAATCGACAAAAATAACAAGTAGTATTCCTAGAACGATGCAATGTTCACATCACAGTTTTATCATCCTGAAAGGTAGTGTAGGCTTACATCACACCACTAAGGCCTCCATAAAAATGGGGTGGTGGATTATTTTAAAAGTGAATTTGATTTGATCTAAGTCAAATGAACACTACACTGATCAAACACCTACTCATAACACTGAGCTGATTGAAATTTCACATTTGAGTGGTAGTTGCTTTTAGACTTCAAATGGGTAAGTATTAGAATACAGAATCACTAGCTGATTGATTGAGTTTTATATGTGTATGCCGTAGTAAAATAAACTATTACTTGCATAAGGCATATGTGACTAAGATGAAGTAAAGGTAACATTAATTTAGGAGTAAAACTTGGGCACTGTGGTAGATTGTAACTCCATTTTAGTCTGTTTATTTGAAATGTCACATAATGAAACACTGTCATGTACTGGATAACGTTTCGGACGCAGTTTATTGTCCATATTCAAGTAAAAAGTAACTCCTCAACTTTGAGACAGAGGTTATATACTTCTAATTTTCTCTCCTTTGTGACAAGGGTATTTTCCATATATTACTATTTTTCCATATATCTCGGACAGGTGCATAATCATTTCTATTGCATGCATTTGGTTTTAATTCGATAAACAGAGATTCAGCTACCAATCTATCCTTTCATACAACTAAGTTGGTTTTTAATACTGTCGCTGTATCCCATCTTATTGTGTGACTGTGTGTAACTTCATGCAGAGTTATAGCCAACCTTTTTTTCTAAATTTCTTATCTTATTAGGATCTACTAATCTTGATTTAGCTAAATTTTTGTGCTCTGTTATTCTAATTGACCCTGGTCGACCATCTTGACCTATGTATTCGACCTTGCTATCATTGGTAAACCAAATTATTTTGCCTCATTACATCAATAGGATTTTTTCAACTTACAAAGCTTGTTTCTAAGGGAGTTTGTTGGTTTAAATGACACCTTAATCCCAACCTTATTAAGAATTCTCCTTTGTTGTATGATACCATAGTGGAGGCTTTGAATTCTCTCTCAACCATGTCACCATTGTTACTATTAGTAATAGAACTATTATTAATAACACCTCTATTGCTACTACTACTACTACTACTACTACTACTACTGCTAATATTTTTCTTTTGGATTTCATATGAACTTTTTATAAATTTAGGTGTGCAATTATTGAGACGCAAGATATTTTTGATGTGTCTAATTGCTTGTCGTAAATTTTATGTCCTACTAATAAGTTTTTTGCTCTATCACTTAAGCATTTAACTAAGACGACTTTAACTGAGGTGGGGTGAAATGATTTGAAGTGTAAGTAGCCATTCGAATGGGAAGCTTTCCTTATAGACACTAGTATCTGAACTTCCATCTCCTTTTCGCTTAATCTTGCAATCCAACACAGCTAGTTCACCTTCATCCCTTTCTAAGTGACAGGTAAATTGGATTGTATTGACTACTAACATACTTATCAGATAACAATTAGCCAATAAGGACAAGATGAAGACCACAAGGCAGTGAGCTTTTAAAATGAATATGAAGTTGGACTTCTATCCACTAAGGCAAACACTTAAGTAGTTTCAACTGATTTATATGAAACCGCGTATTCAGCCTTATTCGTCATTTGTACTCATAGGTGATTAATCGTATGCCATTCGAGTATATCCTGTCAAATTCTGCAGAAAAAACTAGCCTTAATTGTTACGAAATAGCTAAATGTTCATAGAACTTAAGAAGTTAATTAAAGAATGAACATTTAACTCTAAACTATGAAAACATGCAAGCGCTCATAATACCTTTGGCTAAAGTATCAACTATACTTTCTCACCACTTTTACAAAGAAAAAAATTTCATTGTTTTGTAAGCTGGATATTGCATTAGAACAGGTCATATCGGAATTACTATGAAAGCATACTATTGCCAACACTTTGTTCTTAATATATACTGAAAGAAGCATAATTTTTGTTGTGGACTGTTATCTCAACTGATAACTACTTATGATGTTCTAATCTGCACTAACTGCTAGTTTTTCACTTATATACTCGACGTAGACATAAAAATAAAATCGAAAATAAAAATCAAAACTCACTTAGTAATCTTATGCACATTCGTGAAGTAGGTAGTTAGCCACAGGTATCATGTGACGGCTAATAATATTATCTGACTCCCTAAACTCCCGTTAGGTGGAGGTGGGCTCGGACCCGTGACCCATTGGCTGGAAATCAAGTACCCAGGCTGAAACTCTAAAAAGTTGGCCCAAAGTGCCGGAACCCGGTCACGAACTGCGGACATTTAGATCATCAGTCTATGTAAACTGTAACCCAGTCTATACGCTGTCTGTTTGGCATTTCAGGTTTTTACTGATGGTGACTTATGACTGAGTTCTAACAACATTCGCATCCAACGAGAAGCATCATTTTTAAAAGGTGGTTTAGGGTTAAGGAAATGAATAGTTTACTGATCCAACTTTATCACTAGAACAAGTTCATTCAAGGTTTTACGCACCTTTCTACAGAATCCCTACCGAAAGCTAACTTAAGTTAGAGCTGTTTCATCCATTGCCATACGTTGTATCATACCAAGAACTAGAAGTTCATTAACATTGAAGATTTTTGTTACTTGAGACAATATTTATATTTCCTTAAGATTTCCATTTCTATTTGATGCGTCCTGCGTCGCAAGTATCTTCAAGCATCTTAATGTACCTGACTTCTCATCCTAACACTACAACCAGCTTATTTCACCAATTGCGAATTTGGCATGAACTATTTCCACTAGTCAACTGTGACGCAATCTTCAGTCAAAACATGAAATTTCTTGACACAATTTCACGCATCGTCACCTGTTCATGAAATTTTATCATTTGATAACATAAGTGAACTGAGATATATTTTCAGGTTGATACTCACCATTGACTGATATCAGTTGGAGAAACTTTGGAAACCTGGAAGCACTAGACAGGTATTTTGCCCTACTATGGGACTACTTAGGAGTTTGCACCATGATCCTACCAGGGATCGAGCCAAGGGCCTTTAGATCTAGAGGCCAGCGAGTTAACACTGAGCTACTGGATCGAAGTCCAGTGGTTCATATTTCCTACTTCTTTCAGTTCACAAAATAGCGCGACTTCCATCCAATGTCGTCGTTAAGTAACTGTCTTCAAGTAAGGTTTGGTTGGCCCTAGCTGTCGGAACCTCTCATTGGAACTTCAGGAACCACTTGGAGGGGTTGTAGGTGCGCACTGCTGAGGAGCCCCATAATCGGGTGAAAAACCTGTCCAGTGCTCCCAGATTTCCAGCGTTTCTCCAACTGATGTCAGTTCATGATGAATATCAAACTGAAACCAATAAATAAATCCTTACAAACCTCAAAATTGAGATATATCTTGTTTTCGTACTTTTTAGATATTTTTTCTCCTTAGCATATACTCTGGACTTTTTAGACCATGTTGTAGAACCACTAAAATAGTCTTGTAATTCAGAGTGCCATTTTAATTTAGCAAGAAAAATCAAAGCCTCAATAGGCATAGTAATGCGTAAGTGAAGTGGAATTTGAAGTTCTTGTCTATATGAACTCAGAGTGTGGGGCAGATTAAGAAACATGGATGGGGATTACGTTTTTATTTAACAATTACTGTGATTACTACTTCATTAGATGATTTATTGTTACACTGATCATTGCTTAGTAAGTCGGCGTCACTCAGAAGAATACTTCATCATTCGATTATACTATTCTATCAAAGAAACCAATCATTATTTTCTTCAACGGTTGGTTGACAAAAAGTCTTATTTGGGGATAAGGCAATTATTGAATGAAAGCCTCCTGAGTTATCCGATATGTCAGTGATGACTGTACACTTTTTGATAAATTCTGAAATTCAGTACAACGGAATACAGAATGTTACTTTTAGCTTTGCATATACTTACTTTTTGTGTGTAACTTTTTCATGTAATTCCGATTGACTTGTATCGCTGCAGATACTAGTAGGTACTAATTAAACATTAAAAAAAAATAAAATATGGCTGTTACAACAGAAAAATAAATTACACATTATGATTGTGCTGAATTACACAGAGTCTTGTCAGATCAAATTTATAACACATTGATGAAATTACTAAAGTACATGAATAGTAGACTGGAGTTGAATAACACTGACCGCATAATTTAAATTTTTAATCAAACATGAAAAAGATAGGTAACAAATGAAGCTTGTCACTAGATATAGAATGAATGAGAGTACATTGAGGAATACTTTTGATTATCTAATAAACGACAAGTATACTACACTGCAGTCCATTCTGTCCTGTTGCACAGCTGTCAGACATGACCGGTGAAAGCAGAAGATGTGAAACAGCTACAGGGTCTTGATCAGAAGTATCTTCGTAGCATTGCTCGCGTTTGGTGAAATCACCGTGTGACCAATGTTGAAGTCAGGTGAAGGACGCTAGACAAAACAGGCAAGTCGACTGATCAGGTTGTGAACCTCAGTGGACTGGGATGGCTTGGACATGTACTGCGCATGCCGACCCACCAACACCTAACTCGACGTACCATGCTAAGAGAATCTGGATTAGGTTGTAAGAGGGGAGTTCAGAGTGGACAGATGAAGTCCTGACACCAGTCAATAAACTCCTTTGTTGTTAGTCTCAGTGGTGTGGGACGACGTAGACTGCCTCGTTGTGGCCCACGAGATGAAAGGAATCGATGGTTGAGGACTGAATCTTGGTGACATTGTTGGAAATGGGTAACAATGGAGCAGATGTATTCACTCCTTGATGTCTTCCAAAGCTTGAATATTCGCACTATGTTATCTTCAGATTGTTTATTCTCTCACACTACTTTGATATTACTTTTTCTATCCACCTGTTCTTTGTATACTACTGTGACGTGTGGCAAATTAAACTGATGTACTGATGTGCGAGGTTCCATGTTGATGTTGTCTGTCTGTCTGGATACCTCTGACGAATTTTAGACAGTTCTCGTTCTCCTTATAAACAACTTGTTGAGAGCAGATCTCTTTATTTATTTCCTTTCTTTCTGATCTCAAATTCTGGATTTTCAATTTCTAAGTTTAAGAATATTTTGTAGGACTAAATGATTGAATAATTAATTACTACCGATTTGATAAAATTTTTTCAAATAATTTATTGAACAGTTTTATAACCAGCGGTCACTATTTTGAGAAACGATATACGCCTATCAAAGTTTGTGCTGTCACACAGCATCTTTAAGTTTCACACAATAGATACGACCTATGTTGTGGTAAACAAAGCTGTGTATGTGTGTATGAGTTGTAACCCACTCATAAATGGGTAAATTATGTCGTTTGAATAACGGTTCAACACTGTTTCGCTATCACTGATCGAAACATTAAATGTTTAACAAGCGCACCACAGGTTCCAACTAGAACCAACTTACTGAAGTCTGAATAGCCAGGTAGTGTCATCATCTTTTGCAAAATAGCCGTCAGTTATTTGTCAGTACATGAAACTGCATATGCTTGTTGAGTTATATTATTATTATCAAATCACTTTCAATAGATTCATTTAATTCACTGCAGTTTCTTATAAAAACAAACTTTTGAAATCCTTTTTTTCTGATATTTCTTCAATATCTTCAGTAAAAACCCGGACATAACTTATGAAGTTGTTACCATTTATAGCAATAACTTACATTAGTCACTATGTTTGCTACTTTTCACCATAGCCGCTTTTTTTCACGTAGTCCTCACTTTCCTTGAAACTGATAACACTTTATTAGTTATTGAAACTTGTAATTTCCCGTTGTTATGTTGCAGTTTGCTTAGTGATGGCTAGCAGTGGAATCCAGGATGCATATTTCGTCCTGCTTAAGACTCATCGGCTGGATGTATCTGCACTCCGGTAAGTGATTTTGTTCTCACTGAGACTGGAACCGGTTGCATAAGAACTGGCCCTTATGCCCAAGTGGCCTATGGGATAACGTTTTGGCGTTTGAAGCAATGTGTGCCGGGTTGGAGTCCCAACGGAAACAATAACACTCACGGAGGTGCAAGGACATCCTGCTGATGGGTTCCAAATGGAACGAAACGTGAGTCCTGGATTACACTGCTAGCCACCACCAAGTAAATTATGAAGTACTTGTTAACGTCCGTTGTAGTTTTTGTTGGTGCCACCATGCACTGACGATATTCACTATAAACTGTCAATTCAATAAAGTTTATTTTGAAACCGATTATACTAAGTGGTTTACAGTTCTGAGTTTTGTTTACAACCTAAATTTTGAGTTGTAAGTCTCCAGTGTAATAAAATGTGTTCTTTGGGCGGAAGAAATATAAGCTATCAGTGATTATGTTCTGTGGACTAAAGAAGGAAAGTTATTTCATCCAGTAGGACTTTTGTGCACCAACTTCCCTTTATAGTATTAGACAAGAAGCTGCCAAAGAAGTTGTGGGTGCTATATGACCAACACCAAGAGAAACAGAAGATAAACTGAACAATTCGCGCGAAATGTCGATCAGAAAAGGAATGAGTGCTAATCACGTTGCACTCAAGACATACTTATTAGTCACTAAACATGAGTTGTTCTTTTTGATGTGTTAGATCTCAGAATTTATCTGTGTTTGAAAATACTGTAGAAAGCTGAAGATTGATAAATATGCATGTTTTCGTATATTGCTTTTGATTTTGTTCACCGTGTTGGTTATATGGTCGTCACTAGTGGCTAGGTGAGTTTACAAAATAGATGAGAAGCTCCCGTGAGATAATTATAGGAGAAGCAGAGGGTATCCAGCTATCGGTTTTGATTAATTGAATTTCACTTCTACTTTGCTTCTGTGAGATGCTTATCTACTTGTCGGAAGTTTAGCGAAAAGTAAAACAGCAAAGAACTAGTCAATCTATCTTCAATGAGAAAATATCTGTAGTTAATTCAAAGGTTTCAAAAATTCGGACTATTTGACACTTTAAAACCGCAGGATGATATTAAATAAACAACAGCCATTGTAATAACTAATAAACACGCAATAAACACTAAAATGGTTAATATGACCAACAATACTAGACGTTTCTCATTCAAAAAGGCAAATAAGTTTGCAGTTGTTAAGGTGTTCGTCTTCAATAAATTGACTCCGAATTACCCTAATTCTTCGAATAAAACCAGCACTTTTGAAATATCAGGTAGTCGTGTAATTAAAACAAAGGTGATAAGCTTCTCTTTTAGACTGAGAAATAAATGAAATATTAATATAAGAGTAAAATTAGGCAACCGTAGTGGAATTTAATGTTGCATTGCCTTACTTTGAATTTGGTATGCGACATAGTGATGCAGTATTATTTACTGGATAATATTCGTAGCACAAATTATTACCCGTAATCCTATCAGTCTGTTGAATTATATCATGTATACCACGGTAAAACTCACCATTGAATGAGTGAAAGCGCATACGGGTCGCTTATGATCCTCATTTAATTAGCAAAGATATATGAATCAACATGGGAAGTTTCAGATGAGACATTTTGCTTAGTTACATATTGATATTGGGTTGTGTTTGAAGGTGAAATGAAAGTTTACACCGCTACAAGGTTCGAACCACCCACCCAGAATTTCATTTCACCTTCAATCACCACCCAGTATCCATGTAAGTCTGTCAAACCGCAGCTATCTCAAATACTCAGATTGAGTTACATATTGTCTACAAAAATAATTTATATGAACTTTTGACATGTTTACTAACTTATATTTTCTATCGTACCCAAACATACCCCTAAAAAATTAGGTGTACCTGTTTTACAGATGTTTTGTTTAGTTGAACTATTGCACACTTCCTTTTGCTTTGGTGATAAGGATTTAGGCGTTGTAGCACATTCTTTGCTGGAACTGACTGTTTCTTGTTCATTTTCAAAATCATCTGAATATTCTTCCATCCCACTGGAATTATCATTATCGTTAGAGGTATGAGATGTTTCTTCAGTAAAATGTTTTTCTTTCTTTGATTGAATCGATGACTTATGCGTTATTTCAGGTGTAATTACAGATTTATGTAGTGTAGTGTATTGAGATTGGGATTTTTCATATTCAATCGCCTCTTCAATTTCTGATAGCGACTTCTCTTCTACAAAATACAGTTTTCTTGATGACAAGTATGAGAAATTACAATATATATCGGGAGGATAATAACAAATTTCTAAGATTTCTTCATATGCTACTACCTGTTTCAGACGATAAGTAATTTGTCTGTCTACATATTTGTAAGGCTAGAAAAGTAAGACGAGATGAAATGAAATTACTTCTGGAGTCAAACATTTCCACTTTTGCAATTATACGTCCTTGTAACTCAGCGATAACAGCGGGTGACAGTCTAATTAAAACCATTTATTTCCCATTTGAAACTTCGTCTAGTTCACTAGTTACTAGCCGGTCCTAAGCCCGGGTAAAGACAGAAGTTTGGGCGTAGGGCTACCAACCCTACCCTGTAAAACAAATCCAACCTCTGAAGAAACTTCAAAGCACTAACAAAATATAAAAAACAAAATTAAACGTATTCCTCACTGGAATCGGAGAGGTGAAATGACGCCAGTTGGTAAAAGCCTTTGGCAAGCCAATTGGTCGATGTGTCTTCTCTCCCTCGATGAAAGCGAAATTAAGAATGGGGACATGAATGTCTGCACAATGTTTGAAGCTGGCTGACAAGGCTGCCCAGATTGCAAAAGAGATGAGAAGGTATGATACAGAAGTGCTAGGCTAGAAATATGAGAAAGCAGATGGAATGGAAGTGAACTCTCTAAACTGTCAACTGCAGAGTTAATAATCTACTCCGATATTGTAACCCAAACGACAACCACGAGCACACTGAGTAGTGGAGTGGCTATCATGATGTCCATAAAAGCATGGAAGGCTCTCATGCAGTGGGAACCAATCTCCTCCTGCAGGATCATGACTGCAAGATTTAACTCAAAAGGAAGGAAACTCACAATCGTCAAACAATAGGCTGACCACTTCAAAAAAACCTTGAATCGACCACCACCACCACTTGGAACTGGTCTAGAAATACCACCAGCAGCTCAGCCACATAACTATCTGTCAACACAGGCAATCCAACAAAAGCAGAAGTCAAGTCCTGAACTCCATAGAGTTGTCTCGTTTACCTACCTAGGCGGCATCGTTTCAACTACAGGTGGCGGCACAGGCACAGATAAGGACGTCAAAACGAGGATCGGAAACACAACAAGAAGGTCTTCATCAACCTGAAATCATTGTCGAGACCTACTGCACTGCACTCAGCATAAAGCGTGAACAAGATACGGATTAACAACACTAATTCTGTTAAGTCAGTGCTTCTATGTGATGGTTGAGAGACTTGGCGCATCACAGAAAGCATTTCCAACAAACCAGAGACATACATCAACTGCTGCCTACGCTGGCTCGTTACTGAAGATCAGATGGCCAGAATAATAAGAACAAGCAGCAAGGAACTGTGGCTGACAACTAACCAACCAACAACCATCGCCCAACAAATATGCAGAAGAAAGTGGAGATGGATTGGGCATACACTGAGAAGGCTGATTGAGGACATCACTCTTCAGGCAAGGTGCTCGACTGGAACCCGCATGGGAAACGACGAGTTGGGTGTCAGAGGGTGACATGAAGGAGATCGTGTGAGGGAGAAACGAAAGCTTCTGGGCAGTCTTGGAGCTAGGTTCAAAATACTACAGAGAATAGAGTGAAATGGCTACGTGCTACTGAAGCTGTATGTTCCACTAGGAACCCAAGGGACAAATAATAATAATTTCCCATTTGGTGGGTTGAGAACAATTAAGGGAACTTTTTTAATTTCCAGAGGAAACTCATTAGAACACTTCTAAGAAGTTAACTTTCATCAATAAAATCATCTGTTTTATTCGCGGGTTATTGAGTTTAAACAACAGACCTGAAACTAATATTTTTAAACTATTAATTGTTTGCGAATTTCTCCGAGTTCAGAAAAACACCAACAGCCGGCTCATAGATTCTTTTTACAATACCTAGGAGAACAGACAGGAGGTCAGCGAAATTAGTTTAGTGAAGTGGTAAAGCTATTTAGAACACTAGCTGCCTCTCTAAAATGACATGTTTACCAATCATATTTTAATCGGTCATAAGCCCCATAAAACTAAGACAAAATGATAAAAAATTGGTAACAACCGAGTAGCAAAGGACATTTCTACAGATTTATTCGAAAATCACCTAAAAACCTACAGAAAAACAAATACAAACATTAAAATGGTTTAATTTCCTCCAGTGTTATTTTATAGACATCTCGCAAGCTTTTATGAAAGAGATGACAATATGGTCATTGCTTATGATTGATATTTGGATCTTAAGTTAATCTGTTCATCAGGAACTTCCATTTGCCTAGATCTCACTGTAACTTTTATAATAAATAACTTTTAGATGTTAGATATGAGTTGAAAGTAAGCTCTATGACTAGTTTTGTGCTTGTTTGGATTCATTAGGACTGGGTATTTGTGAATATGAAGAAACTGGTGTTGACTGGGTGCTGTTTCACTCCTTGCTGAGGTCAAAGTCTTTACTCATAATATGTAAAGACCACAAATCAATACTTGCTGATACTTTGAGTTCCCCGTTGTTACACTGGAACGTATCTATCGACTTTTTTTGGCATATGAGCTCCAATGCGGATGTCTCGATATTTCCTGAATAATATTATAACAATTGACTTGGTTGTTGGATAAACATCACTCGTTCGAGTGTAGATACGTCAAGATGAACAATCCCAAACAGGATGAAACGCGCATCCTAGATTCCAGTGGTAGCCACAGCCAAGTCAATTATCACAACTCACTGTCTGTGGGATTAAATTGTGCTTACGAATCGGTAAGCGGAAGATGATCGACTCAGTTATCAAGCCTTTAGTGATCAGCACTGACCATGGTCCATCTATCAAGTTTGCAATGTGACCACCTAGCCGGTTGACACAACGTTGAACTAATGAGGGAACATTGGTTTCTTCATGGTTACAGGTGTGCTAATGAGTACCGACAAGCATGAAACCTGGGTCTAGGACTTCCTGTTAATTGTACCCAACACCTAATGCTGAAATTCAGTTTAATGATCACATTTCAAAACTGATCGATAGGGTTCAGTCACTGCTGATCACTTAAGTAATAATAATAATAATAATAATAATAATAATAATAATAATAATAATAATAATAATAATAGTGGTTTTATTCTGAAAGCTATTTTGAGAATACTCTGCAGAATTCTCGGCATGTCATATCGCATAAGTTGGACAGAGACCGTGTATATGTATACATAGCAAAATAAAATGAGTATAAATTACATTTTTAAAAAGATAAGAATATTCACTCCATCTACAACTTTCTTGAAAATGTGCAGTTAATTTAGGTAGAGTCACACTAGCCATTAGATTCACGATACGCAAATAGCAACATGCTCATCATCAATTAGTTTTCTTTCAAAAACAGAAGTTGATTAGTTAGTTCACGTCACACAGTAGACGGGTTAAATACGGTATTGTAGAGTTTTTATATTTTGTAGTACGTGCATAAAGTCTTATGTGCTTGCTCCTCGTCTTTCCAGATGACTGATACACAGAGAACTTTAAGTGAAGAGAATGCTAGCCATCCGATAAAATAGCTCTCATCAGATATTTACACCAGTTAATATGTTTGTCTACAACTGTTTTAACTAGAAGGTTTATGGGTACACCACTAGTTCTGCTGACAACCTTCAAAGTTCTACGCAATATAGCATGATCTTTTTTAGTAACCCAGGAAAAAATAAAAGAAAACAGGTAAGATGCAGGAGTTTATAAAACACAAGTGGAGAGGTTGAGTAGTACCAGATACTGTCAGCTTCCTAATATAGAAAGTTAGGCGAAAAACTGTTTTGGAAATTAGTGAGATATGGAACCACTGGGAAAAGTCCGAAGAAAAACACACACGAGATAAATCACACTTGTAACATTCTCTAGTGCACAACTATCAATAGAACAGGAATTATGAGGACTAAGCAGTTTACATAGGTTATGTTCACGTCTAAAAGTAAAGTTTACAGACTGACATTTTGAAGAATTAAGCATAAGACCGTTCTAGGAGGACCATCGTCTAACAGCAGATAGGAAGACATTCAGTTGGGAGCAATCTGTTGAAGAGGAGATAGGAGTGGGAACTGTTAGGTCATCATCATATTTGAGGAAATCGATACCACCTGCCTAAGGTAAATCATGCAGAAAGAAAGAGGAAAGACAGGGGAAAAGGATGGCTCCTTGGGGAACACCAGTCACAGTAAGTAATGAGGTGAAGCGCTTCCCTCTACGAACAGTATGTTGTTTCCTTCCAGTCAGCTGATTATCCAGGATTCAGTGTTTGTTCCAGTTGGCTTGTCCAGCAAAAAGGTCTTGGGACAGAATCAAATGCCGAAGTATAGTCCAAAAAGGCACACCTGACATACTTGGCATTTTTATTAAGACTATAAGTAATATCGTGATATAAAGCAGGGGCGGTATCCAAAGTGCTTCTTCTGCTTTTTTACGCAAATTGATTAGGGTCTCCGAAAGCCTACAGTGAGGGCTCGAGAACAGGTATTATTAGCTTCCCCACTATTTTTAAGAGCCCCTATTACTTTACTATTTCCCTAAAATGTCCGGAGATCTCTGAAACTTCTCAGCGCCAAAATAATCTTATAAAATGCGCGTGCCTATTACTTACTTGTATGCATGAAGTTGAAATGTTATTTGCGATCGTAACAGGAGTAAGGCCCAAATAGTCAAATATGTTGCCTGCTGATTTTAGCTATAGGCTCATCTGAAAATTTGTCATGTCTCCGGTCTTTCTACAGTACAAATTATCTTCCCACTCTATAATAACTTTTATCCAAAACAAAAAATTGAGGATTTAGAATAAGTGAGCTCCTAACAGAAAAGTCTTCTCAAGTAGCATAAAGAACACTTTTATGCAATGTTTTCTAGTTTCGAATAATTTTGCCTACCAGTGTTCGGTTCGACGCCGGGATAAGCCATCTTACCAATTTTATTTGAATACGGTCTCAGTAACAAAGTTATTTAAAACTTACTGTATGATTTTTCAATCCGATTTGATGACTGATAACTCTCACAGCCCGCACTGTTTTCATTCATTAGCTCATCCACTGATAATATCAGCTGATCATCGAACAAAGTCATCTTGCTTTCGCTTCGTATATCTAGAAAAATTTTAAATATCCAATTTTCAAGTGACAAATGAAATGTGGAAACGATTGCAAAGGGATGAATTTTAGTATTTAATATAATAACAAACCCATAATGTATATTTTTGAGAATATGCATTACCTGTGGCGCCAACTGACAAGATATCTGACTATCTATCAAAGGGCGAGTATACTGCCCTGCAGTCCCTCCTGTCCTGTTGTACAGCTGTGAGACATGATAAGTGAAAGTAGAAGATATGAAGCTGTCACAGAGTTTTGACCATAAGTGTCCTCGTGGTATTATTCGCGTTTAGTGGAATCACTGTATGACCAATGTTGAAATCATGTGAAGAGAACTAGACAGGGCAGGCGAGTCGACTGAGGTGGTTTGGACATGTACTGTGCATGCCAACCCATCCAATGCCTATCCCGAAGTGGCTTGCTAAGAGAATCTGGATTAGGTTGGAACAGGGTTCAGAGTGGCCAGACCAAGACCTGGCATCAGACTACTAGGTTTCTTATTGTTGATATGAGTCGTACAAGGTGATTTAGATTACCTGGTTGGGGTCCTCTAGACGAAAGAAATCAGTGGTTGAGGACTGATTCTTGGTGACATTTTAGGAAATGGGTAACAATGGTGCATATGTATTCACTCCTTGAATCTTCTAAAGCTTGAACATTTGCGTTAACCTTTATCTTCAGATTGTTTATTCTCTTACACCACTTTGCCTGCTTTGATATCACTCTTTTTCTATCCACCAATTCTTTGTGTACTACTGCGAAGTGTGAAAACTTGAGCTGATGCATCTACATTGAAGGTTCTACGTTGATTTTATCAGTCAGTGCATGAAACACAGTAACTAGCAACCACTATGGTACCGAAAAGATCAGAATGAGAAGCACAATAAATCACCCTGAAAAATTATTCTAATAAAGTTATTTACCCTAAATCTTTTAAAAACCTACAGGAAGCTGAATATCACTGGAAGCATTAGCATAAAACTAACTTTGACTGTCAACCAGCTTTCCAACTGGAATGATGTTTATCTATCACTGGAAAGATGTCAAGAAATACGAAACAGTAGATAAAACAAACTGTAACACCAAGTCGTCAATTGAAGTCATAAAGTTTTATAAGGTGATACATTTTGATCATTACTGGGGACTAGATGACACTGGTAATTTAGTGGTAAACTGTTACATCTAAGGAGAGTTGTGAATACAAAGCTTGAACATTGATTGGACAATGTTACTTCATATCTTATTTCGAAGTAAGATGTCCAAATAGTATACTTTCTATTTACATCACTGCAAAGTATCTTCACTCTACAAAAGGCTTTTAAACTTTTTTCACATAATGATCTAACTCATTTGCTGAGCAGTTCCCCTGTAGCCTTAGTATACATACCTTATAGTTTACGTATGTCTTATCATGAATTCTAAAGTGAACAAGGTATACTGCAAGCCCTTCCAGTGAATAATTAAAACAATTACATTTTGTACAACACAGGTAAGTATTTTTTAGTAATGTTTACTTGAAAAGTAAAGTGTTGTGGGAAGAGGACATTCCATAAGCCAGTATACACTCTTCCAGTTGACTCAGTTTAATAAGTGCCTATATTTTGCAGTGATTTAATGTTGGGTAGTGATAAGAGGTTGATTAGTCAGCTAAAATACTGGTATACTTGTTAGGAAGATTGCAATCTGTGGGATAAAAGAAATCTTACTATGAAGAAATATCGTTCAAATACAGATTCGACCCCCTCCCATACACACATTACTTCATTCTCCACTTAAAGGTAGTAGTAGATGACTAGTCCATCCCAACTGAGATGAAGGATGATGTGGCATACGCCACTCATATTTTTCTAGGTATAAAGTTTGCCAGAAATAAAACTTACTCTCCTCTGAAGGTGGGTATCTTAAGGTAAGCGGAAACCTGCACCTAATTATGGTTACACTTTACAGAACTAACTGTGATTGGTTACTTTTCCTGAGACTTTTTATCGCAGAAACAGATTAAATCCAAAATATAAGCAAACGTTTTGTCAGAATTATTACAAGTAACTTTAAGATCCTCACTTCGATAGGTGAATGGCTAAACCAAACAAAATATAATCACAAAATACCTTCATCCCATAGGAATGAAAACACTGTAAAATTATGCGGTTGGATTTCTCCTAGCTGTGATACTTCCGTCACGAAATGATGAATATCTCAGCTACAAAACAGAACCCCGAATAGCTCATTGATAACGTCACTGACTGCAGCAGCAAGTGACACTGGACATCATTTACGCAGAAGTTGCAGATACACCCTGTTAACGAGCGCCAAAAGCCCAAAATCTAGATACAAGGCTTCTTGCAGATTGCTTCCATCCAACTAACATTCAGTCATGAAGCTTTCAAGAATCATTTATTGAGAAAGTTTTTCGCTTTGATGCAAACCTATCACGGAAGACCTTTGATAGACTTACAACAATGAGACATATCAAACATTAGTCCTCTGTTGTTTACCTGATCTTCATCTGTGTGCCATGCTACTTTAAGTGGTGTGATTACTTTTTTATTATTACTATTATTATTACTTGTTTAACTGGACATTTGGAGAAGTAATTATTTTCACATATGACATTACTAACTAATCCATTTCATTTAGAGATATTTAATTCCGTAGAGTGACCGTAATTTTCCAGACCATTAGATTCAAATTACTCATTTTTCTAGGCTTTTATCATCTATTTATGAATCCATTTGATTTTCAGCTCTCTATGATATTGCTTTTCTATTAATTTCACCATCGCTTTCAAATTTTTAATGAATATAAACATTATATATATATATACTGGGTGATGATTGAAAGTGAGACGAAAATGTGGACCGCAGCCGGATTTGGACCAGCAACCACCGAGTTACCGGCCCGGTGCCCTACCAACTGTACTACGAGGCCCGACTGCTGAGTTGAATTTTATTTCACTTCAGTCACCAAGGCTATCTCAGATGGTCAAATGATAATCAGTATGATGCTCCTCCTCTATGATTCAGTTAGATTGGGATGAGAAGTCCTGACTAGCCAGCTAGTGTGAATACGATCAAGTGGTAGTAACGCGTCACGAATTCACATGGTAGTCGGGCAAAACCCTTGGTGATTGAAGTGAAATAAATTCTGCTCAGCAGTCGGACCTCGTAGCTCAGTTGGTAGAGCAACGGGCCGCTAACACGGTGGTCACTGGTTAGAATCCGGTCACGGTCCAGATTTGTTGTCTCACCTCTAATCACCCAGTACAAATACTAGTCTGGAAAACTACAGCTATCTCAGATAGTCAAATGATTATATATATAATATACAGCATGATTTCCACGTGAAAAAGTGTTGCGAATTATTATGTAGACCCTTAGCACAGTGATAAAAAATACAAGAAACGAAACTTACCCCTAATTGAATCAGCTGGTGAATCCTTATCATTGAACGTCATAACTGATATTATGTTCAAATTTTTACCACCATTTTCTTGTATCACCAGCACCTCACTCATTAGAGTTTCATCAACTGAATTTTTGGCAACTGTGTTTGACTTTGCAACGTCTGAACTATGCGACTTCTTGTTAGAACGATTTATTAATTTTTGATTGTTTCAATGGATGAAATTAAATCGGTTTAAAAATAAACAGGAATGTTAAGCAAATGTAAAATGACTTGTTTAGTGAAAATAATTCAGTGTGGCATAAGTTGGAGAAAGAAGGAGTATGAAAACACTATGATTGCATGTTTGGAAGTCCTCAATGATATACACTCACAGTCGTTCTGATGGGTTAAAACCGTATTCTTCAGGGTTCGCAGAAAGAATGTTTGTAACTGTAGAAGTAGTAGATGAAGTTTTACTGCCTAATTTATTCACTTTAAAACTAATCTTAAAATCTTATTATTGAACAGGTGGACAAATTTTCATTTGAGGTGGTGCTGAAAACTGATAACATATGAAGCTACCAAAAGTTTTTCATAGATTTTTTAACGAGATAACCCTTACTAAATGATAAGCTCTTGGTCCAGTAAATTTCTACTCAACCAGGAATAAAATAATTATTTATCTATTTCCCTGAATTTCACTCATATTCACTCACCTAAATCACCTGTTACTTTCGACCTTTAAGATTTGTATCAGAGTAGTGATTAAAAGTGTCATCAATTCATCATTTAGTTCGGTAGAAAGAACAGCTTTTATGTGAAGTTTGGAATAGTGTTGTCGCGTGCTGTGTCGGAAGTATGCTTTCGAGATTTCTTTTACGGTTGTGAATCACAAGTTGGTGCTTCTGGGTCCGATAAAGTTCATCGATAATAACTAATTACACCATTTGTCTAGCGTTTTGTTTTCCTATTTTCCATCTCCTTGGGCAATCAGTCAGACGTCCATGTCTGGCACTCTTCGGTGAAAAAAGCTGACGTTGACATTTATGGGGAAAGGGTATTTGTTCTCTTTTAGAAGCTTGCATCTTGCAGAGGCTCAAAAAAGAGGATTTCTATAAAAAGTTTGGATACGAGTTCTGAATACTGCAGTATACAATATATATATATATATATATATATATATATATATATATATATATATATATATATATATAATCGCCTGGTTAACTAGTTCACTAGTTACCAGCCGGTCCTAACTCCGGGTAAAGAGGGAAGGTTGGGGACAGGGCTAGCAACCCTACCCCGCAAAACAAATCTAACCGCTAAACAAACTTCAAAGCACAAACAAAATGTTAAAAATAAAAACAAAATTATTCCTCTCTGGAATCCTAGAGGCGAAATGACGCAAGTTGGTGAAACCCTTCGGGAAGCCAACTGGCCGATGTGTCCTCACCTCTCTCGATGAAAGCGAAAGTAAACGTGGGGACATGGAATGTCCGCACGATGTTTGAACCCAGCAAGGCAGCCCAGATTGCAAACGAGATGAGAAGGTGTCACATCGAAGTGCTTGGAATTAGCGAAAGCAGATGGAATGGGAGTGGACTCTCCAAACTGTCAACTGGAGAATCAACAATCTACTCCGATATTGTCACCAAGACGACAACCATGAGCACACTGAGTTTTCGAGTGGCTATCATGATGTCCCCAACAGCATCGAAGGTTGTCTCTCATGCAGTGGGAACCAATTTCCTCCTCCACGATCAGGATCATCACAGCAAGATTCAACTCAAAAGGATGGAAGGTCACAATCATACAATGCTATGCACCTACAAATAATGCAGAGCAAGAGAAAAAGGAGGAATTCTACAGACAACTTCAATCAACACTGGACAAGACCTCACCCCAGATGGCGATATCAAATTTCATTCTAATGGGCAGGGTGACATGAATGCCAAACTGGGAGGGGACAACACAGGAAGAGAACTAACCAGGGGTCGAGAAGCGCTCGGTGAGGAGATGAACGAGAATGGAGAATTGTTTGCAGAATTCTGCGCATTCAACGATTTGGTGATTGGAGGCAGTGTGTTCAGGCACAAAGATATCCACAAAGCGACATGGATTTCACCAGATGGACACACTAAAAATCAAATCGACTTTATCTCAATCTCAAGAAAATGGAGACGCAGTCAGCCTACTTGACACAAGGTCAAGAAGAGGAGCAGATGTAGGCTCACACCACTCATTATCTACTGCAAGGGACCTTCAAAATCAAGCTGAAAGCCTTCAAGGAAGCTGGTGATAGACCAAAGTTCAAGTTCAACACCCGGAAAAGAAACTGAAGGACGAAACTACCAGGGACATTTTCACGTCAGCCATCAAGACAAAATGGGAGATATATTGAGGAACATCCGTGAAGAAACCTGCATGGAAGAACAATGGAAGTCTTTGAAAGAGATGTGGAAGGAAACCTGCACAACAGTATTAGGAAGGAAGAAGAAAGAAGACAAGGAATGGATCTCGACGGATACCTGGAAGCTGATAGAGCAGGGAGAGGAGGATGGTGAAGCAGAAGATAAACCAGTGCAAGGACGCTCAACGACAAGAGGAACTGAGCACAATGTATAAAACACTGGACAAAGAAGTGAAGAAGAGTGCACGCAAAGACAAAAGACACTTCTACGAAACACTGGCAAGTGAAGCAGAACAGGCTGCAGGTAAGAGAGACCTGACGACATTGTATCAAATAACCAGGTTGCTATCTGGGAAGAGATCAACACAGATGAAACCAATAAAAGATGAAGAAGGAAATTCAATTACGAAAGAAGAGAAACAGAGGGAACAATGGGCCGACCACTTCAAGAAGCTCTTGAATCGACCACCACCACCACCTGCACTTCGTCCGGAAATACCACCTGCAGCCGCTGAATTACAAGTGAACATAAATCCTCCAACAAAAATGGAAGTCCTGAACGCCATAAAGCTACTGAAATGCGGGAAAGCAGCAGGACCAGACGGGATACCGCCAGAAGCACTGAAAACACACACAGAGACAACAGCGGACATGCTCACACCACACCACTACTGCAGAAGGTGTGGAAGGAAGAGAAGGTACCTGGCTAGTGATTGGAAGAAGGGTTACCTTGTCAAACTGCCAGAGAAGGGAGACCTCAGTGTTTGCAAGAACTGGCGAGAAATCACTCTTCTGTCCACCCCAAGTAAAATATTAAGTCGCATCATACTGGATTCGAAACTACGACCGGAACAGGCTGGCTGGATTCAGGAAGTACAAATCATGTGCAGACCAAATTGCAACGCTACACTACGCATCAACATAGAACAGAGCATAGAATGGCAATCAGCTCTCTACCTCAACTTCATCGACTTTGAGAAGGCCTTTGACAGCGTCGACCGAGAAGTAATTTGGAAACTGCTTCACTACTATGGAGCACCGCAAACCTTTATCCGCCTCATTCAACAACTATATGAAGATGCCACATGCCAAGTAATTCACAATGGGAAGCTCAGTGATGCTTTTGAAGCGGAAGTGAAGACAGGAGTGAAACAAGGTTGCCTACTATCCCCCATGATATTCCTTATTGTGGTGGACTGGATCATGCAGCAAACAGTAGGCAGCGAGAAGAGGGGGATACACTGGACGACGGAAAAGAACCTAGAAGACTTGGATTTCGCCGATGACTTGTGCCTGATGTCACATAAACTTGAAGATCTACAGGCAAAACTAACAAGTTGATAGAAGAGGCAGCGAAGACGGGACTTCAGGTGAATATAGAGAAGACAGAGGTGATGAAGATACCGCACCAACAACTCCAACAACAACAACAAACTCCAATCACCATCAACGGGAGAAGCTTAAAGGAAGTAACCTCCTTCACCTATCTAGGAAACACTGTTTCAACTACAGGCGGCGGTGGCACAGACGAGGACGTCAAAGTCAGAATCGGAAGAGCAAGACAGGCGTTCATTAGCCTGAAACCAGTGTGGAGATCTTCTGCACTCAGCATGCGGAGCAAGATACAGATTTTCAACGCCAACGTCAAGTCAGTGCTTCTGTATGGTTCAGAGACTTGGCGCGTCAGGGATTTCCAATAAACTATAGACATTCATCAACAACTGCTTACGCTCGCTACTGAAGATCAGATGGCCAGAAAGAATAAGCAACAAGGAGCTCTGGGAACGAACCAACCAAGAACCTATCACGCAACAAATATGCAGGAGGAAGTGGAGATGGATTGGGCATGCACTGAGAAGGCCGACTGGGGACATCACGCGTCAGGCCAGTTGCTCGAGTGGAATCCCCATGGGAAGCGACGAGTTGGGCGTCCCAGCTGAGGGTGACATGGAGGAGGTCGTGCGAGGAAGAAATGAGAGCTTGTGGGCTGTCGTGGAGCCAGGTTCAAAAGATCTCAGAGAACAGAGGTCACTGGAGGCGTGCTACTGAAGCCCTATGTTCCACTAGGAACCCAAGGGACTAATAATAATAATTATATATATGTATATATATATATATATATATATATATATATATATATATATATATGAGTTGTCTTTTCAATGTCAACTTTAGAGAATGATACCTTATTCAATTGTACACCATAACTCTTAAAAAGGAGCTGGACAAGTTTCATACACATTAAATGGAGAGACTGCACGTTGTGAACGGTGAACTTATTGATAAAGATGCGAGTTATTTGATAACATTCGGATTTTGAATACCTGATATTCCCTTGTTTGATACTTAAATGTACCAGTGATTAAAAGGTAAAATGAGATTACTTTTAAAATCTTATGCAAATACAGATAAAAATTCCTACTAGTTAATGTTTACTTGAATATTTTCAAACTAATTGGATGTTTGTTTAATCGTGACTTTAGTTAAGAAAGTAATTATCACCTGAAACCTCTTTGCATCCCAATATTCTCAGACCTCCCATTTTATTCTACATGGATACTGACTTCACATTTATTACAAAGCTGTTAATTCGACTTTGAGGTTTGTGGGGATTTTATTGATTTCAGGTTGGTATTCATCATGCACTGAAATCAGCTGGGGAAGAATTGAAAACCTGAGAGCATTGGACAGCTGTTTCTTCTTATTATGCGACGCCTCAGTGGTACGCACCCATGACCTCACCGTGTATCGAAGCTGTTAATTAAGCAGCTTGGAACTGCTTCTTACTATTCAGTCGTAATAAGATAAGATGAAATTTAATGTTCCGTTTGGTGAAATACTTATTTCTTGGATCACATAAAAGCGATCAAAACAGACTAATATATATTGAATAGTAATAAATATTATTGAGATATTGGTTGTTGAAGAGATAGGTTATAGTATAACACCATAATCTAGATTTCAGTGACTGCCTGGTTCTGATTTACTGTAAAGCGATTAACATTAATGGGTAAGAAACCGTAAACCTGAACTCTATTCCCTATTTCACTCATAATACAGACATCTTTGAAACGTCAAGGAGATTATGATCTTAGAAATCTCAAATCAATAGCATTCAGTGCCAGAGCTGAAGAAATTAAGATAACAGTTTTTAGACTGTGAATAAAATATTCTATTAGGATTTTACTTTACCTTCATCACAAACTAATTTATTTTTTCAGTGATTTTTCAGAAAATTATTAAGATTTCAATGGAGCCATCAGTAGTTTTCCATGAGAAGTCACAGTATTGGTTATGCTTAGTCTAAGTTTGAGTTTATTAAGCTATATGACACTCGAAATCCACTTCAGTAGGGTTTTAGTATATCATATTGCAAACATACGGTCATTGGTTATTCAGATCCTGTTATACACTGGTCGAATGTTGTTTCAAAGCATCGCCAAAATACATTGAACCCCACCCGTTATGTGAAAAGGAAAAGTTCCAATGATTTCATTTTCATTCATTCTAACAATGGAGGGATACATTTATAGGAAACAGATTCTAAATTACTTCCATGTAAGCCACGTTTTGGTACTTCTTCATTTATATTTTTAAACTTAGTAAAACCTTCCTACGAATTACTAACCATTTTTATTTATTTTTTTTTCCTTATATGTAGCAACCACTCAACACATATTCAATGCATTTCTCTATCTTTTTAGAAGCATGACAAAAAGTTACACACGTAAAAATTTCAGATAACTTAGAAACTGAACACCTAAAATGAATCAAGATTGACTGTCTTGTCGGTTAAGGCATGAATCCTTAGTCATTTTCATGAAATATTTGTAGTAATTCAAACTTTACAATTACTCGAAAATGTAAAAAGTGGTTGGATTTTATTCAGCCTTGCCATCTTTGTTCAACCTTAAAAGTAAGGTGATTAGTGAAGATGAATGATGCAGAAAACTTCCCAAATACATTGTTTTTTTTTGAGAAAAAACCCACTTTATTTCCATTTGTCTTTTCTTTTGAATATCGGCTCAAACTAACTGAAGTTTTTCTTGCAATAAACGGGGTCAACAAATCTTCAGTATTTTCATCTTCTGTTGTCGCAGGAGAAACATTTCGAGCTAACCAATTCAAAGACAAACGATAAATATCAGAAGTGAAATGTTTTCGCAACACAACTAATAAAATTAATTTCTGAACACTAATCAGTGTTTGGTAAGTTTCAAGTAGGTAAATAAGCAATTTTATGAACTCTTTGAATAGCTGTTATTCTGGCGGATGACATAAGGTCAGAGGCAAGTAACAAACAGCGAGAGTCTGCTACTATTCTTCTTCAACTGAGTATCTCAGCTATATTTTATATATGCTTAACAGCATAATGCATCGATCCCTCTGTATAATGGACCAAAGAAATGAAACATGGATCTCAGATACATATTACCAACCATTATTACGTTATTTGTTTTAAAAGGCACTTAACTGAATACTTATTTTATTTATATCTTGGCCTACGAGTTCCCCTTGGCCCCTGACTCAATTCTATGGAATTCATGGTTGAGAAATAGTTGCATATCAAATGAAATCGGTTAGATATATGATTCCAATTTCTCTGTATGAAGCTGGTCATTTGGTTTTTGTGAATTGTGGTGAGTCCTTGTTACGCAATTCAATTCTATATATGTATGACCCAAATAGTACAATATACCGTTAGTCTCTGTCTTCTATTGTATAGAGGTAAAGTAAGGAAGACTGATTGTTGTGAATAATTCGTATTGTAGTTAATTCAATGGGTGTCTCAAAAGTATGGACAAAGGGTGGTATGTGCAGCAATATTCAAACAAAGAGGCATCCAAAAAATTGGGAGACTTTAAAGACCAACCTAGCAGTGATCGAACTGACATACTAGGTCCCTTCATTTCCGCAGGAAAGGCGGATTTTTATAAAACACAAAGGTCTAATTGCTAGGGTGACCTTTAAAGTCACTCCAGAAAGTCAGTCATGTGACAGACACGAAGTTCAGATTAGGATGTCATATTAGACCATGAAGGGAACTTCAGGTTTTCTGTCTAAGGTTTCAGCAAGAGTTAGTAAGTATTTAGAAACATGCTATGAATCACAATTTCAGTACCATCAGTTTTGATAAATCTTCTCTTTGTTTCAATCTCAACCCAAGGATACTGTTGATTTCGTTCGTACACACCGTCTAACTTCTTGTTTCTTTTTTCGGCAGTTGGACAATATCACTGATAGTGTTGATGAGTAGTGGCTAATGGTTGAATAAGGGACACATGTTTCCTTCTCTTTGATACATGCAAGGTGGCTATATATGCATCCTAGTAAATGCTGCTGTTTCCACTGAGATTTAAACGCATGTTTTAACATCACAATGTTTTTACTGCAGAAGAAATAGTTATAGAAGCTCATTGGTCAAGGAGATAACCAAGTTCTGAAGCGATGGCTGCTTCATCTAAGTCTCGATGCTAGACTTTATACTCTTCCATTCAACTAGTTGTAGTGAAGGTAAATCAGCAAGGTACTAGCATACTTTTGGAATGCTACTGGAACATATGGCAGTAGTTCTACCTTCGTTTGGTCAATTCAGACCACTGAATTTATAAAAGTTTTCATGTAAGTTAGTCTATCGATTAGAGAAATTCTAAAGTGAGACAGTATTGTTTACTAGATGGTGTTTTGGACACAATTTATGGTGGATGATAAAGTCATGGTGATAATTACGAAAATTTCTGGTCCAATTTTTTTAAACATGAAAGTAAACTATATTTATTCCCATGACAATGATTCAAAAAATTTTCAAATCTTTTCAGAAGGAAATTATCCATTCACTTACCGATATTTTCATTATTTCTCACTTCTGGATTTTTTAAAAAGCGTCTTCCACCTAT
The DNA here is from genome assembly GCA_944470555.2 of Heterobilharzia americana. NCBI lineage: Eukaryota > Metazoa > Platyhelminthes > Trematoda > Strigeidida > Schistosomatidae > Heterobilharzia > Heterobilharzia americana. Next base: position 113,955,593 of record OX104134.1, on the reverse strand, counting down.
TGAACTTTCACTTGAAATATCATCAAACAAATAATCCGTAGATATTTTGTAATTTGACTGTTTCCCTCTTCCCTCCTTATTTGTTGAGTATTTTGTACTGTTCATATCATTACGAATTGACTTCATTTATATTGAACTTTGTAAAGAGAAAAGCAAATCAATATATTTACCAGACCAGTATGCATTAGACGATGCCTCAGACTCCATTTTTTGCTTATTATCATTAGCTGATTGTGAAGCCTTGGTCTGACTACTGAAAATTTGTTTTTTTTTATGATTAGCTATTACACATGACGCCTAATTAAAAAAAACATGTCATTCGAGTTCTACAGTTTTGGTATGCTTATATGTCATGGCACTGCTGGGGATTTACAAAATCTGCTCTTCTAAACGCAGTGCTTTAAGAATGTACCACTTTCCTTTCGTTACCTTAACATACTAATTCAAATGGTAGGTGTGTTTCGAAAAAAGTGAAAAGCAAAGCTCAAGAGTCTGGCACTTAAACTCTCAAAATATGGTTACAAACAATTCACCTAATAGAGTTTATAGATACCAATTTTAAATCAATGTTGGCGTGTACCATATAATTCCGAGATAATCAATGAATGGGTTATTCTAGTTGTTTTTTATCATGGAAATTCAACTTCTAATGCTGTTGCACTGCGTGGTTATTAGGACTTCAGTCCAAAGAATAAACCCATATGTTTCAGTCTAAGTGCATTGTTAATAGGCGAAGGCCCGTACAATTATAAGAAAGAATGAATAATATAAGTGATTCGATCTTAATCCACAATTTCAAAACTATCCAATGTGATAAGTCTGGGAGCTTTTTAAAGCAATTTACTGCGTAAACTCCTTATGTTTCTAGTGTTATGTAGGCGTTACAATCGCATATATTCATTAACCTTGTAATTTCAACATCCAGTTTCAACAGTGTGGCTATTAAAGTAAGCATCATATCTAAGACTTCAAGGATTATCTGAGTTTTAATGGTCCGTTATCTGTTTTTATTGATAAGCTTAGAAATTCATTCTTGTAAAAAAGGTAAAACTACTAAAAATAGATTTACTTTCATAACTTTTGTAGTAAATCAAACAGATCAATGCTCAAATGCAAACAATAGAGTTGTACCATCATGGAAATATCGTTAACCAGACCTGTTTGACAGATATTTTGGTTTGGAATTCATCATGGACTGACATCAGTTGGGGGAACATAAGAAACCTGGGAGCACTAAACAGCTGTTTCCTGCCTTCCATGTAAATCCATAATGAATTCTAACCTAAAAACCAATTAATAAGCCTTCACAAAAAACCTTCAGATAGATATTTTAGTTTTTATCTAGGTCCCAAATGTCAAAGCTGGGTATCGAAGAAACCAGATAGTTATTTCTGCGGTAGATTAAAACTTTTTCTGCATGCATTAATAAGTCGAAATGCTCAAGTTACGATCCACTTCAAGTCAAAACGAACTCTTAGTACATTCACTGCAGATGTAACTTGCTGAGTGAGCCTAAACTCAAATAGGTTGCAATACAATTAGTTACTTCTGATGGTATATTTTACAGAAAATCTCCCGAGCTCATCATAGATTGCAATATTCGGCAAAATGTTTGCATCAAACAAGTCACTGCGTTGATTACTGGTGGCATTTGGTGTTATGACTGAACACCAAACAGAATTAAATCTAAGAGTATCTGCCTATCCATTAAAATGTGTAGACATCATTGGCACTCACAAGGGGATGAAAAAGTGGCAAGTCAAATATCACTTTAAGTTCTACTGATAAATACATAATATAAGATGGCATCCTTAAGTGCTTCATATCTGCCCGAAGGAGTCTCCAGATGTTATAGTACCCACTTGCCTGAAACTTTATCACATATAACTCCAAACGAAGACTATTGGCAATCTCATCAAAGTTTCATTTTCTTCTCAATATGACCTGGTAAGCTTCAGAATATTAAAGAAAGATGAAATGATAGAGTTGTGAGGGTGGTTGACACTTCCCGGCTGCCTACACCATAGAAGGCCATTTCTTCTTAAAGTACCTGAAAGAGATTTGTGTGACCACAGAGCACATCGGACATCTGCTTCAGGCCTGTCACACTCAGCCTTTTGTGTATGATTATTTTGAACTTTTGGATTTCTGGGGCTAGATGGTCGAAGGGAAACGACAAATGAACCAACACCCTCTAACCGGCAGACCGTGGGGCATGGTGGAGTGTGTCATTTTTGTGGCCGACCTTTTCTAACCCCCCTCACCCTTCCCCCCCCCCGCTTCCACTTACAAGGCAGAATCAGCATCGCACTGCTGCTCACCCAAGGGAAACACCTTACTGCTGTCACAACCCATCCAGCTAGCAGCAGTATGATTTCGCCCTCAGACCCCAATCATAGTGTAGCAATTTATACCACAACGGTAACTGCTTTTCGTCTAACCACTATCCAACAGACCTTTCTGGTATGGTTGGACCTCGAGGGAACAAGCGTTCCGCCAGTATAGCTCGTTGGGTCATTGTGATATGCAAGCCCGACCACCACGTCAAGGTAGCAGCTATCGGTCGGGTAGTTATCATGACTTTCTAACAGTACGTCAACTCAAATGTACTTTCCTACTCTGAATTGGGATTTCTTTCACATCAATTGAGCACTGCGGCTAAAACATAGACTGAATCATTATATATATATATATATATATATATATATATATATATATATATATATATATATATATATATATATATATATATATATATATATATATATATATATATATATAATGATGTGCACTGACACGTACGTTTTTCGTACAATTTTACTGAAGAAATCACAAAGCTCAAACATCATTAATATAAGGTAAAATTTCCTTAAAATAATTTCTTCAGACTAGTCAAAAAATACCTGTGAATTCATTTGTTTCTTGAGAGTAGCTTTTTTAGTAGCACTATTTCTTCGAAAGGTTTTTATCTACTACTATTAGTAATAAATTCCTCTGAAATTGTTCATATCTTAATATACAATAGGATGATGGAGAAAATGAACTTGATTCGAGATATAAAATGTCTTAACTTGTTAGTTCAGTAAAATATCTTGTTTACAAAACAAAGGAAGTATGACTACACATCAAAAAGTTACGTTAGAAAAAAAAAGTAAAAAATTTTAATGAACCGTTTTCACACAGTTTCTAAATTACTTTTTTGGGTGTCAGCTATTAGTTAAAGTAAGCAGTTTGTAACTGAATAATTATGAATACAGTCGATACTTTCCCAACTGTCTTAAGAATAATGGCATCCTTTCATAAATCAAAGGAGTAATTCAAATTGTGAAATGCTATGTGAACACTTTTCAACAGTAAGCCACTAACTAAACTCCAAGCAGTAGCTCATTCTAAAAAGGAATAACCAGGTATGGGAGACAAACTAAAGTTCACTTCCTGGTGCACTTATTCGATGTAAAACACTTCTGAACAGTGTGCGGAGGACAGTCAGTGAAGTAAGTAAGAATGTGACAAGTAGGTCAATAAAATTTATCGACATAAATCCCAAAGGAGTTAATGAAGATATCCTCATAAATAAGATCCAAACATTTAATTTATCAATAAATAATCATCATCTAGCTACTTAGCTGGAATCAAGAATACCTAACAATGCGCGTAATTCAGGTGTTAGTGATAAAGCACTTTGTTTATCTGTGCAGTTTACTGCATACTGGTTAACAAAACGTTTTCTTGCTCCTATAAGTGATTCAGTTGAAATTTTGTCCGCATAAATCTGTACAGAATGAAACTGCTTACGAGAAATCTCCAGTTGACGCAAACTGGACGTTTTGCAGCCACACATGTATCTAATGAACATCAAGTTTCTACATCGTTATCTGAGTAACTGTAAGCCAAAACTGACCGTATTTTTCCCAATTACGGTTGATTCACCAAACTAAAGAAATTGTGATCATTAATGTGTTTTTATTTGTGTGTTGCCAGTAAACCGTAACTTTAACTGCAGAATGATTCATATTTATTCTTAAAGATATACACCTGCTTTGAAAAGGAACTATCCAATTTCTCTGTTCTCGCTTGTAAATTTTGGAGAAAAGTCTCAAGTATTGGTGGGTTCCAGTGTGATATGTCTAGATACCTACTCATTGTAACTCTGGTATACTCACAAAAAATTGCATCATTCATTCATCCACAGGAATCTGAGTGATTAGTCCTAGAATTATAGCCAGCACCTGTTACATCACTAGATAGTAGTTCAGACTGGTATAACATTTGGGCAAGAAGAGTAACAGAAAGAAAAAAAGGCAGCTGTATAAGAAATCTAAACTGTCAGGTAGATATAAAAAAGACGTGGAGCAGAGAGGACCAAACGAAGTGAAAACAAAATAAAACGGAAATAAAGAAAATGAGCAGGAAGTAAGGTCCAACTAAACAAATAAGAAAGTGGCATGGATAATAATGACAGTAACAGTATTTATTTCATTACGACAGTAAATTTAACCACCGTAGTAAGCTTTTCCTATCATTGAAATATGTTACCCAACTAGATAAGTGAAGTTCATATATCACTTCATAATTGAATCACCTTATTTCTAGCCACTAGCTGATATGATTGGTTGACTGACAAAGCAACGTGAAACCTCGCACATCAGTACATCAGTTTAATTTGCCACACGTCACAGTAGTATACAAAGAACAGGTGGATAGAAAAAGTGATATCAAAGTAGTAGTGTGAGAGAATAAACAATCTGAAGATAACATAGTGCGAATATTCAAGCTTTGGAAGACATCAAGGAGTGAATACATCTGCTCCATTGTTACCCATTTCCAACAATGTCACCAAGATTCAGTCCTCAACCATCGATTCTTTTCGTCTCGTGGGCCACAACGAGGCAGTCTACGTCGTCCCACACCACTGAGACTAACAACAAAGGAGTTTATTGACTGGTGTCAGGACTTCATCTGTCCACTCTGAACTCCCCTCTTACAACCTAATCCAGATTCTCTTAGCATGGTACGTCGAGTTAGGTGTTGGTGGGTCGGCATGCGCAGTACATGTCCAAGCCATCCCAGTCCACTGAGGTTCACAACCTGATCAGTCGACTTGCCTGTTTTGTCTAGCGTCCTTCACCTGACTTCAACATTGGTCACACGGTGATTTCACCAAACGCGAGCAATGCTACGAAGATACTTCTGATCAAGACCCTGTAACTGTTTCACATCTTCTGCTTTCACCGGTCATGTCTGACAGCTGTGCAACAGGACAGAATGGACTGCAGTGCAGTATACTTGTCGTTTGGTAGATAGTCAGATATCTTGCCAGTCGGTGCCACAGATGACGCTAACTGACTGACATAAACATGTCGAAACGATCTGCCAATACACTTAATGAATCACAAGTTAGGGATAGAGGAACAAAAATCATACTCAAGTGTATAAAAAGTGATTCCATTTAAATTATCGCAAAAAGCACAACAAAAAGTAGAACTTCGCTATTTTCAAAATTAGGATTCCATTTTCCAAGGAGATAATTATCCATGGAAAGATTCCTACAATAAAATTACTGATACATGATAGGATTTACTTGTATACGGTTTAAATTTGTTGCCAAGTTGTCAAAGTGCAAGTTTATGTTTAACTGTGCACACCGACTCATTGAGGAACAATGTTTTCACATTTATCTTAAACTTGTAGGTCAAAGTAGAGAGGATTAACATTGAAACAGAAAACCAACGAAACAGAAGAGATAGAAAAATACACTAGTGTATTTAAGAGAAAAAACATTACAAAATACAACCATCAACCCATCTTGAATCAATAACACAACCCCAAGCTTATGATCATAGAGTTTATGAAGGGTAAGTGAAGTCATAAAATGGTGCAACATAGAAAAATATTTGTCTGGCACAGGAATACTGTTGCAAAACCTTGGGCTTACATAACATTAATACTGTGTTTTCCCATTGCATTTGAGGATTGAGATATGAAAATTTTTATTGCTCTTAATTGCAAAGTACATATCATACGTCTTAAAAAAGAAACTGAAAACATGTTATTATCTAAATATTTAGCAATGGCACTGGCTCCAATTAGAAACCGTTCTCGATCAAGACTTACTAACTCTTATGACTTTAAGTAAAGGTTAGATGATATACATTTAGATGATGACAAAAAAGTGGTTAGTTTAAATGTAGTTAGTTTGCACACCAATACGCCGATTGGCATGGCTCAGGAAGCAGTTAAAAACGAGCTCACTAATGAACCTGAGCTTACACTACGAACTAAGGTACTAGTAGATGATGTCGTGCTAGGAGTGCAGCTATGCCTAACTTCCACGATTCCTAGGTTCCAGAATAAAATATACAAACAAACAGAAGGAGTTGCCATAGGATCACCAATATCCCCTATTGTGGCTGACATTTTTATGGATAGTTGGGAAGAGATGACTGTAGAAAAATTTAATCCGACTTCAAAAATATGGTTTCGATATGGAGACGACACGTTTGCAATATTGAAATCAGGGCACATACATAGCTTGTTCACACATATAAATTCAGTAGCCAAAGCAATCCAATTAACCTATGAATTAGAAAATAGAGAAGGGGAATCGGCAGTGTTGGATTGTCGAGTCAAAAGGAAACAAGATGAGAGTTTAGACACGAGTGTCTACAGAAAATCTTCACATTCAAATCGTTACTTAGACTTAAAATTGTCTCACCCTATGTCAGTTAAAGTTGGCTTAGTAAAGTGTTGAATGGATGGGGCAAAAAAAACTTACAAGGAAGATAGAAGATCTAAAACAAGAAACTAGATACATTAAAGAGACCTTACTCATCAACAATTAACCTCCCAAATTAGTTGATACTTTTCTTAGAAATCGTAAGAAAAATATTAGTAATACAGCTATTAGTATTAGTAATAATAGTGGTAGTAACGGCAATAATCGTTGGCGGCCTGCCTGAACCTTGGGCTACCAAATTTATCCATCGAACATTTTTCACCATTCTTTCCTTTCGATTTGTTTTAATCAGATGAATATATCCTTTGAACACATCATATACTCCTGCACATTTTAAAACTGTTTCCAACTCTCCGTTTCTCGAGTCAATAACAAAGGAGGGAAAAAATGCTACGTTATATAGAAATGAACTTCTCGGTGAGAAAAAGTACATCAAATTTCTATTCGTCAGATATTTAGCTTGAGTTGCAGATATTTGTACCGTCTGAATTAACTGTCACCACCAAAATTACCCTTGCATCACTGTTGATTCTTCATTATATACTGGATGCCCATCCAAAACCAGCTGAGAATTTCACATTATTGCCTTGAATACTGTTATTATTTACATCATTCCGACGCAATAACCGTTTCGTTTGAAATAATTGTTCTGGGAGTGAGTTTTCTGAGAAATTACATGTTTAGAATTCCATACTGCTATACATATTGCTTGGGATAGAGCGATTATTATTATTATTATTGTTAGTGACAATAATAATAATGGTAGTTATAATAATGTCAATAATAGTAGTGGCAATTCTGTGAACAGAATTCAAACCTCTACATTATTACCATGCAAAGAAGGCACCTCAGAAACACTACGTGGGATTCTCAGTAAGGCTAGCAGAGATTAGAGTGGCATTTAAACTCATAAACTGACTTCTAAATAAGCTTTGCAGGTTGAAAGCTCCTATTGATCCAATCAAGCGGGATAACTTAGTTTATTAAATCCCTTGCAATGATTGCGAAGTCAAATACATAGTTCAAAGTAGTCGGCCAGAGTTAATTGGGCCATCTGAATACAAAGCCTAGCTAGATCAAAATTGGTAGATCCTAGTAAGGTAAAGAACTTAGAAAAAAGCTCAGTCATATGTATGGATGCAATAACACAGAACCAAGCAGTAGAATAGGATAGGGCAAAAATACTTAGAACTAACGTAGCAAAGTGGAGAGAGAAATTGCTGACTGAGTCTTTATTCACCAAATCAACACCTAATACTTGCAACAGTAATGACTCAGCACTTGTTCCACATATACAGAAAATCTTACTACCCATATCACAAAGGGGAAGGGAATTAGGACAATAGAAAGGACGTCTCAAAGTTGTGTAGCTACCTTGATATGACTGTGGACAATAAATCATGTCTAAAACGTAATCCAGTAGACAATAATGTTACACTGTGATAAATTTAATAAATCAACAAAAATGGAATTGCATTCTACCACAGTGCACAAGTTTCACCCTTATATTAAAACTTTTTCATCAGGAAGTCAGCAGGCAAAAAGGAGAACAAGACAAGCGTTTAAGTGTTGGCTTCTTAAATAGAATACATTGGATGGAAAGTGGAAAGAATTCTCTTAAATGCAAGAGATAAACTCAGGCACTGTCGTTTAGTTTACCACTGATAGCATGTGGGCAGTTAACACTTCCCGTCTGCCCAAACCATGGAAGTTGTTTGTGAAAGGCGCTGAACCAGAAAAGATTTGTGCAACCGCATAGCTTATGAGACATTTGCTTGAGGCATGTCACACACAGCCGTTTGATGATCATTAGTTTGTGCTGAATTGCGTCCTATCCTTTCATACAACCATGAGACATTACTGCTAAAATGAGATACGGAGAGACCAGGTATCTTCAAAGGGTTGTGCGCATGTAGTAGGATCACCCTTATAGCAGTATCACGGTCAGATAAAAGGTAATATTCAATGAAGGAAAGTCACTCAGTGAGATTATGATTCTTCAGTGACTGCGATGGCTTGGACATTTGCTGCGCATGCTTAGATACCGCCTACCTTGACGTAAGATGCTAGGACAATCTGGATTTGGTTAGAAAGGCCTCGAGGTTGCCAGAACAAGACGCTACGAGTGTATGAAGTGCCTGGCTGTTGACCTGAGTAGCGTCAGAAAGTGCAGACTACCTAGTTGGGGTTCCCGATGCGGTGAGGACCAGTGGTTGAGATCCATTGGTGACATGTCTGAAAACTGGTCACAATGGCGAAGATACATTCATACATCGATGTCTGCTAAGGCCTGAACATCTTCGGTCATTCACTTCCAAATTGTTCCTACTCTTGTGCAAGTTTTCCAACTGTGACATGGCTTTTATATCAAATTGTTCTGTACAAGCTAATGTGAGGTGTGGCAACATGATCCGATGCACTTGTTTGTAAGGTTCTATGTTGGTTTTGCCGGTGGTTAAATAAAGTTTCATATTAGGTCGTCTACTTGATATGGCGCAGTTATACAGCCGAATTTATTGCTCCGTATGAATACTGGTAAGATAAAATCCATATTCAAATTGATATGGACATGTCCAGTAAAATATCGTGTAAGAACTGTTTAATTTTCTTCTCACTGTCGCTCATGATAATCTACTCATTTCCAGAAAAAAAGGTAAGGTAATTATGTAAATTTTAGTCACCATAATTTATAAACCATCATCTTACTTTACCACAGAAAAATTCTTTCTATTATCGCGTTTCTCTGCTACATGCTTCATTACAATGTGATTTAATATACACAAACTGTTGTATTTTCCTCCCAACTTAGTCTTATTTTGCTACTGAACAAAATAATGAAATACATATTAAGAAGAAGAATATATAATTACAGTACGTTATGAGTGGATGATCTTATTTACGCCATAAAACAGTCCAATCTCATCTTTATTGCTTGCTAATAGATGAGGAACTATCATTGCAGTGAACAGTAGCAAATAATTTACGGAACATAACTTTATTCAGCCGTTAAATGAAAATATCAAAGGTATCTACCACATTTAAATATCTGCTTTTGAAGACGCATTTGTTGTGCCACATTTATTAATGTATAACAAGAGTGACAGAAAATTTTAGTCTAAGATCCAAACACTTGCAGCATTAGTAGTACAATTACAGGACACTAATAGTTTCGAACTTCTGCACCTAGTTCTTGATGCTCAGCTACTTTGTTTCTTTATAATCCTTTAGTGAATAAAGACTCAGATTTGTTGTTTGAGGATAGGAGGCTGGGAGCCCTTGTAAATTCTTTTCTGGTAGATTTCTGTTCTTTTCCGACCCCCCTTTGAAAGAGTTAATCGATGATGCGGACAGCACTTCTTCTGAGAGTCGGTTCCAGGTGTTGATTACTTGGCAAGAGAACCAGCACTCTGCGGAGGTTATGTTTGTTCCTCGCTTTCGTAGTCTCCTGCTACGTTCTATGAGGTGTCCTGACCAGTGGGGAGGAGAAGTTAGGATAGATCAGGTCCGAATTCATTTCTCAGAATACTGTATAACATGATTAGTTCTCCCCTCCGTCTACGATAGGACAAAGTGAAGAGGTTCAGCTCCTTAAGGCGGTCTTCGTAGATGAGACCAGCTTTCGCAGGAACCATACGATTGGCTATGCTCTGAACTCTATCTAGGAAGTCTGTGTCACCTTTCAACCAAGGACTAATCGCCTGTTTACCTTTTTCACAATTTGGACCTAACTAAGGATGTGTATAAGATGATGAACATGTCCCCACTTATTTTCGTAAACATTCTACGTAATGCCCAAAGTGTCCTAAAACCTCGAGCTGCTGCCAATCGACAGTTTGCCGTGGTTTTCAAGTCATAACTCACTGTGGGTCAGTACTGACGGTGTAGCGTCACACACTTCCCCAAAATCACTGGCCTAGGGTCTGAAGACTTTCGACATTGATGCTGACCTTGATAGTTTAACTGGACTCACTAAGCTGAAGGCACCCGGTCAAGCATCCTCGCCATTTGGCACGCTGTCGTGTTATGTTGCATTGCTCGTATTCGACTCTCTAGCCAGTTAGTTGGAACGTATCGGTATTTTGGCACAACCATTCAAATATACTATTCCATCCGACTACGCTATCGTGTTCTTCCTTGGTCTCGTACTCGTGGGTATATAACGAGTCCGAATAATTAGTGATTAGCCTTTACGTCTATCGAGCTCGCACCAGGACAAATCCCGAAAACGTAAAAGAAGTTGCATCAGTATCGTGGGTGTTGCTGTGTATATGCCTCAAGTTCATGCCCACACATTTACCTGCGTTGATGGGCATCAGCCAATTCTCTCACCAGGTAACAAGTTTTTTAGGTCTGCCTGAAGCGCACGTGTATCCTCATCATCCCTGATTCCCCGCTAGATTTTTACATCATCAGCGTAGAGAACCATAGAGGGTTCCGTTATATTTAGCAGCTCATTTACGTATAGGAGAAACAGCGGGGCCCCAGGACTATGCCTCGAGGCATTCCACTCTCTACCGACTTCCAAGTGCAGAGTTGAGAACTGATCCTTACTCCTTGTCTCCTGCCAAGAAGGGAGTCTCCTATACATGCAAGCAGACTGCCAGTGATTCCAAAACTTTCCAGTTTCCCGGGCAACCTGGAGTGAGGTGCCTTGTTGAACCCCTACTTTAGTCTATGAAAATGACATCTGCATGTATCTTATCATCTGTGGACTGAACCCGACTTTCTACGACTGTGGGGAGGTTTGCCAATCAAGAGAAATTCCTACGAAAGCCATGTCGTGAGCGAGACCATAGAGTGTTTCTCTCTAGGAGGACTGTGATAGTTTTCTTGATTAATCCTTCCAGGATTTTCACTACAGTGTTAGTCAAACTTATCAGCCTGTAATTTGATGGGTGCTGCCCAGAACCTGCCTTGTGGAAAAATGTTACTATGGGATCCTCCCAGTCATGAGGGAGCGTGTCTTCACCGAGGGAGGGGTCTGAATATAGCAGTCAGTGGGCTGGCTACGTAGAGTGCAAGCTCTCTGAGCAGCCTTGAACGCAGCTCATTTGGTCCCGTTGACTTTTCCACGTCGAGATTACTTAGCGTCCGAAATACATCATAGCCATCGACATCCACAGAGTTTATTCTGTCGGACGTCAATGCTTCCACTATTGGATAAGCGTCAATGAAGATTCCTGTGCGAAGAACTCAGCGAAATATCCAGCCATGGCCTCTGCTTTTTCCCTGTCGTCCTCAATCAAACAGTCAGTTTTCGGTGCCATTAGTTAGGGTGGGTATACCACGACACATCTTACTTCTGCGGTTCATATAGGAAAATAACCTCTTCGGGTGTTGCAATGCAGCCTGGGCAAAACGCATTCCGAAGCATATTTGGGACGGGAGGATAGCAGCGACACATTTACCATAAGCTTCTCCGTAATGCTCCATCACTTCCGATGTGCCAAGGTGGGTGGCAAGACTCCAACACTTTTTCTTACGTAGTAGCAAGATCTGGATTTCGTGGTTTATCCACGGAGGATAGTGTTTCCGTCCCCTTGAGACAATCCACGGAATAAACGGTTGGGTCACTCGTGCATACAACTGTTTGAGGGGGTACCACGCACCTTCAACTGAGGCTTCAGGACTGACTATCCAGTCCTCCGAAGAGGCCGCCAGGTTACTAGCTTCCATATTTGCTTTCCATTGTCGGGTCTAGCTGGAGCATCAACCTGACACAAGACGTCTGCTGTGAATCTGAAGATGATTCCAGCGTGATCACTTTTGCCAACGGGTGCTGGGTCCCGGATGAAGCATACATCATCTGTATGTGAGAGCACTAAGTCTAGAATTGATGGAGCATGCTGATGACCATACCAAAACCTTTCCTTGACAAAGCGTAAGCTTCTTCTTACGACTCAGAAATAGGTCAGTTGATTACCAACTTATGTGCAACCTGCGTTCTGCAGTTACACGTAATTTAGCACTGATGCGCTGCGCCAAAAGTATCATAGTGGTAAACATTAAACAAGAATGCTCACCTCCGTAATTTCTGCGCACTGCTTAGATTGAAGGCACATGGCGAAATACTGACGGCGCTTTGCACGCTGTCAAATTTTGTGCGTTGCCTGTGAGCGATCCGCTGGCCAGTTTCTCTTGGCGCTTTGGCATCTTGGTACGGTTCGCCAAGTGTACTATTCCATCCCAGTTATTCTATTTCATTCTTTTTTGGTCTCACACTCGTGAGTATTCCACAATCGGGAAGAACCAGTGATTAGACAAGATGTCTGTCAGGTCCAAGATAGAGCAGTTCTTTACGTTTTTTGAAGGATTCTGTGTACTATTTTAGATGGGTGGATAAAAGAGAAGAGTAGAGGGTGCTAGCATGAATATTTGTATTACTAGTGGTAGTAGTAGTAGGAAAGGGGGATTTTCGCCTCTGCACATATTGGCTGGGGCAGCAAGAGACATACGAACATATGTTCAATTGCTTCCAGTGAGCACTGGTAGCAAGCCCCATGTACCCGCAAGCATGTTCATCATTTACTTGAAAGTGTCAAGTGGAGGGCTGGTGCTTACTTCCGTTTTCAGACCGCTTGATGACACAAGCATCCATGTTCGGCCCGAGGATCTACAGAAAAAAAGCTCAGGTGGTCTCTGCAGGCTTGAGCTGGTTATTACAGTGCCAGCAATCGCAAAACAAAACCAAATTATAGGGTGCCAGCTGTTTCACTAGGTTGTTCACTCATCTTTTGTAATCCGACCAACTGTATGTATCACAGTCTGTATATAGTGTGGATTAAACTACACCCAATTACATCCTACCTAGGAAGTCAGTTTATCGGATGTTGCCTGTACAAACGGCATATGTTAGTATAATTTATTATCTGAAGTATATTATCATTATTATTATCATCGTAACTGCACGAAGAGAATGCCACAAGAATATATGGGTTCTCTGGAAAACATCGGGTGTCCAGATTTTCCTGTTCATCTCGGAGGGAGGCAGGTTCGAAGTCTTCAGAAGGTGAGGGATGATAAGCCAGCAGTTCGCTACAGTGATTCAACTCAGATTCTCTAGTAATGGCCACAGAAGAACAATCGTGAGCCCAATTAAAAGTGTGACAACAAAATTACCAATACATAAATTGTGAAGCCTTTCGCCTTTGGGGCGAATGATGTCCTCTTATTTCTTTCTAACTACGTTTTGACCGTGGCACCTGGTTTTCTTAGTGATCCGTCTTTCTGCTGTTTATTTCTCTTCAGCAACTACTGTTGAAATTTCTTCCCCAGTAGTGCATGGGTAAGTGGGGTTAGTGGCAAGAATAACTCAGCATTTCGGAAAAACTGGATGATCAGAGTTTGAAAACTAGCTACGGTCTGCATTTTTATGTCTTGCTCGGTTGACTCTTCAGTTTTTGAACAAACTTGTTGCTGTTATTGAGATGATTATGCCAAGGAATCTGAAGCGAGTCAGAAGAATAGTGACAAAACACGTTCTACGCACAAAAATCACCTCTTCCATGCAGGGCTTTTATAACTGTACAAAGTCGGGTAACCTTTTCAGTCACAGTGATCAACTAGCCGTGGTGAATGAAGCATTTACGTAAGGATTCCAAAATAAAGTAGGCATAAAGTGGAAGACTGTGAATATTCCATTGATTGGCCCAACCAGTATGTCACGTTATGTAACAGTGCACTTAAGTGTGCTTGCACAAACTCAAGAAAAGGTGATTTTAAAGATGAATTTGGCTTCTTTGAAAGTTGTATGGACTTCATGAAAATGTGCATAAACCACCTAAATAAAAAATAATGCTTCCCGTTTATCGCATCTTACACACTGTACATTCTTTCCAATGGTCGCAAAAACGAATGTTGTTCATCCGTACACTGTTTGGTTGCGGCCGTATTATTGGCTTTGCTACTGTTACTAGACGTGGAAATATAGTGTGCTTCTATCTATTCCGACTTCTGCCTCCGCGACTATTGTCCGCCGTGAATATTCACTGATTGTCTTTGAATTTTGCAGGACCTCTCATCCTACCTCCAGATATTTTGACAATTAAGCCAGCCAATGTCCACTGTGGAGAGCTAAGGAGTGTCGCTTTCTGAACTCTGGAGTATCCTAAATTTTGGTGGACAGCACCGAAGAGATAACATTCAAGTAACCCGTCATAATCCGTAACATTGACATTATGTGTTATGACGCATAACGTTTCTTATTTCTGCATCGGTGAATCTGCTTTTGTACATTATACGTAGTTTATTATTTCGGCTTACCTGCCATTTCTTTAGGTCCACTACAAAGTGAGGTTCTCTTAAGTGACTCTCCTTTTGCTCTCAGTATCTTTCAGTGAGGATGGTACAGTCACTTTTCTTAGTGTTTCTAAATGAGAAAACATTCAAGGATTATATCCTTATAAGTGGCGTTTCATCAACGTCTAGGATGACGAATGGTATGAGCCCTTCTCACGCGGAAGTTTGATAGGTTGGTTTACACCAAGAAGGGAAGTGCCGCGGATTCATTCTGTGTGTTGATAAAACCGATTGGCTGAAGTCGTGCTGAAAATCAAAAAGAAGGTAGCGGACTGATTGATTATCAAGAAAAACTTTCAACTTAAAATTCCTCAACGTAGGACGAACATGATATTTGCTAACGTCACCTCATGGAAAACCAAGAGCTTTCTTCTAATCAGATACTTCATCATGAGATCGCTATGCACACTAAGGACGGTAGGGATGACCGAACCTCGGATAACAAATTAGACGTTGGTTTGCAAGTGATGGCAGGGCTAAGGAAAGCGTATAAAAGTGGCAGGTTGAAGACCAGGTATACTCTACTTATCACTTCCAAGCTATTACCACCTTTGGTAAATTGCTACAAAAATAGGGCTGTGTGGTGCAGAAGGCATAATGGATATTACCAAATGTCGGAAGGCCACTTCTTCTCACATTCTCATCATGAAATTCAAGCA
The DNA here is from genome assembly GCA_944470555.2 of Heterobilharzia americana. Taxonomy (NCBI): domain Eukaryota; kingdom Metazoa; phylum Platyhelminthes; class Trematoda; order Strigeidida; family Schistosomatidae; genus Heterobilharzia; species Heterobilharzia americana. The sequence continues at coordinate 113,939,900 of OX104134.1, read as the reverse complement.
CACTAGGGCTGTGAGGTAGTTGAGGAGGTATGCTTTCTATAAATTTTCGAAATCGATCACTGCTACAAGGATTTTACCGCTGTGCAATGTTAAGTACTTACCTCCTTTCCAAAAAAACAGTTGTTCTTATCTCTGAAATTGGTATTATTCTCTCATTTTTTTACTAGCGTTCGATTCATTTCTTAACATTTCGTCCGCCACTCACCTCTCCGGCCTTTGGATTGAAATGTTTTGGCACCACTAACCAAATCCAACTGGGAAGTTTGCCAAATCTTGATGGAGAGTTTTGTAACTATTGCAGACACAATGAATTATCAGGCTTGTCACTCGTCACACTCACTAGGGATTCGAATTTAAGGCAGCCAGACTCGATTATGCCCTTTCCAACAGTACCATTGGTATTTCGTGCCCGATCCTCCTTGTCTTTCTTGGACAGGATGATTATGCATCCCTTTCCTTAAACATCTCGATATCTGCACGGTCTGTTTCCTTACAACGGGCGCGGGAATTATGTGAAGACCGACCTGGAAAATTTAAGACCATACCAAGAATAGCCCAGCTTCGTTCACTCATTTGATCTGGACCCAAGATTGAAACTGACGAAAGATATTTGGTCAGGTGATAGATATGGTGCACCTGTTACTTTTTCACAGGAAAACAAGAAGACTCACCATTCCAGACTAAGGTGTGGTACTCGCAAACTTACTCGACGTGACCTGAAATAGGTCGCGAAAGAATAAGCGCTGAGAAGGCCGAAAAATCATAGCATTATGACAAAATATGTACCACCAATAACAAACGATGTCCATTAAACTGCCAGACAATTCTATGAAGAACACCGTAACGGTCGGAATATCATTATCCTGGTTGAAACGCACCACATAGTCTAGAAAAGTTTTCGAATCGACCGAAGGTATACGACTATTCTCTTTCTGTGTGGCGCTCATAGGTTTCTTGAGTAGCGTATAGCCAGAAGGTGTCAGAGGGATAATCTAACGCAGCTGGTGTGGTTATGTATGTTATATTTACGCCAAATGTACGGCACTGTTTAATCATCATAAAATATAGAATATAAGGTACTGTAGCAGCTCCGCTGCGACCATTCAGTCAACAATAAATTCTTTAATTCAAAATATTACCCCGTGTGACAAAAGAGGCCAGCCACTGTTGAGAATTACACGCTGACTGCAAATTAAGAATAGTCCCAACGAAGGTGACACAAATATCTATTCATGACAGTCAGATCAAACAACAGGAGTGTCTCAAGCAGAAGGCCAATAGTGATGGTAAAACAAAGCATGGCAAATTACAGGTGGATAAAGCGGATTACAGAATACAAGTGCAGATATTATTATTATTATTAGTCCCTTGGGTTCCTAGTGGAACATAGGGCTTCATCTGCACTCCTCCATTCCACTCTGTTCTCTGAAATCTTTTGAACCTGGCTCCACGACAGCCCACAACCTGTCACTTCCTCCTCGCACGACCACCTCCATGTCACCCTCGGACGCCCAACTCATCGCTTACCATGGGGATTCCACTTGAGGGCCCGGCCTGACGCGTGATGTCCCCAGTCGGCCTCCTCAGCGTGCGCCCGATCCATCTCCACTTCCTTACAGTGCGTATTTGTTGCGTGATGGGTTCTTAATTGATTCGTTCCCGGGGCTCTTTGTTGCTTATTGTTTCTGGCCATCTGATCTTCAGTAACGAGCGTAAGCAGTTGTTGATGAGTGTCTGTAGTTTATTAGAAATCTCTTTCCAGATGCGCCAAGTCCCTGAACCATCACACAGAAGCACCGACCTGACGTTGGTGTTGAAAATCCGGATCCTGTTCAGGCTTTATGCAGAGTGCGAAAGATCTCCACACTGGTTTCAGGCTAATGAACGCCTGTCTTGCTGTCTTTCCGATCCTGACTGGTTTTGACGTCCTCGTGCGTGCCTGTGCTGCCTGTAGTTGAAACAGTGCTGCCTAGATAGGCGAAGAAAGTTATTTCCTTTAAGTTTCTCCCGTTGATGGTGATTGGAGTTTGTTGCTGTTATTGGAGTTATTGATGCGGTATCTTCATCACTTCTGTCTCCTCTATATTCACCTAAAGTCCCGTCTTCGTTGCCCTGCCCTGCTTCTTCTGTCAACCTGTTAGTTTTTGCCTGCAGATCTTCAAGTTTGTGTGACATCAGACATAAGTCATCGGCGACGAAATCCAAGTTTCTAGGTTGTTTTCCGCAGTCCAGCGTATCCCCCTCTTCTCACAGCTCCCCACTGTTTGCTGCATGATCCAGTCGACTACAATCAGGAATATCGTGGATGATAGTAGACAGCTTTGTTTTACTCCTGTCTTCACTTCAAAAGCATCACTGAGCTTCCCATTGTGAATTACTTGGCATGTGGCGTCGTCATATAGTTGTTGAATGAGATTGATAAATGTTTGTGGTATTCCGTAGTGTTGAAGCAACTGACAAATTATTTCTTGATCGACGCTGTCAAAAGCTTTTTCAAAGTCGATGAAGTTGAGGTAGAGGGTTGACTGCCATTCTATACTCTGTTCTATAATGATGCGAAGCGTTGCAATTTGGTCTGCACATGATTTGTACTTCCTGAATCCAGCCAGCCTGTTCCGGTCGTAGTTTTGAATCCAGTGAATCCTTTAGTCTCTCCAGGATGATGCGGCTTAATATTTTGGTTGAGGTGGACCGGGACAGGAGAGTGATTCCGCGCCACTTCTTGCAAAGGCTTAGATCACCTTTCTTCGGTAGTTTGACAAGGTAACCCTTCTTCCGATCACTAGCCAGGTACCTTCTCTTCCTTCCACACCTGCAATAGTGGTGTGGTGTGAGCATGTCCGCTGTTGTCTCTGTGTGTGTTTTCAGTGCTTCTGGCGGGATTCCATCTGGTCCTACTGCTTTCCCACATTTCAGTAGCTTTATGGTGTTCAGGACTTCCACTTTTGTCTGAGGACTTGTGTTCACTGGTAGTTCTGTGGCTGGGCTGCAGGTGGTATTTCTGGATGAAGTGCAGGTGGTGGTGGTGGTCGATTCAAGAGCTTCTTGAAGTGGTCGGCCCATTTTCCCTTTTGTTTCTCTTGTTTCGTAATTAAATTTCCGTCATCATCTTTCATGGGTTTCCTCTTCGTTGATCTCTTCCCAGATAGCAACCTGGTTATTTGATACAATGTTGTCAGGTCTTTGTCTCTCATACCTGTAGCTTGTTCTGCTTCACTTGCCAGTGTTTCGTAGAAGTGTCTTTTGTCTTTGCGTGCACTCTTCTTCACTTCTTTGTCCAGTGTTTTATACATTGTGCTCAGTTCCTCTTGTCGTTGAGCGTCCTTGCACTGGTTTATCTTCTGTTTCACCATCCTCCTCTCCCTGCTCTATCAGCTTCCAGGTATCCGTCGAGATCCGTTCCTTGTCTTCCACCTTCTTCCTTCCTAATACGGCTGTGCAGGTTTCTTCCACATAGTTTTCAAAGACTTCCAGTGTTCTTCTACACAGGTTTCTTCAGGAGCGTTTCCTCGATATCTCCCATTTTGTCTTGATGGCTGACGTGAAGATGTCCCTGGTAGTTTCGTCCTTCAGTTTCTTTTCTGGGTGTTGAACCTGAACTGTGGTCTATCACCAACTTCCTTGAAGGCTTTCAGCTTGATTTTGAAGGTCCTTTGCAGTAGATAATGAGTGGTGTGAGCCTACATCTGCTCCTCTTCGTGACCTTGTGTTAAGTAGACTGCGTCTCTATTTTCTTGAGATTGAGATAAAGTCGATCTGATTTTTAGTGTAGTGTGTCCTGGTGTCTGGTGAAATCCATCTTGCATTGTGGATATCCTTGTGCTTGAACATAGTGCCTGACTGCAATCACCAAATCGCTGAATGCACAGAATTCTGCAAACATTTCTCCATTCTCGTTCATCACCTCACCGAGCGCTTCTCGACCCATGTTTAGTTCCCTTCCTGTGTTTTCCGCTCCCAGTTTGGCATTCGTGTCACCCTGCCCATTAGGATTTTGAAGTCGCCAACTGGGGTATGGTCTTGTCCAGTGTTTATTGAAATTGTCTGTAGAATTCCTCCTTTTTCTCTTGCTCTGCTTTATTTGTAGGTGAGTAGCGTAGCATTGTGTGATTGTGACCTTCCTTCCTTTTGAGTTGAATCTTGCTGTCATGATCCTTCAGGAGATTGGTTCCCACTGCATGAGAGACAACCTTCGATGCTGTTGGGGACATCATGATAGCCACTCGAAAACTCAGTGTGCTCGTAGTTGTCGCCTGGGTGATAATATCGGAGTAGATTATTGATTCTCCAGTTGACAGTTTGGAGAGTCCACTCCCATTCCATCTGCTTTCGCAAATTCCTAACACATCAATGTGATACCTTCTCATCTCCCTTGCAATCTGGGCAGCCTTGCTAGGTTCCCACATGGTGCGGACATTCCATGTCCCCATGTTTACTTTCGCTTTCATCGAGAGAGGTGAGGACACATCGGCCAGTTGGCTTCCCGAAGGGTTTCACCAACTTGCGTCATTTCGCCTCTCGGATTCCAGAGAGGAATAATTTTGCTTTTATTTTTAACATTTTGTTTGTGCTTTGAAGTTTGTTTAGCGGTTAGATTTGTTTTACGGGGTAGGGTTGCTAGCCCTATGCCTAACTTTCCCTCTTTACCCGGAGTTAGGACCGGCTGGTAACTAGTGAACTAGTTAACCAGGCTAGGTTACAAGTGCAAATATAGTTTTTCAAAATCAGGACACTGATGTCGGTACTCCCGTGATCTTAAGCAATATCAGAAGTAAAAAACAGAACAAAAGTCACGTTCCAATACAGAAACCTAAAGAGAAGGGTTAAGAGAAATATAATTTCAAAGGTCCTATTGGGGGGACTTACTTATTATCTCCCACTACTAATACTACAAAGCAGTGGCAACAAATTGTACTCGGCGCGGAAAATCAACGGTATCCTGTAAATACATCAGAAGTTCATTACAGGAGTGATGGAGTCACCTACCTACTGACCCAATATTTCCGGAATAAAATCAACACAGTAGAGGGGACAACACGACATCAGCTAGACACGTGAGTTACTGCGAGGTTGAACCAAATGCAATCTCAGGCATTTATATTAGGTGTTTTAAGGAACCAAATACTGGCAGATATTATGCCGCTGGTGGCATTTGCCCGAAAGCGTTCAGAACGTTTTCCAATGCGGTATGAATCCCACCTGTAAATCTCTTAAGTCTGTCGCTTCTAGAAGGCGGAGTGCCTTTCGACAGGAGGCTAAAGGCGCTCGTTATAGTATACTGAGGGCGGCATCATCAGCGAATTCGCGACACTGCCTAGGGAACGTTGTGGGGAGATCACTTGATGCAGCAAAGCTAAGCTGCGATTTTTACGGCTGGCCCATGACCGCTTCACTATTCAAAGGAGAATTGCCCGACTCCCTCCCTTCTGCATGCACTACCAACCGCCTCTATGGAGCCAGTCACACTGAACGCTCAGCCGGGCAGGTCCGTCATCGAATTGTCGAACTTCTTTTGCCATAGTTAGGTGACGGGCGAACGAGGTCGATACAGGTTCAGTGCTCTCTCATCTGGTCGAGACTAGTAATTGACCGGATACTCATGGGGCCTTTGGAGTTAATTATCACGTTTTCACCAATCTTACCTGTGCTCTACGAGTTCGTCACCTTCACATGGCAGAAGTTAACGGGATCCATTTCGACTAACCACATCTTTGTTTTCAAAGGGAATTCGTACGGTTTCGGTCTGTTGCACAGATTGTTCATAAAAGGCATCACTGTCCCCTTCGTTCATATAAAAAACGTTTGTAATTATTTCTATCATTAGCGCAGTTTTTACTACCTCCTTCTCCCCCCTGTCCCCAACTACAGTCAACGGTTGACCGCTCGAGGTACCAACCCATTTTCTTTTCTCTCTCAGTTAGTCACGACTACACAAACTATCCACTATACAGTAATCTGTTTAGGGTTTCACCAGCCTCACTATGTGATTAGTCTATACTTCAGTTGCCGTTTTTAACATCTTGAGTAATTACCGCCTCTTGATACCTTGAAATTGATATAAGGTCGTGAAACAATTATCACAACGTGACTGGCACACAGTTTTGTATCTCGGGAATGTTATACATTGGCGTAGACTCATTGGTGTGGAGCTACCTGAGAAGAAATATTTCTTCACTCGCGTTACTTGTCTTCCAAGCTTGTTGATAACATGTGGCAGACGATCTCCTCCTGTCATAAGAAAAGCTTGTTTCTGTGGGGGTTCCTGACTTCTCTGAGATTTTTGACATGGCTAAGAGCGGCACGCTGCTTAAGAAAACCTAGCTAATGGACAAACATGGGAGGTTGATGAGCTGATCTAAGAATTGTCATGATTTTTTGCATTCGGGTATATTTGCCTCTTCCTTGCCTAGTAGTCCCGATACTCACTGACATGCTCAAAGATCTTCTTCATTCTTGGTAGCCTGTTGCATTTATTAATGGCCTCCACTTGATGCTGAATTTTTCCCCAATGTATCGCGCGAATTACAGCAAAAGCTGAAAGAAACGCGTCAGTTGATGTTTGTCTTTTCCGGGGAAAGCGCGTACAGAGTTGAGCATTGACGACACCGAGCTCCATCTCCTCCCGAAAAAGAGAAGTTTAGGATTATGGAAGTGACCACTCAGAGCCCTAATTTTTTCCTCACTCTCTCCGTTTAGTGAGTATCTCCCGCTTAAACACTGTAAAGAATCTAAGTGCTCACCTTGGTGACACACTAAAGTCTAGCGGAGTGCAAAGATTTTCGCACTATTTTAGAGAGGTTAGCAGCATGTCTACCGAGACCAAATGCCGACCTAACATTAGCTTGGGACCGGCGGGGAATCCATTGTTGCGTTCCGCCACTTGAAGAGGGGCCCCGCTGACCCGCAGCGGGTCCAAAAAACTGTCAGAAATACGGCTCAAACCTTACCAAGACGACTGGGATGACCTTCAGCTGCCATATGTGGAACGTAAGCGGATCAGAAGGGCAGTGATATCCGTCTGCCATACTTCGGACAGTCTTTTAAAAACTTGTCTTCAGCGAAAAAAAGCGCAAAGGTCAATCAATAATCCTTCCTGCTCGTTATATGCCAGCGAATGTAAGACCAAGAAGGAACACAGTGGGGTGGCGAGATGAAAACGTATTTTTTCTATCCGTACCGAAATGCCAATGCGTTACGACTAACTGACTACCGGGCTGCCCACGAACAGGGTACCTCAACAGGATAACGTGCCGAATGGCGTGGATGCCTGATGGTGTGCTTACGGTCTAACAACACTGAATCTGGCCAGCCTCTTGTTCATTGGTTTTGAGGGATTATTTGACACTGCGATCCTCTTCATTTCAACAAACGTCTCACTGGCCTCGATCAGAAACCTCATCCAGGGCATCATCCTATAAATACAAAGGAAGGGGAAATGAAGATCCGTGCCAACTTGCATGTCGGAGGGTAGTTTTCATCACTTTGAGTCCCTCTGCCGAGGCTTTTACTGTCCTTTCTTTGATATCAATAAGCTGAATCCCAAGCCAAGTTCTGTAGTAAAGATGATCTAAACTAGAGTAGCCTCCAACCCATTTAAAGATTGCGTAAATCAGAAACATGAGAGAGGAGTCAATAAAGTTAAGATGCCTCCATTGTTTAGGGTTAATCATAGCCGGAATAATAACTCCGGCCGTCCCACCTGAAGAATATTTTCCAGAAACATTGGCCTGGAACCAGAAGAAGAACCGCTCGTTATTTCCACGGCAACAAGCTTGGACTTCATTCTCTTGCAACGATGTTAATGTGCATTTTGATCAAATGGCAATCCTTTTCAGTTATAAAGTTACGAAGTTTATGCAATTTCATCAACTTTTCTATTTTAATGGGCTTCTGAGGTCTGATTTTTGTACAGGAGTGCGTGCTACGTGTCCAAGGCGTGGCTACACAACATAACTGCTTCCCAGAGTGGGATTTAGAGATCTTCCGGCTGGATTCACCTACGACAATAGTTGCAAGAAAATATCCATCCAAAAGACTCAGTATACACCATGCTATTCACTACGGCTTGCAGTGTGGGACGCGCAATATTTGGTATCATACGACCTGCATGAAGTTAACACAAGGGAGAAGTGCCGAAACAAACAGGTGTGAATGCAAGCGCAAAGGGGATGAGAAAAGATTGCGAGTGTTGCGACATTTTCCGGGTAGATGTCGGGAGGTTGTTGGAATCAGAGGAAGTATTTGCTAACCAACTTACTGAAGGTCATAATACTTTCATGAAAACATTAGGTAGAGCTGAGGAAACGCTTAACTGAGTTAACAAGGTCAGTGGGTACGCTGGGCTGAGGACACTATTCACCTCTGTCGTGCGTTGACCTTCCCAATTCCATAGTCCTTCAGCAGTAATTTATCACCAGGTGATGTGGCCGGTATTACACCAGTTGCCTTTGTAAGGACACTGAAGAAGGGATAGAGATATCCGCTGGTGGAAATAAAATGAATCTCTCTGTAACCCCAGCCAAGTCTTTCGGACGTCGAAAAATGAGGAACCCAGAGGACACAATCTTCACCCTAAATGGATGAAGTGAGAACAAGGGTGCCATACCAGAGCTTCAGTGATGCCCAATGGGATGCCAACCGTGCAAGCCACCCACAGGCTCATCAAACAGATGAATACAATATTGTCGTGTGGCCGAAATAATGAAACGCCAAGATATAAGTGACACCTGCCCAAATGTCATCAGAAATCAATTATGCGCATCACAGCTTCGCATATCGGTCTGATTCTCAACTTCTACTTCTGTTGGCTTCTTGGTCTCGAAAACCATTGGGCACTCTGTCAGACTGGTTCACATGCATCTTCTTCTTTGGGCATTTGAGTATTCTTCAAGCCAATTTTGTGGGCCACAACTGTGGCCGTGATTATTCGCCAGAGGCTCGATATTTCAGTTCTGTGAGGGAAGTTGAGTTGCTGGAAACTTGAGGTCATCAACCTAATAGGGAAATACCTTAATCCCCCCACGCTCTGACCACATTCTCGCGAAGAAGTTCTTGGCAAGTAACTTTACGATATTCTCTTCACTGAGCAGGGTGATCCTTTCGTTACCAGGTTTCAGGGGCTCTGCGAACCAGGGAAAACCTTTCCGTAAACCAGTGTCACCGAAACATCGGGCGATTCGATACCACAGGCCTTCAGAAGGTTCTAGAAAAGGTGGACCGGTGGGTTAACTGTTGACGGTGGAGTGTGCTAAGGACCAGTTATTCTCAGTTTCATCACAGTATCGACCATACCGTCAAACTCCTAGGGTTACCGAAGACCAGTAAGTTGGACATCAGCAAAACGGTTCAGGTGAGAGAGACGACAAAAGTGGGTAACAGTGTTGGCTCTCTAACATTCTTGTGTCAAATCCGAAAGGACTTTGATTCTATGCGGCACCTACTTGGTAACGCCATAGGAAATGTTTCCTGTTTGGTGGATCCAGGTGGGTTGACTAGTCGCGATGTTGAGCTCACAAGTATTTTAACTACGTGTGCGATATGTAGAAACTTTCTCATCGTTGACCACACCTAGAAATGCTGATGAGTGTTCAACGAAGTTGAAACCACTTTTAACCGTTGATCTAAGAGTTTATCGGGTACATCGTGGACTGATCTCAAGAAGGGACAAATCTACTGCCCAGGTAAGATACACACTTCTGTTTTTCATGAAGAGGCCTGTCTTATCATTTTTTCTCTTCAAAGATTATTCCTACCTTCTCCTAACCCTCGAGGTCCTGTTTCAGGGCCTTTACTTTGCCCCAGTCACATGAATAACTTTCCTTGGAGGTTTCTTCTGAGATTCTGCTCATGGCTGATGACTTGAAACTGTGGAGGGAAATTAAAAATCAAAGCGACAGCCTCACTTCTCAATACACTTTGACCCGACTTTAGCACCAGCCAGATAAAAGTGAACTCATCTTCAGTTCTGGAAGTTGCGGGGTGACACATACGAGGAATGACGCCAGTTATGCATTCAGACCAAATTGGAGAGAGCCGAAGGCATCAGTGGTAAAAAAAGAGATCTTAGGTCTTGGTCTCCTATCACCTCATATCTTTTACTGACTGCAACAGTGATGCTTCCTGTGCACGTTTGCCACTTTTAACACTGCGGCGTGCCTTCAACTAATTGTATTATGTGTATTAGGGCCAGATATCTGATAGCTTCCTGTGGCTTCGCCTAGAATTTCGGACTACAGTCTCTAGCTTCACTTCAAAAAGATGATAACCACTGAGCTTCATAGGTTCATGGGCTTCGGTCTAATCAATACAAGAACAGCACGGCAGAAGTGGATTCAGATGGCTTGAAGTATATTTGAATGAGGGGAGACCTAATAACGATGCACAAAATATATATTTCAAGTAGCCCGCTTTACAACTGGCTGAAACTAAGCCCATATACTCGTCTTCTGCTCCCTAAGGGTCCTTGGCCCTTGGAGTGTTCTCTTTGCTTAGGCTATTCGGACTTCATCATTTGGTTTATTCAAACACAAACCCAGTGATTTCTTGAGTTTAGAGGATGAGCTTCGAGAAGACATGTAATTTATTTAGAAACTTATTCATACCTATAAAACTGAAGTGCCTGTACATTCAGAAATAAATATCATCGTCATCATTATTGAGTCACCAATAATCAAATGTACTTTTCAATATATTTTTTGTCTTTACATTCATGGTCTTGGACGCATAAATTAGTGTTTCATTTATTCTAGGCTTAGAGACGAGCTAAGGGAAGGCTTCCTCTGTTCTACCAACAACATTTGAGACCATTCCGTCCCTCTTCCAACTCTTTGGATGCCGTAGCTGGTGGCCAACCAGTACTGTGAGTTTAACTAGCGCAGTTATTAAGGTTTTAGAAAAAGTAATCCTTGATAAGGTACATTAATATGTTGAATCGAATAGGGCTTTGGTACCACAACAACACGGTTTTTATAACGTGAAATTACTGGGAAACCTGTCCTCTCTCATGGTCGGCGTCGCATAGCAAGCCTGGATCAAGGGCTTTGCGTGTGACAGAAGGAGAAGAGTGAGGGTAAATCGGTTGCCGTTGAGGTGGAAACTTTTGATGAGTGGAGTCTCTCAAAAAACACTCCTGGATACCCTACTTTTCTTCTTGTATGCCAACGACTTATCACAGGCGTTCAACTCTTCGGTGCTACTGTTCGCCACCGAAGTAAATGTTTCCACAGTCACACGCAGAGATGCTGACAAGTATGCGCTCCAAGCGGATTTGTACGAACTAGCTGGCTGGTTTAAACGCTGATGCCTGGAAATCAACTGTAGCCGAAATGCAGTAATGCAAACTGCTAACAGCAATTGTTTCCGGCATTCTGTTGACGCTACACCACCACTCCTAATCTTTAAACTGAAAGACTTAGGCGTCATCATGAGCCATGAGCTGAAAACTTAGACACATTGTAATAGAGTTGCATTAAGAGGCCTTGGTCTATTATGGTCTATCCACAGAGCTTTTAAAAGTTTTGATCAGGATATGTTAAGAATACTCTATCCTAATTACGTTAGACCCCGCTCGAATCACTGCATTCAGACGGTCAGTCCATGCCTGAAAAGCGATGCAAGAGTACTTGGGAGGTGCTCAAAGAGTAGATACTAACCCTGTGGCAGGCCTCTCGGATCTGCCCTGTGAATAGCGACCAGACCGGCTAAACTTATTCCCAGTCTTGCCGTGGGAAGTGAGGTGATCTCATGCTGGCATTCTGTATCCCAAATAATGACTTCAGTGCTGGTACGTCAGATCCTTTCTCTCCTGCTGGGATTGTTTATCTTCGTGGACATCACAAGAAAAACCAAAAACCACGATCAAATCAACTCATCATGAATATGCATTTCTCTTATCGTATAGTCGGCGGCCGAAACTCCTCGCCTCAGCGAGTACTATCAGCACGCTCACCCAACGCGCTCGAGAAGGGCCTAGACCTTTACACTGATGCCTTTTTCAAAGATTAACGTGGACCAAACTGCCTACTATCCTTATCACCAAAGACTGGGACTGCTTGTAACCATTTGTTTGGAGCACACTCCTTGAGTAGTGGCGTTTTTTTCCCGTCTCCATCCATGTCGACAGAATCTGCATTCACGACTTTCCAACGGGAGCTTTCAACTCCTCACCCAACGTTTTTGCCACAATTTTGCTGCAGAACATACCACTGCTTACTTCATCCCCAACATTAAGCTTCAAACGGAAACTGTATGGTTGGTCTAGCTGTCTCAAACAACCGTTATAGCTCAGGTTGCTCTATCTGCAGCAAAACGCATTCCGCTAACTTCAACTCCCAAGACTTGTTGCTTTTTGGAATTTGACAGGGTCATGGTAACAGACAATCAGAGGTAAGGTCGAAAGCCTTCTTTTTACTTGCTCCGTAATTTTATCGCTCCACTCCTTTTATTTAAACTGTTATTATCTTCTTCTACTCATCAATGTGCGTGGTTAAGTGTGCTGCCCCCGAAACAAGCAAGTCTTTGAAGCACTTCTAGTATGGCTTCCCCGCAGTCACCGGCCACCTCATTCCAAGTAGTTACCGGGGCTGGAGCTATGAGGCATCAAAACGTGACGAAGAAAGCTACAGAGGATACGAACGCATCGCCTATGTCCAGCCCAACCGAAGGGTCACGGCTTACGAAACTCGAAGTCAGGTGGACCACCAACCCTAGCAGCTCTGTAAACGTCATTGTCCCTAGTCAAGCAAACGCAGGCTCCCAAGCTACACCTGGCACCTATCCTGGCCCCCCAGTGAGAACCACTAGGCGGAAAGGTCAAGGAATGAGACGAAAGCATTTGAACAAACCCCAAAGACATGACGATGACTGCCACACATGTGCTGTCATTGTAACCAAAAGTGATGCAGCGTTTGAATGCGATAGCTGCAACAGGTGGGTGCACTGTCGACGTGGCAGAGAAGTACCACATCAATACTATACCTTTATGGCGTGCCACCCATGCACGTGGTTCTAGAACACTGGCCCACAGTGCCGTTGGAGATCGCACCTAGCTTCAGGCTTACTTAGAGTAACTGATAAATTTCCAGTAACCACCGAAAAGCAGGTTTCCGTCCAAGCAAATACCATGGGGGAGATTCACCCTCCAAAGAAATTTGGTAATGGCCTACCAATGGTCAAAACCTGGGCAGTTCTAAGCCTAACAAAACACTGCCCACATCAACGGCAACTGCATTTACTCCAGGCCGCGGAATCACATCAGCGGCAGCAACCAGCGGACAACATAACGAATGGGTTGGGGTAGGGAACAGGGCTCGAATTATCCGCGAAAACGCACCTATCGGACCGGACAATGTTGGTATAAGTGATCAGTCTAGCTCTGCCACTCCATTTTGCGTTCCTGTCTGCAATGACATTCTTCTGGGGCAGAAGGACACGTTTGGCAGGCCGCAGTGCAACTCCCGGGTGCTTTCGGGACAAAACTGTTTCGACCGTACAAAAGCACCCATTCACCCCCAGGGAAGCCTCCGCCAATGAGAGCGACTCTGGGCTCAACCAGAGACGCTGAAAGGTTCTTCTTACTGTCACAAACCCCGGTGATCAACAGATCGTCCATGGGTGTCAAGAAAGACATCTCGAGAGGCAGTTGACTCACCAAAGCCCACAACCATGGTCATACATGTATTATACCTGAAGTGACGACCGGCACCGCAGGTTATAAGTGCACCCACGACGTCCAACGGTGTGAGTGGTTATCAGCTCGGATGGGGCTGAGTGATGTTGGGGCAGTGGCACTCGGCAGACTGCCGCGGCTCTGGCATCTGACAACTATAACCTCACGTGGACTACAGGTTGTCAACTTCGAACACCCAGAAGTTCTTACCAGAGTGCTAGAGACGCGGTATAAGGCCAAGGGCACCATAAGCGGGAGTGTTCGCTGCTGTGAAGGCGGGCCGAGAACACTGAGACAATAACAGACAGCCGCCGCTCTCACTGCTCGAGCCACCATCACCCCAAACCAACAAGCTGAGGGTCAGATCGGCAGCCCCTACATGATACCGATTGCACCAATCGACCCGGGCCGGTTCCAACGGAACTGGCCAGTCAGTGGAAATCCTCACATCCAAACCTTTGCCACTAGTTAACCCAGGGACATCTCGCGCTATGAGGAGCACTTCCAAGTTTCTTTGCAGCAACGTGAGAGTACTCCGGAGTAACACGTCAGGGCCGCGATCCCTCTGTTCCGACCTTGTCCCTTAAGTCACAAGACCAACGAAAACATGGTGACCACTGGACATTAGTGAAACCGAATTTAACACAGATGACATGCTTCTGTTCAGGAGGGACAGGGAGTACAGGGGCGGGGGGTTGCAATATACGTGAATAGTTGGCTCTAAAGTGATCTAACCACTGACACTGTACCAACAGGGCTCCCAGACTCTATCTGGTGCCACTTCACGGTCGAACACACCAAGTGCCCAGTCGGAGGAATACCATCAAAGTGGCTGAACTGCACGAAAAAATTGGCGACGACACCCGCTGAGGGTCAGATGGTAAACCATCTAAGCCGGATTAACTGCTGACCTGTGATCACCTTCTGGTTGAAAACGTCCAGGTCCAAACTCCTCCTGGAGGCAGCGACCATGCTGCCGTAGTGTTTGATTTGGCAATCAGTGAATCAGTGGGACGGACCTGGTCCCTACCTCTGCTGCAGCAGGATAAACCGTGAACGGATGGACCAAAGCCTACCGAGAGCTCTATGGCCAGTAGACTGGTGCTCTTTATCGGTTGACCAACACTGGGGGCCGGTAGGATGTATCACTAAGGCGGCGATCTAGCAAAACGTTTTTCTGGTGGTAACAACACCCAGATAGCGGACCTCATGGCTAAAGCGAGGCACTGGGAGCCTATCAAAAGCCAAGAGAAGGGCATGATACAAGTGAGGACTGTCCAGAGAGAAGAACGATCACGACGCATTTATGGCACCATGAAATCGTAGCAACATCAGGTTGCGGGGGGGCAGGAGATCCTTCTGGTTCATTCTCCTTGAGGTAAACCCCAAAAACCTATACCGATTCATGGCAAAGAGAAAATCAGCAAGCCAAGGGGCATGCGTCATAAAACCTCCGAACGGAGAAAACTTCTCTGGACAGGAGATGGCAGAAATGTTAAGCGCCACATTTGACGCACAGCTCAGTATTCCATCGGGAAAACATCTATACCTACTGCCCAGACAGCCCCCAAAGTTATCCGACGCTGCAGAGTTACAGATGACTCGTGCTGCAGTTCTCGACAAGCCATCAAGGCTAAGCGCGAGAAAATCCATCTGTGTTGAAAGAGTGTGCAAGTTGCTTAAGTGGCTCGCTCTGCAGTCTCTTCCAACACGCCTTCGACGAACGTGAGCTCCCAAGGAGGGTGGAAACGGGCTGTCCTCTCCCCAATCTCCAAAGGAGGAGACAGGCAGAAACCAGAATGTTATGGACTCATAGCACTTCTACCAGTAATATCAAAAGTTAGGGAAGTGTGACAGACGACCGCATCAAAGGTCATCTGGACACAAGGCCGGCGCTCATTGACGTTGAACATGGCTTCCGAAAGGGTGGGTCCCGTGCCCCCAACCTTTTAACGGCTGATGATCGCCGGGCAGCATGCTGGGATCACGGGGTCCCGGCCCATGACATTTTTCTGGATTTCACCGAGGCCTTTGACGCTGTCCCATACACCATCCTACTGCACGAAATAGCTGGGTTAGGTATTCGCGGCTGGGTGCTATCGTGGCTGCAGAGCTATTTAGACGGTAGGGAGTTCTGCACAAAAGTCAACAGGGTCCACTCAACTTGGTGAACACCATCATCGGGAGTCTCACAAGGAGGAACCCTTGGTTCATTGTTGCTCCTACCTACCGCTGCATATTAGCCCTCCGATTCTCCTCTACGCTGATGATGCCAAGTTATGGAGGGCAGTAACTTGCGAAGCGGAATCGAGTGCATTACAGAACGACCTCAAAACACAAGAGGAATGGGCAACAAATAACCAACTGGTGTTTAGCCTGGATAAGCGCCGGTCCATGTTTTTCCGCACTCCTGATCCCCAGAAAGTATCCTACTATCTCTGTGGTTCACGTCTAGCCCATACCACATCAGAAAAAGACCTGGGTTTAACGGCAACGGAGAAACTGGACGCCAGTTCCAGTTACTCAGGTGACGCCTCAAAAGCAAACGTGCACTGCACTTTGTGCGCAGACAACTGGGTGCCCTTACCCCAGGGCTCTCTCCGAAGCTCTACAGGACTCACATTCGACCCCACTTGGAGGTCCATAATGTCTTCGCTTAACTTAAAATAGGCACGAACCTACTGGAGAAGGTTCAGAGGCTAGCTGCAAAAGGGGTTGTAGGGTTCAAGTGTTAATATTGCGTGACGTTTGATCAACCCTACTCGACTAGATGACGCAAGGTCGAGTGCACCTTTTGTCATTAGCACCGTGACTTTTATGGTACCAGCACAGCCTGGGTTGGGATTGTCGCGATTCGGAACACCTGTTACCGGTACGGGAGGCAGATCTTTTGCGAAGGTAAGGCGTGCGGTCATTGGAAGAACTCCTAGGCTGCATTTCTTTCCTGCTAAAGCAAAATTCCCCATACAACCTCGAGGTGTGAGCTAAAACGTCAAGGGGGGGGGCAGGAGTTTTCGGACGAATCAGTGGCAGTAGACGATGCGGCTGAGATACTGGTGTTGGGCTCTACAACCTCTATAACCACGGTTGGCTGAGAAATGCTTCATAAATATTGAGAGCTGCAACCAACTGTTTCATCTGACGAAGCAGTGTTGTCGGCTTACAATAGCCAAGATGCACATCCCTGAAAAGTTCTTGTACCTTCTGCTGGTCAGTGAGTGCAACGCATTTGATGAGGGCGGTTTTGAGGCGATCGTACGGGTTCCGGTGCTTGGTCGTCTAGCACGTCTGAGACATCTTCGATCGAATTTTCCGGTAAGCTGAAGGTGGGAAGCTGAAGGGTTATGGCCATCTGCTCCGTCGAGCTGTTGTCAACCATCGATAGAGGGTTTGACGAGTCATGAAGTTGGTAATAAGAAAGCTATAATACAAAAATAACCAACGGGGAATGCAATAAAAAGCTCAAGACCATGCCAAAAACAAAATTAGGCCGAACAAATCAACGCAGGATAAGAAAAAAAGTACTAGACAAAGTAAGACTTGGTACTGGGGCTCACCAATTGTGGCGGTGCTTGTTTTACTATTCCGTGACGTTTGACCAACCCTACTAAACTTGACGTGCCGTAGTGCCTGCTTAACCAGTACCTCACCTTGCATGTAAGTACTGATAACGAACCACAAATCAAAAGGAGTGGTTCAGGAATACATTTGAAGAAGTTATGTATTTAACTGGAGCAAATGTGATGGTAATGAATGAGGGAAAAGTTTATTCAACTTATCTGGCTGGAATGGCTAATCTAGGGACTCCGTGTACGTGCGTGCCAACCAGCACTAAGGAAGCGCAGAATGTTGTCCAAGCCTGCTCGGATGCACGCCCGTTAAAACAAAGCTTAAGACACTCTAAGCATCAGTAGGCGAGCTACAGGTTTATTTAGTTAATTTAATTTTAGCCATTTATTTTAGCCCTAGTTGTGTTTTTGTGTCAGGAAGATGCACTACGAGGTCGTTGGTAGGCGACGAAAACCATATGAGGACAGACTGAAAGACCTAGGCGAATACTCTCCTAAGCACCGAAGGTTACGGGGTGACTTGCTGATGACCTACAAAACACTGAACAACCCAAGTCACCGGAACAGAGAATTACAACTGAGTGGCTACTATGATGATCCTCTTGGAAACTGTAAAAGAATTACGAGTTGACTATCTAAGATAGTCGTAGTTTTACAGGCTAGTATTGTTGATACTGGGTGATGACTGAAGGTGAGATGAAAATCTGGACCGCGGCAGGATTCGAACCAGCCACCACCTGAGAGAATTGCCCACTAAAGTCCAAGAACTCATGTGCGTTCACATTCCTCCTCCCTCCAAGTCCGCAGGAACTGGAATGCGTTACCAGCTCAGGTATTTTTCACCCCATCCATTGAAAGCTCCACGAAAAGGCCAGACAATCATGCAGAGACCAATGGTCTACCCACATATAGCTGAAATACGAACTAGGCAGAAGAAATCTGCTGCTTTCACGCCATTCCAACTATTTTACCGCTACAACCCGTTTTCTTCCGACGGTAACCATCTAATCCCCTTTCGTTCCCTCCAACTGCCATGAGTTAGACTTACCAACCTAAGTTCTTCATATCATTTGTTCACCTCTTCGCCAAACTTGGGCGTAGGTAGATTATCCCATTTGTTTACTTTTCGTTCCCTTTTACTCACACAAATTTTCCAACATAGGTTTTCTCTTCACTACTTCTAACTCCCTCTAAAGATTAGTCAGAACAACTGTCTGGCAACCCGACATATGAAGAAGCCAACTTTACTATGCATGGTCCAAGGCGAACTAACTAACACCTAACTTCCAGTTCTGTATACCAGAGATATAACAAACGGGTGGCTGGATCTACGGCATTTAAATCCACCAAGGATCTGGAACCATCCCGCAAGACCAGGAAGCGAGCAAGAAGAAATCAACTGGCTTACACAAGGTCGTAAACAGATATTAGATAATGGATATTGAAAAAGCGGGCTATTTAGTTGTGTTCGGTACTGTGTGGAATTTGTCTTAGTTTGTGGTTGCTAACACGTATGGGACACTTTTAAGATTGGAGCAGTGTAAATGTCGAGTCACTGTTTATGTGGTTCTTGTTATTATAATCCGAAAATTTGAAGGAAAATTATGGCAAAGTCGTTCCTGCGGCACTTTATAACCAGAAACAATGATCGCTTTTCTAATCTTTTGGTAATATTCGGCACTTGATGCATAAGTGTATCACTCTTCTCCCTTGTTTAACCTTGCGTTCTGTATAAGGGATCAACTTACGTAGGCGTATAGTCGGCGCATATTATTGCTGTCGGTTATCCGAGCTTCCCCTCGAAAATATTGAACAAAATTACTGGTTAGTATGCTGATAATCTTGTTTAAACTTGACGCTCACTCTCTTCGAAACTTCAGTGTCTTCCGAGTCTTTCTAGCTGGACAGTTAGGAAGCTAGCACAATTTAGTAATACTTAAAATCTAGATAAGTAATCATAATCAGTGACATCATATGAAGGTCAATGCTAGCCTTTAGGAAGTTAAACCAGTTGTATAGTTTGCAAGATATCTAACTGCACTTTAAGGATCGATCTACCACACAGCACTGACTGTCATACTCTATGGCTGTGACGCTGATACGAAAGCGTCTTAGATATTCGACCACTGTTAATTTAATCCCATTGGTCATACTACATGGAGCCACCAAATGACTAAAGAAAAGCTTAGGCGTAGTGTCCTAGGCAGAACAGGTAATTCATCTGGCGCGTAGACCGTTCTATGAACTGGCCGAAACGTATTGCTTGTGCTGGCTCTTTGTCAAGTATTACTACAGTATTCCCCTTATTCGCCTGAGCAGTAGCTAAAGATTTATCTGCACCCAGTTCCTTCAGTACTGTTAGAACCAACTTAGTGGGGTGGAGCGAAGGATTGACAACCGAATCCTTGTTTATGTTTAATTTTCCAATCAACAAATGCATGCAACAAGAGTGACTGAGCGCCTGTCTCACATATGAAAAGTTCTACCACTCATCACAAAGAAGTCAAGAGATTTGTAACCCTGGTAACGGTTTTCCAAGGTTCTGTATTTATCCTGATATGGCTATGGACAGTAAGTTGTTTCCAAAGCATAATCCAGTAAATATCCTTGTTTCACTGTGAGATACATATACCGAATCATCTCGAATAGGATTAAGGTCTGCCATAACAACCGTTCTACTCACGCGTAACAATAAAGTTCAGCTGCCTATCTTGGACTTCTGATGAGTTTCTGTTCAACATAGCAACTGTCCCCATGGTTTATAGAGTATGTATTATGTGCGACAGTGGCATACGAGGTATTTCTGCAGTTACTTCCAAACGATAGTGTTTGGCTCATCAGCGTTGACAATCAGCTCAGTGGTACAGTTGCAAGTTCAAATTCAGTTCAGTTGATCATCCATCCAAATCAACACAGGACCAGGCATCACTGCGTAACGGTATGACTTGCCACACCTCATATCATTATATCAAGTAAAAAGGCACTGAGGCGCAAGATGAAGATAAGAAATTCACTCAAAAGGAATATAAAGTACTGAAAGAAAAAATGGTAAGATTCGGTATAGCGTCGTTAACATGAGGATAATGTGTGTACACATCTGCGCCACTGACATCAGTTCTGAGCCATATCACCTAGAATCGCCAACCACTGGTTCCTCTTGTCTCGTGCACCCCAACCAGCTAGTCTGCATCGACCCACATGGCTCAAAACAACAGCGAAGGACTTCATACATTGGTGCCATGTTTTAGTCTGGCTACCTCGGGCCTCTTTCCAGCCTGGAAATACTTCAGCCAACATTGTGTGATGGGGCAATCGGAAACTAGGGCTACGTAATACATGTCCCAACCATCTCAGTCGATGAAAGTTCATAACTTCGTCAACTGACTTACCTCTTCTCTCTAGAACTCTATGCCTGACGTCTGCGTTACTCACACGGTGACACCACGGAATACGGCCTATACTACGAAGGTAACTGTGGTCAAACACCTGAAGCCTTCTCATGTCTCCCACCTTCAATGGCCATGTTTCACAGCCATGCAGTAGAACAGACCGGACTGCGAAAATCCTCCCGCGATTAGGTCAACGTCTGCGTAATCAGGTGATGTGAGGGAGACCTCCATGTGGCTATTGTCAACCTCCATAAGAATATCTATGATAAAATTGAATAAGAATGGAGAGAGTTGACATCTTTGATGCATACCACTGGATGAGCATACCTCCCTGGACATCTCACCATAGGCTCTAACACGCCCACAAGTGTTCGAGTAGAGAACCTTCAATAATGTGATATACTTACTCGATACCCCCTTTCAACAAGAGACATTGCCATAAGACTTCTCGATTACCGGAGTCAAATGCCGCTTCCTTCATATCGAGAAATGCAACTATTATCAGGCTTTGGTAAGCGTGCATGTGTTGCAGAAGTCGGCAGAGTGTGGATTTTTTGGTCGATACACCCATGTACAGGTTTAAAGTCTGCCTGCCTGGTTTTATCGGGCTTGCTGTTCTCGAGCTCCACTCAGGCGTCGAAGAATTATAGAACCTAGGATCTTGGACACCATGTTCATCAGACTGATTCCTTTGTGATTATCATAAAAGGGGTTATCGCCTTTCTTGAACACTGGAATAATCAGTGATTCAGACCAGTCAAAGGGGATCGTATTTGATTCCTATATACTAATTAACGCTCGACCAAGTGCACTCTACCACCATTTTTGTATACCTCAGCAGGTAGTCCACCTTGTCCCGCTGCCCTTCCTCGTTTCAATTTATCTACAGTTTTCTCGACTTCTGCAAGTGTTTGGGGCCAATCTCAGTGTTCCATTGAGGATCCGACTGAATAGCGGGGAACGTAATGGTGGCTGGAGACCAGTTAAACTGCTCCTCGAAGTGTTCTGCCTATCGTTCCAGTCATCTCCCCTGCGAGTGAATCGCAGATCCGTCATTCTAAGGTATGGCCTCACTAACCATTATTGACGTTTCCAATCTAGAGAATTGTCTGCTGTCGCCTATCCCTGCTGTCTTCTTTATCTCTTCAGCCTTCGCTGCCCACCACTGTTAGTGGTCATTGTGTAGACTTTTGTCAGTCTACATTTGAGTTGCATTCGCTCTTCATTGTGTTCAAAGAATGCAGGGATGCGTTCGCGTGCATCTATTAATTCTGAAGCTTCTGATATCCACTGGCTCTTTTTAATCACTTTTTGGGAGTCGGCTACGATCTTCAAAACCGTTTTCGCATGAGACTGGAAATGACACCGAGCTTATTCTGAATGCGTGATAGTGTTTTGTTCCGATAACTGCTTATTCAATTTCTCACTGAAAGCGACCTTATTGCTTTCGCTGTCGAGCTGCACTGGCAGTTGTTTTATCGCTAACGTTTTTCTACGTCCATTGAACCAGAAACATATGGGGACTCGAACTATCAGCTGGTCCCTTTTCAAATACGTGCTTCAGAAGGAGAGGTTGTCTTCCATTGACCCTCTCTAGAGATGACTGGTAGCAATGTGATCTATGAGTTCATCTCTCTCAGCTCGCCATGTCAGAGAATGTCCTTTTTATGTCTGAAGTTTGTGATAAAAATTAATGATTATCTAAGCACAGTTACAGTAGGCGTTCTTTGTCTGCTCGTTCAGCCGGGATAGCGACTGCCACTTAAGTGCTTTACTGCTGACTCAGCCTATCCAATTGTTTATTGAAATCACCTGCAACAACCACCACGTCTGAACGTTTAGTTTTCAGGAGGCTAGATAGTTTTCGGTAGATTTCGTCCTTCATTTCATCCGAACTACAGTCAGTGGGTGTGTAAGCATCTGACTTCTCACAAACACAGCACACACCCATTGCCCGAATTGCTAGAGTTTTATTCAATGAAGCTTGTTGACCAGTTTGATGGAGAATGCGAACATTGAAGGCTCCAATGTATAGTTTGGAGAATGGTTTAAGGAGACCAAAGATGCTTTTCTGTGGACTCAGATCGTTGTCGAAGGCTATAGAGCTAGAAAAAATTGAAGATGATGTAGGATTGTTAAGTGAGAGACGTGAAGGTTAGATAAGGGAGGTGGATAGTGGTATGAGGGAACTTGATTGGTGATAGAGTTGTAAGGGCGGTTTACATTCCCCGACTGTTCACACTGTGGAAGGCTGGGTCTTCTTGAGGTACCCGCAAAAGAGAGGCTAGTGCGTAACTATAGGGCCCGTCGGACATCTGCTTGATGTCGGTCACGTACAACCTTTTTGATGTCGCGACAATTGGTCTGAGTTATGGAAGATGTAGTCCGACATACATCCTGTGGTTTTGGATTACTACTGACGACTGATCTAAGCCACCATAATGCATCTTTTTGTCTAACCACTATCCCAAGGACTTTTCTGGTATGGTGGGACCTCTAGGGAAGAAGCGTTCCACCAGTATAGCTCGTTGAGTTATCGTGATATATAGGCCCAATTACCACGTCAATGTAGCAGCCATCTGTCAGGAGCCGAAATTTATCTTCCTCGTTAGTTCAGTATTAAATGAAAGCCTCACCACAACATTAATATAGCAGCTATCAAGTCGGGAAATATATCAGGGTTTTGTACGTAAATCTGTAGTGTGTGTTCACATAGGTACCCGAAACATCTACCTATGTGAACATATACTACAGACATGTACAAAGCCCTGATTTATTTGCTGACCGATAGCTGCTGTACTAATGTTGTGGTCAGACTTTCATTTCACACTGAACCGACGAACCATGCTGGTAGAAAGATTTGTTTCTTGATCTGTTAAATAGTGGTAAGACAAAAAGCGGATATCGCCATATTGTAAGTTCCTACGCTATGATGGTGTTCAAGGTCGAAGTTGTACAACTGGCTGTATGAAGTGTAATCGTGGTGACATGTTTCGCGTGGATAACCAGTCCAAAGGAGGTGGAGTGTAAAGAAGGTCGGCCTGAAAACGAACCTACTACTGTTTACCGGTGGAATGGATTTTCTAATTAGCATAAACTAAGTCAAACCTTGATTGTCAAAAGACGCCACTTAAGTTACATATCACTCTTACTTTACGCCACGCAGAACTAAACTACTTTCTCACTCATGTACCTGAAGAAGCTAAGAATAAGAAGTAACCTCTCACTATGTGGGCCGTCGGAAAGTGAAGGTATGACGTTAAGTCCTAAGCAGAAGGTGCACTACTTGACGGGATCCTGGTTGACAATTGTTCAGTGAGGAATAGATAAAACATTGAAAGTCACCATTGTTTCGTTGTGGCCTCTGTGTGTGCTTCGGCATACTGTCGTTTGTGTAAAATGAAAGATAAGTTTTACGGAAAACCATCTAGCGTCTAACTGAAAGTCAGATGTTCATGAGTAGTTGTTGTAGCAAGTGATTGCAAGGCTTAAGTGAGTGGGCTAGTTCAGACAGACAAAAAAGCCGTTAACTGACACTTTCGGAGTCCTAGCCCAAACTAGGAATATTGGTGATTGCCTGTTACAACTGTGCTCAGACAACAGCGTACTTCTGACCAGCGCTAACCTCCGGCATTATCTGATATGATGTCCTCCGACTTTAGGTCAACCAGTTCATCGATCCATGCGGCTCTCAGTTACCGCTGAAAAGGGCTGGTGTATGACTGTCATATCTGCAGCAATTGTTTGCACTGATCTTACATTGGTTGGAGCACGCATATTTTTATACCTTAATGGATGAAGAAAAACTAAAGCAACAAGATCATTACATGTGCAGCTCTATGATAAGAATGCTAAAGCTGCTTTCACCAAGGTGAGCTGCTTAGGCAGTTGTCAAAACAGGACAAAATCATTCATCCTGAAGAAGTTTGGTGCTACTTTCAGTCAATACCGTCACTGACTCTCAGAAAAAGGTCAGAAAGAGACAATGCATCTCAGCAGCTGCTTGTGAGTTAATACCTACATGCAAATGCATTTCTACAGGCTCCGAGCACAATGAGGAGTAGGAGCCATACAAATGTGGACTGAAAAGACGTTCATGCAAATAATATGAGCAGTGGTGGGCAGCAAAGGTTTCAGAAATGGAATAGGCAGAGTTGATAGATAACAGTCGACTGTCCTTTAAACTGATCGAGGATATTGGGGTGAAAATGTCAGTGGTTAGTGAAACCATAGCTGAGAAGGGTGAGTCAAGGATTAAATCGTGCGAGGTAACTAGAAAGACGAGCTGAAGGAGGAACAGTTCATTTGACTTCCAACTAGTTTTCGGTTGGTTGATATCCAGTCGGATCCTGAATAAAACAGTGACGTGAGCTCTCCAACTGTCGCAGAACTTGGGAAAGCTGTAAGTAGCTCGAGTAAGAGGAAGGACAACAGACAGTAAGGGTTAGTAACAGAGGTATTTACGAGTGGTGGTCGAGGATTATCAATTGAATAGATTGAATTGCTAACTAATGTATGAATCACATTTGATCCCCTGTGTCTGGTCTTAATAATTGTTTGTCCCAATCTTAAAAAAGGATAAGAAATCCTCATGTGGTAACCCCAGACGGATTAGTGTGGAACTCTAGGTTCAGTGACTTACCACATCTTCACTCTTTTCCAGGTCTTGGAATACAGGCACACTGGCTTAGTAACTGTTTACTTCCCACTGTGGAGCATCACTATTGAAGGCGGAAGGAATGTGAAGACCAGCTATCTGATCACCGTTACCTTCTTGATTTATGCTGTGCGTCGTGGTACCAGCACATCAGTAGCGTAGAAGTCAGAAGTAGATTTTAAGGTAAAGGAAGTGAGTCAGTTGATGGGGTAAATCATAAGTTCAGATTGCTGTTAAGTATGTTACATATGATGAGTCACCGTCTCTATCGTCAAAAGCTGTTGGTTCATGCTGGAGAAAGGTGGAAGGCGGTCAGACTAAAGCATAAAATGAGTTTTCTGATTGTTCTGAAGCTTCTAGGAGAATATGAAGTTTCCGATTTAGATCTGCATGACAACTGAAATTTGTGGTTAAAGACTTAAGGTGATATAGCTCGGAATTGACCTCAGCGGCGTAAATGTGTCAATACATTTTCTTCATCCTAGTTGTTATATCACATTTTAGTTGCTTAAACCCTTCTTTTTCTCTTGTCGTGACTTTTACTACTTCTGATTACCTTTTTCCTTATTCCTCTATCATTCATTTTGGTCGTCTTCTACCTTGGCGTTCTAATGTGAGGTATAGCAACTTTGACCGTTGCACAATAATGTCAGATTCCATGTTAGTTTTGACTAACTGACTCCGCCGACTTCTGCAACACATGCACGCTTACCAAAGCCTGATAATAGTTGCATTTCTCGATATGAAGGAAGCGGCATTTGACTCCGGTAATCGAGAAGTCTTATGGCAATGTCTCTTGTTGAAAGGGGGTATCGAGTAAGTATATCACATTATTGAAGGTTCTCTACTCGAACACTTGTGGGCGTATTAGAGCCTATGGTGAGATGTCCAGGGAGGTATGCTCATCAAGTGGTGTCCGTCAAGGGTGCCCACTCTCCCAATTCTTATTCAGTGTCATGATAGTCATCCATCAGACCTGCAATACGCAGATGACATAGTCGTGTTAGGTGAAGACGCTGACACGATGCAGAGTCTTCTGGACACTTTGAGTGGGAATTTAAGAATGTTTGGGATGCGTTTCTCACCACCCAGATGCAAATTGTTGCTCCAGGATTGGTCTTCAACGGTGCCCCACCGCGGCTAACAATAGGGAGTGTGGTGTTTGAGTGTATTGACCACTTCACTTATCTGGGAAGTGGGATTAGCCCTGGTGACTCAATGGTCAATGAAACCTCTGCACGAATACAAAAGGCTGGACTGGGTTTTGCCAACTTACGCCACCTGTGGCGCCACTGTGATATCCGACTATCTGTCACGTGTACTGCACAACAGTCCGGTCTGTTCTACTGCATGGCTGTGAAACATGGCCATTGAAGGTGGGAGACATGAGAAGGCTTCAGGTGTTTGACCACAGTTACCTTCGTAGTATAGGCCGTATTCCGTGGTGTCACCGTGTGAGTAACGCAGACGTCAGGCATAGAGTTCTAGAGAGAAGAGGTAAGTCAGTTGACGAAGTTATGAACTTTCATCGACTGAGATGGTTGGGACATGTATTACGTAGCCCTAGTTTCCGATTGCCCCATCACACAATGTTGGCTGAAGTATTTCCAGGCTGGAAAGAGGCCCGAGGTAGCCAGACTAAAACATGGCACCAATGTATGAAGTCCTTCGCTGTTGTTTTGAGCCATGTGGGTCGATGCAGACTAGCTGGTTGGGGTGCACGAGACAAGAGGAACCAGTGGTTGGCGATTCTAGGTGATATGGCTCAGAACTGATGTCAGTGGCGCAGATGTGTACACACATTATCCTCATGTTAACGACGCTATACCGAATCTTACCATTTTTTCTTTCAGTACTTTATATTCCTTTTGAGTGAATTTCTTATCTTCATCTTGCACCTCAGTGCCTTTTTACTTGATATAATGATATGAGGTGTGGCAAGTCATACCGTTACGCAGTGATGCCTGGTCCTGTGTTAATATTGATGATGATGCATTTCCTTAAGAAGGATGAAAGCAATGTGGAAGTTCTTAAACTAGTGGTTCAACTGAATGACTACGTGGTGGTTGTTTCATTGTCCTTAAGAAAGCTATCAACAGCAGGATTAATTCGGGAACGTAACTATAGGAATACAGTGGTTTTACAATACAAAAAGGTTGCGTCAGACTCAATAACAGAAACCTTAGAAAGGCTGGTAATTTCACAGTAGCAATGGATTAGATCAAAAATAAATTTAATCAACTTTAAGGTGCGGTTTGAAACTAGAAAAAAACAATATAGTGCATAAAATACCGTGTGGTGACTGCCCAATAAGGTATGTAAGATAAACACCAAAGTCGTTGACAACTCGGCTGAATGAACACCAAAACTAACCAAAGATCAGCCTACGGAGTGACAAAAATTTGGAAAAACGTTCATCGAAAGCAGCTCATGTGTCCATAACATCGATTGGAACAACACTAGCTTACTAAAGTCCAACAAAAACAAATGGAAAGTGGCTGAATGTTTAACGCGTTCGCTGTGAGACCTGAAGGTCTTGAGTTCGGTCCTGAACTGGGTCGTGGGTTCGCACTGCTGAGGAGTCCTATACTAAGACGAAACAGCTGTCCGGTGCTTCTATGTTTCCAATGGTTCTCCAACATGTCTACGGTGAATAACACCTCAAAGTTAAAATCCCCATTCATCTCAAAACAAATAGAAATAAGACTTGATAACAGAATCTACATTTATACATGTCACCCCTAACTTACAACAAAGGTGAATCAATACAACTGTCAACCATGTGGAACTTTTTAGTGAACAGACTAAGGAACAATAAGTAAAGACTACATATATATGACGCCTACTGGTAGATGTGTGAATAAATATTGCTAAAGTATTCCAATTGTTGGTGTGAACACGGGCAGTTATTTTGCTCGAAATATTGCAAAAATAAAAACTTATCATTGTATGTAAACCTTGCATTAAAAATCTGCCTGTAATACGTTAGTCTATTCCATAGTGGACAAACTTTTCATCGATATATCATAACACGTATTATAAGCGAGGTTGTATAATTTCTTTGTGGTATTATTATTATGGCAGGAATTATCTTCATCGGTTAAATTTCTCATATCATCAGATTTAGCATTCGTCTTTGTACAGATTCAGGAATTTTGTTGCTAGTAAAGCTTTTGTGCAATTAAATGTAAATGTAATGACTGTCTCTTATATGGATACTTTTAATAATTAGGCATCTTCATATTTCTGAATTTATCTGGCTTTGAATGATGGAAGAAGATGTACAACGCAAGGTTATCAAACAGCGTTTAAAGCAGTTTTACGGAGGTGATATCAGTACCTCTTCGGTTAATCACAGTGATCCCCTAAATATTGACAGTCCTTCCTTCAATATACATATGTACTTAGACAAAAGTTTCAAAACAAAAGATCTTTCTGATCTGATATCTGAAGAAAAGGCTCTAACAGAACAAATTCGCAGTCTGGATTCTGATATGCAGACATTAGTGTATGATAATTACAGTAAATTCATCAGTGCAACAGATACCATTCGGATGGTAGGTTTTTATTTCACATACGAATATTATTAAGATGAAATCTAATTTCAGTTATGTCCGTACTGAGATGAATTCATTGTTACAGAATATCGACTCTATTGTTTCTCTTTCTGGAGTGATTAATGAAAGCTTAACTGATAAACGGAAGAAATTAAGTACACTGACAGCAACTCAGTTGACATTGAACAAGGTAAGACTTAAATTATAAATGAAAAAAACCAAAGTATTATTCGTAGCTTAACTATTTAGTTGAGTTACCAGTCAGCTTAAGGAAGTATATGAACAAATGTGACTGGCAGCAAACTGTGCGTGATCTCAACAAGGCAAAATACATTTTGAAAAGCTACCATAACACTCCATCTTTTAAAAGTATTCGGGAGGACTGTGCTGAAATAGTAACAGAAATATGCGCAAGACTATGGCGGCAGTTCGATGAGTCTGTAGGTTTTCTGATTTAATTTGTTACTATCCTCCAGAGTAATGCAGTTGAATGTTCCAGTAATTTGAAAGTTCTGCAGCAAATTGGTTTTTCCAGAAGAAAGTTATCAAAAGCTGTGATACGTTTGTGGGTAACAACATATTTGCCTTCAATTGTTAATGCAATGTATCACTTTTACGCTAAAACAATTTTAACTTGTCCCACTGTATTGAAAGACTAATGGTGGAATTCATTCAGTATTGTTGTTTTGCTTCCCTCTTATCTTCTGTTAGGGCTAAGCGTCAGATTTACCAACGTTTAGCTTATATGAAAACTTTGGTACGTGAAGGTGACAAATCGAATGTTCGTAATGAAGATGTTGTTCTTTCTGTGAAAAACAGTGCCGAATTTTCTTTTCAGGATGTGACTTCCGACGAAATGGTAAGCTGATATCATCGTGTAACCTTAGGCATTTTAAATAACTATACCACTTTGTCTCATGGTTTACTCAGTTGTAAAAACGAAGAGAATACCACTAGTAAAATGCACAGTAATTAGTCCTGTATTCGAAGCACACTAAATAAGTGTTTATCTTGTCACATATTTGGTTCAGCATATTCATCTGAAAAGTTGATACATTCCCGTTGGTCGGAGTTACCGCATCTATATGTCCGGTAAAGAAGGACCTTTGTCTTAGGTTTACATCTGTTGGTGCCTAATTGTATCTTGGTTGAGACCTGAGAAATCATCTTCCTCAGTGGTTTAGGACGATATCAGATATATTCTGCAGTCGAAATCGTTGGCAATCGTATGGTTTTCTGTGTCTTGAATCCGTGAAAAGTAGCATAAATGCAGTGAAAGCTCTTTTGAATGTATATCTGCTGACTCTTTCTTTTTTGTTTCGTTCATTTTCATTTAGTAGTGTTGTCAGTGTTTTTGAAATAAGAAAAACAAGCAATAAAGCTGTTGAATATTTCAGGGCAAATTCAAGTAATGTTTTAATCATCGCAATCTATTTGCAGAGCTTTGTAAAATTTTCTTCAGGACAAGCTTACGGCACTACATTTCACTTAGGTAACACCTCTGAGATGTTATGATTTCTAAGCAGGCTACTTCGAAAATGGAGCTAATTTGTTCCAACATGTTTGAACGGTTCGTCATAATTCGAGAGTCGAACCCCACCAGTCACACACAAAAAGCAGTTAGAAGCCTCGTGAATTTTGTCATGTTCTATACGCATTCACAATGGTTGCAATTTTGGTTGGAGTAAGAGTAGCTAAAGTAAATCGCATCCAAATGTTATTCATTTGTGAAGTCCTTGATCCTTAGTTTGCGTTCTGTAGGAAACTGAAGAAATGGTTGAAGTTCGTGAGATGCTAGAAAACGGGAGCCAACGCTGTTCTAAAATTTGATAGCAGTATTGCAGATATAATCACTTTTTATCTTTTGAATCTTGAACATATTGTCAGACTTTATCTTTATGTCCCTTAACCAATCTTCCTTTGTTCAATTTCAACATTATTCTATGTTTATTCTCTCCTTCTGCGCTTTCATGAAGTTCAGTAACTTAAAGATGTCAAGGGGTGAATACATCTGCTCCATGGTGACTGATTTTCAACAATGTCAACTAGAGTACTTAACCACTGATTTATTTCTTCTTGCGTACCCCGACTAGGCAGTCTACGTCACCCCACAAGTCTCAGACCAACAGTCAAAGACTTCATCGACTGGTACCAGGTATTGGTCTGGCCACTCTGAACTTCTTCCAACCCAATCCAACTTCCTCTAACTAGGATAGCAGGTCGAGGTAGGCGTTGATAGGTTGGCATGCGTAGTACATGTCCAAGCCATCTATGTTGACTAAGGTCCGTAACCTCATTGATAGACTTCCATATCTTACCTAGTGCCGTTCGCCTGACCTCAACATTGGTCACACAGTGATTCCACCAAACACGAGCAATGCTGCGAAGACACCATGATCAAAACCATATAACCGCTTTATCTCTTCTACTTTTAACGGCCGTGTCTAACAATCACACAACACGACAGAACGGATTGCAGTACAGTATACTCGTCCACCACTGTGTGCTATCTCTCTCATAGTACAGTGAGCAATTTTTTTTTCTTGGGGGGGGGGAGTTAGCTTATTTTTAAAATATTATATTGCTGGTTGACTGATGCTAGTTTTCTAAAAAATCTATCTCACAGGATATACTATATTTTGCCAACCTGGTAACTGATTCTGTTTTGATTGAGCTTTCCGCATTCATTGGAATACTGGCTGATGTCTATTTCACAAAGTCAGATGAAAGTGAGCCTATGGATACCATCTTGTAAGTATAGTTTTATTATGGTTATGATAGCCTAGCCTAATATTAGTAACAGTTTCGATAGCATATTTTTGGAGCGAATCAGCATTTATTTGTGTCACTAGGAAACAGATGATGAAAAGGGATAATTTAGTCCATACTTCACATTTTACTGCATTGGCCTGGAAGTCGCGTTGAAAAAGTCCCCAAAGTGACATATGACGCTTTGCCCGTGAAAGCGTGGAAAGCAGCCATGGTTGCAGATATGCAGTATGTCCATCAAGTAAAATCGTGCATCACTGGGTGCAGTGTGTTTATCGTTGAACATTTGAAAAGGATTGAATTGGATTGTCAAAGTTTTTGTTTTTGGGTTCCAGGTTTGAAACCTAGTCTAGTTAGTAACACGTCCTTATTTGTCAGATGTGACACCGCTTAGTTCTTCTAGCGTAACTTGGAAGATTGAGTTATTCAGTCAGCTGAAACAAGTGTCATGTATATGATCGCAATAAGATCTTTTATTTAAGGTATGTTTGAACGTTTGTTTCTGTGGTGTTGAGAAATTAGCAATAACTTTGATTCCGATTTCTAGTTACTTCATTTTAATCATAAGATATTTCGTTTCAATTTCATAGAGATATAATCTCGAGTAAAATGGAAAACAACTCGGAAATCGATGTTGATTGCCTTGAGGAACAATTGGCAAATGTTGTCAGAGAATTGATGCATGAATTTTTTATTTTGGTTCGAAGTCGCTTCGAACTGGAGGTGAGTAATGTCTAGGCGATTCGAAACTTTGGTCACCTCCTTGTGTCATGCTCCACATAGGAAATGCGGCCTTATTTTAATTATTTCCCAGAAGACTTCCTATCTTTAGTTTCTTAATCTTCAGCATCTCAAAGCAGGAAGCTTATTCGAATGTTCTATCTTTGTTTCAGATTTTTATTAGATGAATTTGAATAAAGCAGCAAGAACGGTAGTAGAAGAATTAGCGTGCATAAAATTCGTGGATTCTTCTCAGCTGCTTTACAACCTATAGAATATAATCCTTATGATGAATAATATGTTATACAACGTACTTAAATAAATTGACGAGATTTTTACGAATTGAGATGGAAGGTGACAAAGATTTAGGTTGAGTGATATTGACGAAGTTGTTAAGATTAGTCAAAGTTTAACTATTCATACAGTGATAGAATGAACATTCGAGAGAAGATTATTATTATTATTATTATTATTAGTCCCTTGGGTTCCTAGTGGAACATAGGGCTTCAGTAGCACGTCTCCAGTGACCTCTGTTCTCTGAGATCTTTTGAACCTGGTCCCACGACAGCCCACAACCTCTCATTTCCTGCTCGCACGACCTCCTCCATGTCACCCTCGGACGTCCAACTCGTCGCTTCCCATGGGGATTCCACTCGAGGGCCTGACGCGTGATGTCCTCAGTCGACCTTCTCAGTGCATGGCCAATCCATCTCCACTTCTTCCTGCATATTTGTTGCGTGATAGGTTCTTGGTTGATTCGTTCCCAGAGTTCCTTGTTGCTTATTCTTTCTGGCCATCTGATCTTCAGTTCGAGAGAAGATAGGGAAAAAAAATCCATGCATACATACATACATATAAATGGGAGGCGGTTGTGCACAACGTTATTCTAGAATTAGTGAAAAGGATGTCATGACTAAGTAAACGTAGCAAAAGATCAACATGCTTTCATTATATTGAGAAATTAGGTGAGTGGAGTGGGCTTACCGTAGATTTAAACAGCTTTCACCCAATCGGTTACAAAAATGTCTGGTACGGATACTCTTCAACCATACGCGTAAACTGTGCTGTGAAAAAAATAATGAGGAAGAACTGACCTTTGTCGAAAACTCAACGCGAAAATCGTTACCCACCAAAGTTCATTAACAAGTGTGGTAAGATAGAAGAGGCGAGAACTAAGTGCAATGCAGTCGACAAGAAGCCTATCTATACCTTGCCTTCAAAAAAATGAAATCGCCACAAGCATGAATCATGAGCTGAAAACTGCAGCAGAAACCACCTATCTAATCGCCAAGTTATTTATTATTATTTGTCCCTTAGGTTCCTAGTGGAACATACGGCTTCAGTAGCACGTCTACATTCCACTCCGTTCTATGCAATCTTTTGAACCTCGCTCCACGACAGCCCACAAGCTCTCATGTCCTCCTCGCACGATCTCCTTCATGTCACCCACAGCTGGGACGCCCAACTCGTCGCTTCCCATTGGGCTTCCACTCGAGGGCCCGGCCTGGCGCGTGATATCCCCAGTCGGCCTCCTCAGTCTATGCCCAATCCATCTCCACTTCCTTCCAGTGCACATATGTTGGGCGATAGCTTCTTGCTTCGTTGGTTCGTTACCCAGCCACAGTTCCTTGTTGCTTATTCCTATTATTCTGGCCATCTGATCTTCAGTAACGAGCCTCTCGTAGGTGGCAGTTGTTGATGAATGTCTGTAGTTTGTTGGAAATGCCTTTTGTAACGCGTCAAGTCTCTGAACCATCACACAGAAGCACTGACTTGACGTTGGTGTTGAAAATCCGGATGTTGTTCCACATGCTGAGTGCGGAAGATCTCCACACTGGTTCAGGCTAATGAACGCCTGTCTTGCTGTCTTTCCGATCCTGACTGGTTTTGACGTCCTCGTGTGTGCCTGTGCTGCCTGTAGTTGAAACAGTGCTGCCTAGATAGATGAAAAAGACTACTTACTTTAAGTTTCTCCCGTTGATGGTGATTGAAGTTTGTTGTTGTTGTTGGTGGTGGTGGTGGTGGTGGCGTTGGTTGGGTATCTTGATCATCTGTGTCTTCTTTACATTCACTTGAAGTCCTGTCTTCGCTGCCCTGCCCTGCCCTGCCCCTTCTGTCAACTTGTTAGTTTTCGCCTGTAGATCTTCAAGTTTGTGTGACATCAGACATAAGTCATCGGCGAAATCTAAATCTTCTAGGTTCTTTTCCCCGGTCAAACAACGTATCCCCCTGTTCTCGCTCCTCACTGTTTGTTGCATGATCCAGTCGACTACAATCAGGAATATCGTGGATGATAGTAGACAGCTTTGTTTTACTCCTGTCTTCACTTCAAAAGCATCACTGAGCTTCCCATTGTGAATTACTTGGCATGTGGCGTCGTCATATAGTTGTTGAATGAGATTGATAAATGTTTGTGGTATTCCGTAGTGTTGAAGCAACTGACAAATTATTTCTTGATCGACGCTGTCAAAAGCTTTTTCAAAGTCGATGAAGTTGAGGTAGAGGGTTGACTGCCATTCTATACTCTGTTCTATAATGATGCGAAGCGTTGCAATTTGGTCTGCACATGATTTGTACTTCCTGAATCCAGCCAGCCTGTTCCGGTCGTAGTTTTGAATCCAGTGAATCCTTTAGTCTCTCCAGGATGATGCGGCTTAATATTTTGGTTGAGGTGGACCGGGACAGGACAGTGATTCCGCGCCACTTCTTGCAAAGGCTTAGATCACCTTTCTTCGGTAGTTTGACAAGGTAACCCTTCTTCCGATCACTAGCCAGGTACCTTCTCTTCCTTCCACACCTTCTGCAATAGTGGTGTGGTGTGAGCATGTCCGCTGTTGTCTCTGTGTGTGTTTTCAGTGCTTCTGGCGGGATTCCATCTGGTCCTACTGCTTTCCCACATTTCAGTAGCTTTATGGTGTTCAGGACTTCCACTTTTGTCTGAGGACTTGTGTTCACTGGTAGTTCTGTGGCTGGGCTGCAGGTGGTATTTCTGGATGAAGTGCAGGTGGTGGTGGTGGTCGATTCAAGAGCTTCTTGAAGTGGTCGGCCCATTTTCCCTTTTGTTTCTCTTGTTTCGTAATTAAATTTCCGTCATCATCTTTCATGGGTTTCCTCTTCGTTGATCTCTTCCCAGATAGCAACCTGGTTATTTGATACAATGTTGTCAGGTCTTTGTCTCTCATACCTGTAGCTTGTTCTGCTTCACTTGCCAGTGTTTCGTAGAAGTGTCTTTTGTCTTTGCGTGCACTCTTCTTCACTTCTTTGTCCAGTGTTTTATACATTGTGCTCAGTTCCTCTTGTCGTTGAGCGTCCTTGCACTGGTTTATCTTCTGTTTCACCATCCTCCTCTCCCTGCTCTATCAGCTTCCAGGTATCCGTCGAGATCCGTTCCTTGTCTTCCACCTTCTTCCTTCCTAATACGGCTGTGCAGGTTTCTTCCACATAGTTTTCAAAGACTTCCAGTGTTCTTCTACACAGGTTTCTTCAGGGGCGTTTCCTCGATATCTCCCATTTTGTCTTGATGGCTGACGTGAAGATGTCCCTGGTAGTTTCGTCCTTCAGTTTCTTTTCTGGGTGTTGAACCTGAACTGTGGTCTATCACCAACTTCCTTGAAGGCTTTCAGCTTGATTTTGAAGGTCCTTTGCAGTAGATAATGAGTGGTGTGAGCCTACATCTGCTCCTCTTCGTGACCTTGTGTTAAGTAGACTGCGTCTCTATTTTCTTGAGATTGAGATAAAGTCGATCTGATTTTTAGTGTAGTGTGTCCTGGTGTCTGGTGAAATCCATCTTGCATTGTGGATATCCTTGTGCTTGAACATAGTGCCTGACTGCAATCACCAAATCGCTGAATGCACAGAATTCTGCAAACATTTCTCCATTCTCGTTCATCACCTCACCGAGCGCTTCTCGACCCATGTTTAGTTCCCTTCCTGTGTTTTCCGCTCCCAGTTTGGCATTCGTGTCACCCTGCCCATTAGGATTTTGAAGTCGCCAACTGGGGTATGGTCTTGTCCAGTGTTTATTGAAATTGTCTGTAGAATTCCTCCTTTTTCTCTTGCTCTGCTTTATTTGTAGGTGAGTAGCGTAGCATTGTGTGATTGTGACCTTCCTTCCTTTTGAGTTGAATCTTGCTGTCATGATCCTTCAGGAGATTGGTTCCCACTGCATGAGAGACAACCTTCGATGCTGTTGGGGACATCATGATAGCCACTCGAAAACTCAGTGTGCTCGTAGTTGTCGCCTGGGTGATAATATCGGAGTAGATTATTGATT
Source organism: Heterobilharzia americana (assembly GCA_944470555.2). Taxonomy (NCBI): domain Eukaryota; kingdom Metazoa; phylum Platyhelminthes; class Trematoda; order Strigeidida; family Schistosomatidae; genus Heterobilharzia; species Heterobilharzia americana. The sequence goes on along the minus strand of OX104134.1, from coordinate 113,903,300 downwards.
CTCCAGTTGACAGTTTGGAGAGTCCACTCCCATTCCATCTGCTTTCGCAAATTCCTAACACATCAATGTGATACCTTCTCATCTCCCTTGCAATCTGGGCAGCCTTGCTAGGTTCCCACATGGTGCGGACATTCCATGTCCCCATGTTTACTTTCGCTTTCATCGAGAGAGGTGAGGACACATCGGCCAGTTGGCTTCCCGAAGGGTTTCACCAACTGGCGTCATTTCGCCTCTCGGATTCCAGAGAGGAATAATTTTGCTTTTATTTTTAACATTTTGTTTGTGCTTTGAAGTTTGTTTAGCGGTTAGATTTGTTTTACGGGGTAGGGTTGCTAGCCCTATGCCCAACTTTCCCTCTTTACCCGGAGTTAGGACCGGCTAGTAACTAGTGAACTAGTTAACCAGGAGAGGTTAACCGCCAGGTTAGTCTATGTATATGAAACGAAATGCTCATTGAGTCAGTCGAAGTCGACAGATTCTCAATTCTTGTTATCTCCGACTATGTCTACCAATTCATATGTGCATGCCAAAGCATATAAAATGGAAGAACGGAGAGAAGGGTTCGCGTCCTTGTTTCTGAACGTATCCCAGAGAATTTGAGTGTTAACGGTCTTCAGGGTTTAAATAGTGCGATCATCGGGCATTTGATACTAGACATAAAGTCAACATATTAAGCTTATTCAAAGTCAACAGTAAACAGTGGAAACCCACTCTTGTGGTTCGTTGAAGCAATTGTGATTAAGAGATGCAAATTTGATCGATGTATTCAGAAAGATACTGTTGTCAACCTTACATTACCATGGTAATTTTAATCTCCTAAACTTGTAAGTATAAGACCTCATGACCTTAAGTTTCTTTGGGGCTTTGTTTTTCGATCTATTTGGAGACCTAGTCAACTTATTTCCCAATATAATGAAAGCATGTTGATCTTTTGCTACGTTTACTTAGTCATGACATCCTTTTCACTAATTCTAGAATAACGTTGTGCACAACCGCCTCCCATTTATATGTATGTATGTATGCATGGATTTTTTTTCCCTATCTTCTCTCGAACTGAAGATCAGATGGCCAGAAAGAATAAGCAACAAGGAACTCTGGGAACGAATCAACCAAGAACCTATCACGCAACAAATATGCAGGAAGAAGTGGAGATGGATTGGCCATGCACTGAGAAGGCCGACTGAGGACATCACGCGTCAGGCCCTCGAGTGGAATCCCCATGGGAAGCGACGAGTTGGACGTCCAAGGGTGACATGGAGGAGGTCGTGCGAGGAGGAAATGAGAGGTTGTGGGCTGTCGTGGGACCAGGTTCAAAAGATCTCAGAGAACAGAGGTCACTGGAGACGTGCTACTGAAGCCCTATGTTCCACTAGGAACCCAAGGGACTAATAATAATAATAATAATAATCTTCTCTCGAATGTTCATTCTATCACTGTATGAATAGTTAAACTTTGACTAATCTTAACAACTTCGTCAATATCACTCAACCTAAATCTTTGTTACCTTCCATCTCAATTCGTAAAAATCTCGTCAATTTATTTAAGTACGTTGTATAACATATTATTCATCATAAGGATTATATTCTATAGGTTGTAAAGCAGCTGAGAAGAATCCACGAATTTTATGCACGCTAATTCTGCTACTACTATTCTTCTTGGCTGATCCAAATTCGTGAAACAGAAGAGTCGTATGAAGTTCTTGTCAGATGAATTCATACTGATCTGAACCCAGGCTGAATGGATTTCAGTGGTGCAGATGTATCCACACATCCTCATCCTACTCGTCATACTGAATTCTGTATTTCCTTCCCCATCCTTGTTGTCTATCACAAGTTTGGACAACTCTGACTACTTTTTTCTCTATTTCTTTATCTCTCATTTTAGTACTTTATTGTTTCACGTACTGATATGAGATATGGCAGCCTGGATCGTTACTCAGTAGTGCCAGGTTCAATGTCGATGATTTGTTGGGGCGTGCCTGGTTTTTATAGGTTTGCTTTTCCCGAGATGGACTCAGAAGTCTGGTGATTATGGAAACTAGGATGTTAGACACAACGTTTGCGAGGGTAACTCACATTAGGACATCTTTCCTTTCTTGAGGATTGAAACAATAGGTAGTTGAGACCAGTTAGAAAGGATCTCATTTGATTATGATGTGCTGGCCAACACTTCGGTTAACCTGACGCAGAATCCACCGCCACCGTCTTTAAATATCTCCGGTAATAGGTCCTAGTGCTCCTCTTCGTTTGAGATTACTTACAGCTTTCTCGACTTCTGCAAGAGTTAGGGTCCCGATCTCAATAATTCCGTTCAGGATCTAACCTTACATCAGGCATCAGAATAGTAGTTGGAGGCTGTTTTAACTTTTCGTGAAAGTGTTTTGACCATGGTTTGAGTCAACCTTGCGACTTACAAGTGAATCGCATACCCATCTTTGTACTCTGTAGTTTCACTAACCACCAACCTCGCCCCAGTTTCTCTAAGACTTAATAAGTTGTCTTCAGTTGCCTATCGAAGTTTCATTTCCCCAGCCATCGTTGCTCACCTTTGTTCGTAGCCATTGGGTAGACATCTTGTCAGTGTACATTTGAGTAGCTACCACACCTCACTGTGTTGTGAGACCTCAAGGATGTGTTCGTGTGCACTCATTAATTCAGAAGAAGCTGTTGAGATTCAATGACCCTTTTTAAACACTCTAATGATATTTTTGCAGCAGACTGGAGGCGACACCAGTCTTCGTTTGAATGACGAATATTGTTCTGTACTGACAACTGTCTAGCCAGTGTCTCTTTGAAAGCAGCCATAGTGCTCTCATTGCCGAGCAGCGCTTGCAGTGGTCTTATTCCCAGAGTTTTCCTACGTCTATTTGGATGCAGACAGACACGTACTCGAAACAACGAGTGGTGGGTGTCAAAACACGTACTCCAAAAGGACAGACAATCTTCCATTGAACCTCCCTAGCAGTGAATGATAGCAGAATAGTGCGTGTGCCAACCGCTGAGTTGAGGTTAGTAGTCGCCACGTCAGACGGTGTCTCTATTTATTATAAATATATTTGTACTTTGTGATGATTGAAGGTGAAATGAAAATTTGTACCACGGTAGAATTCGAACCAACGACCACCACGTTTTCGGCCCGACACTCTACCAACTGAGATACGAGGTCCAAAAATTCAAACCGTGGCCAGACCTCGCGTTTCACAAGCACAGTACACTTTCATGGCTTGAGATACCAGAGTTTTGGCTAGTGAAGTATGTTGACCGATTTGTTGGAGGGTCTGGAGACTGGAAGCTTCAATATGCAATTCGGAGCGTGGTTTCAAGAGACCAGTGATGCTGTTACATGAACTCGAATCATTGTCAATAGCTTCAGAGCTGAAAGAAGTTATAAATGATGTAGGATAATTGACCGAGAGACGCATAGAAAGATGAGAAGTTAAGGATGTGGACAGCTTGTAATGATCTGAGGTAACTCGAGTGCTGACAGAGTTAGTAGGGTGTTTGACACTTCCCGGTTGCCCACACCGTGGAAGGTTGATCCTTCTTGAGAGACGCCTGGGAAGGAATGGTTAGTACGTGATGGCAGAGCTCAAGTGACATGTGCTTGAGGTCGGTGACACACAACCGTTTTAGAAGTTGAGATTTTATTTGGTTTGTTTTCCTAGAATCCGACTATGAACGTATATGGTTGGCACTGGTCTGCCACGTGGTAAAGAGGAGTGTGGAATGTTTAGGTTTGACTTTTGATAACTCCTTCTTTGGATAGGGAGTGCAGTATCAACGTGGTACTGCTGATAATCCACGAAAAACACCTTACTGCCACCACACACCCCCATCCAGTCAGGAGTACGATTTCTCCCTAAGACGTACCTTATGGCGTAGCAAAACAAACGACGAAGGAAAAGGCAGCGTAATGATTAACAGTGTAATGGTAACTGCTAATTGTGCAACCACTATGCAGCAGACCCTGCTGGGATGCTAGGATCTTGAAAGAATAAGTGTTCCACCGGGACAGCCCGTCGGGTCATTATGACATGCAAGGTAGCAGCTATAAATTGGTCTCACCTTATTTGACTATATGTCAGCGTGAACCTTGATGGGATGCATGCAGCTTTTGGTCATTAGTATATGCCGTTAATTTTCAACCAAGTTGGTCAATGTTTCGTATGCCGCCTTATCTAACGGATTTGGGAAGCCTGAAAGCGTCGTTAACCCTCATACAATATGTGTGGCTGGCTGACTTTATTTCAAATGACTGCTATCCGTCTAATCTCCTCGAAATTGTGAAGGCTGTTTGTAACCTTAAACGACGCAAATAAGAAACCTGACAGTTTTCCACTAAACGTTTTTCAAAATGTAAGTAAGGACTTGGGGTATCTACTGTGTTGGATTCAGAGGTAATTTCGTCAGACTGGGCGACATCACTAGTCCTTGGAATTTGTGATCAAGGTGAGAATTCTGAGTTTGGTAGCCGCAGTCTAACTAACATTGTGTTTGAGATCACTGTGTCCCTAATTATCCAATGCCATCATGAAGTTCAGTAACAACAAATTCGAGTTTCAAACTGGACGAAAGCGTCTGGATCAAATTTTCACCCATTGACAGGTTCAGGAACATAATTACCCTCACCAGCGTCCGAGCACCGTTATATTTCTTATCCTGATGGTAGTATTCTACTGTGTCAACGGAGAGGCGTTATTTCGGTGTCTGACTGTGCGTGAGGTAGAGAGCAAGTATATTGTTCTCATTGAGTCCCTCTCCTCGAACTAATAGCTATGTAAGGGCTTATTGAAAGTTATTATAAGAGTAAAACTTGAGCTCTGTTGTAGAATGAAACTTACGGATAGTTGGCATCTGAAGTAACGACAGCCAATTGTATCTACCAAAGATTTACACTGTTATCACGGCCGCCTTTCACTGTTTCTAGCACAAACAAGACAACTGACAATCCATCAAAGCATGAATGTACTATACAGTGGTCCACTCTGTTTTGTTATATGGCTTTGGGATATGGTTCAGAGCAAATGATGTGAAACTGTTACAGGTTTGTTTTAGGTATCAACGTAGCATTACTTGCGTATAGTGAGATCATAATGTGAGCAGTGGTATGGTTAGTTGTAGGGTACTAAGCAAAGATGGCAAGTTCGCCGATGAGGTTGTGACCTTCACCAACTGAGGTGGCCTAAACATGCGTTGTACATTTTAAGCGTCAGTACACCTCAGCGTGTATTATCAGCTAAAGTAGCGTTGGGTTTATAAGTGAAGAGGCCTAAACCAAGACGTGACACCAGTTTATTAAGTCTCCGACTGTTGGCACAAGCCGTGTAGAATGGTATAAACTGCCTGACCTACATAGTTGAGATTTGTAGCTTAGGATAATAACGATAGTTGTTTGTTGTTCTCTGAGCTTTGGGGCTTATTCTTTATCAGCACTTACTTTACACTTAGAGTCTCTCAGAGCGGTGATGAAACATTCAAGAAGAAACCTCTGAGTTCTGAGAACATCAAACAGTTATCATATTGTATTTAATTTGAACTCAGTAGAGATCGGATGTCTACAAATCTTTTCTCATATTCTAGTTAATCAAGACATTTGGAGACATCTTTGCCATTATACTTTTGTTCGTACACAGATTGCTTCTTAATATCTTCAAGTTTTGTAAGAAACTCACATTTCAGTTCGTTTTGAATGTTTGTTTTTCTTCCTCTGTATTTTCTCATTTTCATTTTAGAGCACAAACACAGATATAAACCTGATGGTAAGAGCTTTGGATCGTATCCACAGTCGAGTACAAGCATTTAATCGATCATTGTTAACATCAGTTACTTCTGTAGATGTAGATGCTGGAGAAATGGAGGAGACAAACTCTGAATCGTCTCTATCCATAATAAGCCGTTTCTCTTCACTTACTAATCAATTTTCAAGTTCTGCACTGGAGATAATTAATCACGTTGCTCGAGCACAAACTACTTATTACTTTGATGTATTATGTCAAAATGCTGTGGAATCATTCACAGATCTTCGACATAAACTCGCTAGTCATGGGCTACAAACGTTGACATCTAATATGATGAGTGAAGAAGTTAATAAAACGTAAGCTACAAGCCAAATTTGCTATTCGTACCAAAGTACATTAATCGAACCTTTTTAAAAATTATCTTAGGAACACTTTAATTTTTGTAACCATGTGATGTCTTTCACTTTGTTTTCTTTTATAGGAATAAAATGGAGAATGACAGTCATCAACTTGCTTCACTTTTTGACACTCTTGGCGCATCTCTTGTTTCACAGTTGCGTAATGTACTGAAAGCTGAGAAGGTTAGTTCATTTGATTCCTTAGGTGTTTTATTGAGTGTTAATAACCATTGCTTAATTTTATTATCTCTTACTTATGGGATGATATTCGATATCGAGAAGACCTCAATTCTGGTCAAGTTCAAACATGGAGGGCTTGTGTTGCTAGTTATCTTGGAAGACCATATGTTGATTTCACTTATTTTTAATTATTAAATTATTATGGTTTCCCTTATGGCCTGCTAGTTTTGTCTACTTGTTCTTTGTCATTTTTTTTAATCTGTTCAAATCTAAGGTTATTTCATTAGTGAACTAGAGACTTCGTTTAATGTATCGGGTCAAATTCGGTTGCTCATTTCCAAGCAAATGTAGCAACTTCACCTATGGATTAGATTACTGATCTGTACCTCGCAATAAACAACACTATCGGATAAAAATACCTTCCGACATACCTTCTAAAATATATAAACACTATTTAGATTTGGAAAGTATGTATCCCTTTTTCAAAACTGTTTACTTATTTATGCACGCATTTGTTTTTCATTACGTTTTTGGTATTCGAATTCATTTCCTAATTATTTTAAAAGATAGTGTTATACTTTGGTGGGATTTATTCACATGGGAACTGTTTATATATGTTTTATAACTATAAAGCGTATACAGTACTACTTGTCACGAATTATTTCTACACAACCAAGGATTTTCCTCATTTCATACCTCTAAAATATTTTAGGCTACCTTTTGGGTATTAGTTAAACTAATTAATTTCTGTAGTTCACTTTACTCAGTGACGTAGATCGGCCTATCTTGGGGAATTTATGCCTTTTTAGGATGCTTCGATATTGGTCATTGTGACGCGATAACTTGATACATGAAGATCTAGTGTTTGAAGTGATGTTCCCAGTATCAGTGGAAATATTAACACTGGTGGGACGGATTTACGATAAATCCGTCGAGCCTTGCTTACGAGGGAATTTCCATCTTTTAATCCTTTACCTGTCATCGGGAATCATAAGATCTGAATGAAATCACTGGAAAATGTCTTCAGAAATATATCTGGTTATCACGATCAGAATTAAAGGTCTAAAGAGTAGTAGAATGCACAAAACAATTTCAATAACCACTATTTTAGTTCAGATGTTGTGTAATGAATGGTATGATAAACGTGTTCAGTACTATGACTTGGTGACTTAAGAACTTGTTTCAACCTCTGGGTAATGAGTTTATTATTCTTATTCTTTCTTCCATGGTTCACGTATGAATCATCGAAGGCTCTCACGCAGTGGGAACCAATCTCCTCCAGGATCATAACAGCAAAATTCAACTAAAAAGGAAGAAAAGTCACAATCATACAGTGCTACGCTGCGCACCTACAAATAATGCAGATCAAGAGAAGGGGGAGGAATTCTACAGACAACTGCAATCAGTACTGGACAAGACTCCAGTTGGCGACATCAAAATTCTAATGGGTGACATGGATGCCAAACTGGGAGTGGACAACACAGGAAGAGAACTAACCAGGGGTCGAGAAGCACTCGGTGAAATGAATGAGAATGGAGAATTGTTTGCAGAATTCTGTGTATTCAATGATTTGGTGATTGAAGTCAGGCAGTGTGTACAAACACAAGGATATTCACAAGGAAGCGACATGGACTTCACCAGATGGACACACTAGAAATCCGACCAACTTCATCTCTATGTGAAGAAAGTGGCGACGCAGCCTACTGGACAAAAGATCAGATCAAGAAGAGGAGCAGATGTGGGTTCAGACCACACCCCATCAAGTTGAAATCGTTCAAGGAAGTTGGTGATAGGCCACAGTTCAGTTTGAACACCCACAACAGAAACTGAACTGAAGGACGAAACTACAAAGACATCTTCACATCAGCAAGTCATCACGAAAACACTGGAGATATTGAACAACTTCCCTGAAGTAACCTGAGTAGAAGAACACTGGAACTCTTTGAAAGAGATGTGAAAAGTAACCTGCATAGCCGTATTAGGAAGGAAGGGATGAAGAGGCGAGACAAGGAATGGATCTTCACGGACACTTGGATGCTGATAGAGGAGGGAGAGGAAGATGGTGACGCAGAATATGAACCAGTGCAGTGCAGTTCAGGGATGAACAACGAAAAGAGAAACTGAACACAGCCTATAAAACACTACACTGGACAAAGAAGTGAAGAGTGTGCGTAACGATAAAAGACACTTCTTCGACACACTGGCAAGTGAAGCAGAACAGGCTGTAGGCAGGAGAGACAGAGACCTGACAACACTACATCAAATAACCAGGTTACTATCTGGTAGGGAAGAGATCATCGCAGATGAAACTAATGAAATATAGTGAAAGAAAACTTAGCAAAGAGGAGAAACGGTGAACTGACCACTTCAAAAGGCTCTTGAATCAACCAACACCACTGCTACCACCTACAACTCGTCCAGAACTGCCAGTGAACAAAAGCCTTCCGACAAAAGCAGTTGCGAAGTACTCAACGCCATAAAGTTGCTGAAATCCAGGAAAGCATTAGGACTAGATGAAATTCCTCCAGAAGCACTGAAAACGGACGTGGAGACACCAGCGGACATGCCCACATCACTATTGCAGAAGGTTTACAAGGAAGGAAGGAAGGAAGGGGAAGGTACCTGCTGAGTGGAAGAAGAGATACGTTGTCAAACTTCCAAATAAGAGCGACCTAAGTCTTTGCAAGAAGTGGCACAGAATCATGCTCCTGTCCCTGTCTACCCCAAGCAAAATATGATACCGCATCATCCTGAAGAGACTAAAAATTCCTCTGGATTTAAAATTATGACTGGAACAGTCTGGCTGGCTGGCTTCAGGGAGAATAAGTTATGTGCGGATCAAATTGCTACGCCACACTACACGTCATCATAGAACAGAGCATAGAATGGCAGTCAGCTCAATTCAACCTCAACTTCATCGGTTTTGTAAAAGGCCTTCGCAGCGTCGACCGAGAAGTAATCTGGCAACTGCTTCAACACAACGGTTTTAGTGCCACAAACGTGTATCAATCTCATTCAACAGCTATATGGTACATGATGTTGCGTGCCAAGCAATTCATAATGGAAGGCTCAATGATGCGTTTGAAGTGAAGACAGGAGTAAGACAAGGTTTCCGCCTACCATCACCGATAATCTTCCTGATAGTAGGGGATTAGATCATTGAAGAAACTGTGAGAAGTGAGGGGATGGGGATACGCTGGCTGAACCGATGAAAAGACCCCAGAAGTCAGTGCTTCTATGTGATGCGTCAGGAAAACATTTCCAACAAACTACAGACATACATCACATCAACAGCCGCCGCCTACACTCACTCAATACTGAAGATGGAGATCAGATGGCCCGAATAATAAGAATAAGCCTTAAGGAACTCTGGCTGGCTGTCAACGAACCGACTAAGAGTCTATCACCCAACAAATATACAGAAGAAAGTATAGATGGATTGGATTGGACATACAGTGAAAAGACCGATTGGGGACATCACGCGTCGGAGAAGGCCCTTGAGTGGAACTCGCATGGGAGACGATGAGTTGGGGGTTCGAGCTGAGGATGATATGGAGGAGATGGTGTGAGGGGAAAATGAAAGCTTGTGGACAGCTGTGGAGCCGGGTTAGAATGACTGCAGAAAACAGAGTGAAATGGCAGCTTGCAAGTGAAGCCTTATGTTCCACTAGGAACCCAAGGGACAAGTCATAATAATATTAATATTGGTAATAATAATATTAATAATAGTAATAATAACAAGTGATTCACATAAATATAGGTTTTTTTTAACCTCATCACGCGTATGCCAGCCATACTTTACGTTCACGTACGCGTACTTTAAGTTTCAAGTTTTGCAGATATTTCTTAAATGGTTTGTTTTTAAAATGCGTAGAGACTCACTAAATTTCAGTCACAGAAATAAGATTCTCGCTCATGCTTAGCGATGTGACTCATTGGTTTAGGCAGTTGATTTTCAACCAATGGGTCACATGTTTGAACACCGGTCCATCTACCTGGATCTGGGAAGCCAGGTAGTATCATTAATCCTCATACGTTAGGTGCAGCTCATTGCCTACTGCACGAATATACATTTGTTTGCTCAGTGAGTTTCGCTTTTGGTTGTGCTTATTCAATATTTTCATTGTATGTGGATCTGGATGCTAGTCTGACAATAATCACCTCTGAAATCAAAGGTTTGGTTTTATTTAGGTGCCAGCTGTATTTTATGCAATTATTTACTCTGTTGATCAATCATGTTATAATCTAGTGGTCGATAGTTCGTCCACAACTCAGGCCTTTGTTGTATTATTCGATTAGAACTGCTAATATTCGACGTCATTTATATGGACACATTCAAATGACTACCAGTTTTAGTCACTAATCATAATGATGAATCACTATGGCTGTAATTTACTTTTTAGTTTTCTCCATTCACTCTATTTGATGTGCACTTTATATGACGAATTGGGAATGATCAGACATTCTACACACTTGTAATGTCCTAATTGCAATGAATTTCTTATAATATATTTTCGTTTTAACACTTGTTTATCATATGCATACCTCTGTATGCATGTGGCTAACTCACTTATCTAAAATGTATTTTTTTACCCCTCTATTTGCAGACATTTTTGAATACTGAGAGCACATTCTCCAATAAACCACAGTTTCGTAATTCTTTTTGCATCGATCAAATTAGGGAGGGACTTATAGTTGGATATCTAAATTTTCTTGTTCACTTTCTTAGTGATCTTGCAAAGGTAAGTTCATTTGGACACTTAGCTGTAATATTTTATAGGAAGATTAACAGTTCATTTTGAGAAAAATCAAACTTGAGTAAATTTGTGGGTGTCATGTAAACCCGCATTTGCTTCACTCTCGTGCTTCCGTTATAGAAGTCGAAAATTGTTCCGCAATCCATTCGGGATTCAGATTTTGAGCGCATCTCGATTTTCTGTGGCCAACAGCATAATAGATGAGATTATGTAGGAGTGCAAACAGTTTAAGATTCAATTGATGTCGGCTGGCTACAGGCAATCAGCTGGAAACCCTGTACTTCGGCTTCGTGCTTGTTGGTACTTACTTGTACGCAAGGTGTATATGCAACCTCAAGGGAATTAATGTCGCTTCAGAGATTCGGATACGCGACATCCAGTGTCACAGTCATGTGAATAAATAAATAATTCTTATCTTAAACTACACCAGTTCTACTAAGTGTAACAATACTATTATAACCTCTATGGAGTGGGTTGTTGTTTAATAACCAATATCAGGCGGCTTATAAAAGCTGTATTTACTGTATTAGGGAAATTGTTTTAATATTTGAAGTGAGATAGTTCAGTGTGCATTTTTTCCAACAGTATTTCTATAGGCGTTGACAGAAGAATCCAGAATGTATATTTTATTTTTTCTTAGATTTCGTCTAGTGGATATGTTTAGATTTCAGTGTATGTTTATGCTTCCATGGAAACTTGAGCCTATACTCTAATTCATGGGACATTTCAGCATCATCCACCACATCGCATGGTTAATGAATCCAGGATTTCATTGCTAGTTAGGACGCTGAAAATGTCCGTACCATAGAATCTGGAGTCAGGCCCTCAAATGCCCTTGTATGTGTTCATAGCCCCACACAAGCTACTCAAGTCGTACCTAATCAGTTGTCAATTAGTGGCCGTTAGTATGGTATATACTTTGGACCATCGAAGTGCAATTTTGCAAAGTTGCAAGAAGCCTGTCCCTGTGCTCACCCTCAGTGGTGAGCTGTTGAAGTAGTCGAAACGTTCATGTATCTGGTTAGTTGTGTGATTGCTTTTGGAGGTATTTTAAAAAATATATTTTGGTATAATCCCAGTGTATTTAGAAAATCAAAACGAGATATCTCGTTTAGATTTCCTAAACACGCTGGGATTATACTAAAATATATTTTTATAGTGATCCAATCAGACTCGGCGCTCAACGTCTTCCAGGACATTTGTAACAACTATCGTCTGGATGTTTATAATTTTGGAGGTGTTGTGAAGTTTTTAACCATACATCGAAAGCCAGGGTGGCATACGTCAATCTGGGCCACATTTTGGCTCCGTTGCGACGTTAGTGTGACCATGAAAGGTCAGGCTTACTACACTTCAGTGCTAGTTCTTCTCTACTCCTGCGAAACCTGGTCTCTCTGAGCTGAGGATGTGCAACGACTGTGTTTGTTCATCGTTGTCTCCGTAGGTTTGTTTGTATGCATATAAGTAGTTCTAAGATACGACAGTGTGTATCTGGACATAATGGAGATCTTCATTCAGCAGGTGAAGTCATTTGGAAACACCAGCTACGGTGACTTGAACATGTGTTACGCATGTCGTCCCAACGGCTTCCGAACCGTTCATTGTTTGCTAGCCCTGGGACTGGATAGAAGAAGCGGAGGTGTAGTCAGTGTATGACGCGACACCGTGGAATGAAGGATATCTATATCGGGTTAGCATCTGTTGATGCATCACGACATTACGTAGGCCCTGTTTAAAGATGGCCACAATGATAGCCTCATAACAGAGTGATAGAACACTCAGTCTGCCATACCTTCTTAAACAATCTAGTCATTTCCTTGACTAGAGTCATTCCTCCATTCTTAAAAAGAGCTGGGGGTAAGTTGTCTGGGCCAGGTGCCTTGTGGTGTTTCAGAAATCATTGTTTCTTTTGGACCTCCGCTCGTTAGGTGGGTCAGTGTTAACTGACCATATGGGACAATACACTGAAGCTGACAACGCTAGAGCTGTGGGATAGCTAAACTGTTTTTTGAAGTGTTCCGCTTGGCATTCCAGGAGTCTTTGAAGATTGTTTGTTGGTATACCGTCTAGCTCACAGACTGTCTCACTGCTACCAAGCTTCTTGTTACCATTGGCTCGGATGAGGTGGAACAGCTTCTAACTATTACTGGTTGCATCTTCTGCTTCCATCTCATTCGCGCATTCTGACCACCAAGCCTCACGGTCCTTGCGTAAGCGTTGTTTAGTCTTTCATGTGAGAGACTTATGCAAACCATTGTACTCGCCATCCTCTGAAATGGTCCGATGTAGGTGAAGAAATTGGAGGGAGCTTCTAGAGACTCAGTGTTTATTGTCCGGACGTTATTTCAAGCCGCAAGCGACTTTACTCACCACTTTGATGGCGTCTTGCGAGTGCAGTAAATGCTTGTCTACGCACTATAGAGGATCGGTAGCTACCCTTAAATCTAGCTCGGATTGGTATTTATCTGCAATGGAAGGTGGAACTAATTTGGGTGCATTGATCTGTTTAGGATAACGGTTTCGATGACCACCAGAACGCTAGACTAGCTCAGCACACACTAAAGCATGATCGAATCCAGAAAAGTACTCAGTCCTATATGGACCCACATCATCGGTAGGTGATTGCAATGTGATCTAGTTTATTCTGGGCTCGAGTGGCACAGGAAAAACACTTATTGGCACAATGGCGATGACTGTGTCGGAAGTTGGTGCTGTCTATCGGTCACGACCGACAGCTGCTACCTTGACGTGGTGGTCGGGCTTGCATATCACAATGACCCAACGAGCTATACTGGCGGAACGCTTGTTCCCTCGAGGTCCTACCATACCAGAAAGGTCTGTTGGATAGTGGTTAGACGAAAAGCAGTTACCGTTGTGGTATAAATTGCTACACTATGATTGGGGTCTGAGGGCGAAATCATACTGCTGCTAGCTGGATGGGTTGTGACAGCAGTAAGGTGTTTCCTTTGGGTGAGCAGCAGTGCGATGCTGATTCTGCCTTGTAAGTGGAAGCGGGGGGGGGTGAGGGGGGTTAGAAAAGGTCAGCCCCAAAAATGACACACTCCACCATGCCCCACGGTCTGCCGGTTAGAGGGTGTTGGTTCATTTGTCGTTTCCCTTCGACCATCTAGCCCCAGAAATCCAAAAGTTCAAAATAATCATACACAAAAGGCTGAGTGTGACAGGCCTGAAGCAGATGTCCGATGTGCTCTGTGGTCACACAAATCTCTTTCAGGTACTTTAAGAAGAAATGGCCTTCTATGGTGTAGGCAGCCGGGAAGTGTCAACCACCCTCACAACTCTATCATCAAACAAGTTCCCTCACATCACTCTCACTTCCCTCATGTTACCTTACTTTATAATCGTCCTTCACGTCTCTCACTTAACAATCCTACACCATCTTCAATTTTTCCTAGGTCTACAGCCTTCGATAACGTTAAGAGTCCACAGAAAAGCTTCCCTGGTCTCCTTAAACCACACTCCAAACTATACATTAGAGCCTTCAATGTTCGCATTCTCCATCAAACTGGTCAACAAGCTTCATTGAATAAAAACTCTAGCAATTCGGGCAATGGATGTGTGCTGTGTTAATGAGACACGCATACAGGACCCATGTGCGGTTATTCACCTGACCTCTCCCGGTCAGTCTGCTGAATCAGCGAAGTTCACTCTTCGAGTTTCTGGAGACTTGATGGCTAGTTATCACAGTCTTGTATGTGTAGGCATAGCATTAGGCACTAGGGCAGAAAGCTCCTCTACTAGACTGGATCCCAGTTGACAGTTCCGTTAACTCTGTGTAACTGAACGGCACAGTGAGAACTGACCCGAACAGTCACACTTCCCTCTGCCTCTTTACAATCTCCGCTTACGCACCCACTGACTGTAGTTCAGATGAAGTGAACGATGACTTCTACTGAAAACTGTCTAGCCTCCTGAAAACCAAACGTTCAGACGTGGTGGTTGTTGCAGGTGTTTGCTATGAACAATTGAGTAGGCTGAGTCAGCAGTGAGGCACTTAAGTGGCAGTCGCAATCCCGGCTGAACGACTTGAACTATGGGCAGAACACTCTAAGGAACAGTTTAACTGGCCTCCAACCACCATTATGTTGCCGCTATTCAGTCGGATCCTGAATGGAACATTGAGATTGGCCCCCAACACTAGCAGAAGTCGAGAAAGCGGTATATAACCTGAAACGAGGAAGGACGGCAGGATCAGACAGACTAACTCCAAAGGTATACAAGAATGGTGGTAAGGTGTTCTTATTCAAGTTGTCTGAAGTGTTAACCAGTATATTGGAATCAAATACGATCCCCTCTGACTGGTCTGATTCACTGATTATTCCAGTGTTCAAGAAAGGCGATAAACCCTCTTATGATAATCACAGACGAATCAGTCTGATGAACATGGTGTCCAAGATCCTAGGTTCTATAATTCTTCGACGCCTGAGTGGAGCTCGAGAACAGCAGGCCGTAGAAAACCAAGCAGGCTTTAGGCCTTGCCGCGGGTGTATCGACCGAATATTCAGACTGCACCAGGTTTTGGAACACAGATACGCTTACCGTCACCCGACACTAGTTGTATTTCTCGACCTGAAGGAAGCGGCATTTGACTCCGTTGATCGAGAAATCTTATGGCAATGTCTTTTGTTGTAAGGGGGTATCGAGTAAGTATATCACATTATTGAAGGTTCTCTACTCGAACACTTGTGGGCGTATTAGAGCCTATGGTGAGATGTCCAGGGAGGTATGCTCATCAAGTGGTGTCCGTCAAGGGTGCCCACTCTCCCAATTCTTATTCAGTGTCATGATAGTCATCCATCAGACCTGCAATACGCAGATGACATAGTCGTGTTAGGTGAAGACGCTGACACGATGCAGAGTCTTCTGGACACTTTGAGTGGGAATTTAAGAATGTTTGGGATGCGTTTCTCACCACCCAGATGCAAATTGTTGCTCCAGGATTGGTCTTCAACGGTGCCCCACCGCGGCTAACAATAGAGAGTGTGGTGTTTGAGTGTATTGACCACTTCACTTATCTGGGAAGTGGGATTAGCCCTGGTGACTCAATGGTCAATGAAACCTCTGCACGAATACAAAAGGCTGGACTGGGTTTTGCCAACTTACGCCACCTGTGGCGCCACTGTGATATCCGACTATCTGTTAAAGGTCACGTGTACTGCACAACAGTCCGGTCTGTTCTACTTCATGGCTGTGAAACATGGCCATTGAAGGTGGGAGACATGAGAAGGCTTCAGGTGTTTGACCACAGTTACCTTCGTAGTATAGGCCGTATTCCGTGGTGTCACCGTGTGAGTAACGCAGACGTCAGGCATAGAGTTCTAGAGAGAAGGTGGCGATCTTAAACAGTACGCGTGGTTTCAGGATAGCTGTGTCAAATGTCGCATCGGAGGACAGATTTATGGGAACAACTGAAAAGCGAAATAATAATAATCAAAAAACTGGTTCGTATGTAAACACAACAAAACAATACATTAGCAATAAATTGAACAACTAATTATAATGTTCGTGGCGTGAAAGGCTTGAATATTTGCACAAAAGTTGTTTAATTGCTTCGAAATCTTCATTTTATGCTGTAATTCATATTTCGTTTGAGGTCTGGGATACTGCCTAAGGTTCCAGACAGAAGCAGGTGGTTGTTTTAGGAGGCCACTCCCTGAGTCTAATCCACAGGGCGGTGCAGGAACATCAGGAGCTGCATTCCTATCGTTGCCGAAGATCAAAATAGTTTCTGAAGCCCATGTACACCATTGGTTCGGAATCATGGTACTTCTACTCGCCTGAATGAACCCTCAGTATTCACCAATCCGGTGATAAGCACCGGACTTTCGCTTTCGTTCTTTCAATTTTGTGCCACATGAAGACTTCTCTGGCAGAGTCTGGGAACGCATACCAGGGCATTTGTGTAGCGCATTTTTCGATGCCCTTGCTGTACCATGCTTATGTTTTAATATCATAATAAGAATCTGGAGTATAATAAGTTCACGCGACCGTAGAAACATTAGTTCAGTGTTGTAAATTGACAAGTTCATTATGAATTTTACTTCCGTGTATCTTATTTGTGTTGTTCTAGATTTTAATAATTAAAATCTTTTTCATTTTGTGGGTCCTAACGATATTATTTCAAGTTGAGTAAATGCAAACAATTTTCTTTTTCCATTTTACAGACGGCAGTGTGTAAAATTCCTGGTCCAATTTTACTGATTCTTGCAAAAATGTGTTTAACATGGGCTAACTCTGGAACAGTTGGATATTTGATTTCTCTAGCTGACGACTTCATGTTATGCGGTATGCATATTTATGCTGTTTGTATTTATTTATAATTTCGAAATCTAATCTTCCTAGATTCTTTAAATTCATCGAGGCTTTGGATCTAAATTCTAGTTAAACCCTAAATATTATAACCTGTCAATCTGACAGAGTCTTACAATTATTAGTCGATAAAAGTTAGCAATCGTTTGACAGTAGACGTGGAATCAAGTACAACTGTAATGCTTGGTGGCTTCAAGAAGACCTCCATAAGTACATCTATGACAAAATTGAACAGGAATGGAGATATTGAAGACCCCTGGATGTAGGCAGCTCACCCGACAACTCACTATTGGCTCTTACACGCCCACGTGTGTTCTAGAAGTGTACTCTCAACAGAGTGATTTACTTACTCGACTCTCACATCAGTGAGAGACATTGCCATGTGACCTAATGATCAATAGAGTCGAGTGCTCCCTTCAAGTAGAGAAATACAGCTAGTGTTGGGCATCAATACGACGTGTGCTTGTGTTCCAAAACCTGGCACAGTGTGACTATCTGATTGATACACCCACGGCTGTCTTAAGTCTGGCTGGTTTTCTCGAGCTTGCTGTTCCTGAGCCCCACTCAGAGATCTAATGATCATAGAACTTAGAAGCTTATACTCTATATACATCGAGTTAATATCTCTGTTATTGTCACAGGAGGACTCTTTACCTTTCCTGAAGACTGGGACAACCAATGATTGAGACGAGTCACAGCGGATCGTATCTAAATCCCATACCTCAGTTAACACTTCAGTTGATTTGATTAAAAGTCCTCGACCACCGTCTTTAAGTACCTCTGGAACTGGTCTGTCCACCCTACTATCCTTAATCATTTCAGGCAGCCTACAGATTTCGCAATTTATACAAGTGTTAAGGCTCGTTTCTCAATATTCCACACAATCCGATTGGATAGCCGGCAACTCAACACCACCATAGATCATTTCAACTGTCTTCTCACAGTCTTCCACTTATCACTATAATCGTCTAACCTGCGAATGGAGCGCCCACTCATCTTTATCCGCCCCGACATAGTATCACTAACAACTAACTTTCTCATCCCAGCGTCCTTGATATGACCGTGATTTATCGCAACCATTCCTTAGACATCTTGTCAGTCTACATTTGAGTGGCTATCATACCTCATTGTGCTGTGAGCCTGCAAAGATGTGTTCACATGCACTCATTAATTCAGAAGAACCTACTGAGATTCACTGGTCCCTTTTAAACACTCTGAAAGTTGTCTGCGGTCTTCAATGATATTTTTACGGCAGACTGGAGATATCGCCAGCTTTCTTCCAGATTAGCGATGTTGTTCTGTACTGATAACTGATATGAGAACACAGCTGCCGTAGGTGATCGTCGTTATTTGTTCGTTTGACTTGGATTTCGTAGTTACTACCTATGTGTCTTTCTGCCTGACGTAGTCTACTCACATGTGCATTTAAATCACCTGCTATGATAACGACATTTGAACGCTTGGCTCTGAATATAAGGTAAGGCTGTTCTTCAGTCGAGCTCACCTTCCACTTCGTCCAAACTGCATTCAGTGGGTGCATAAGGAGAGATTACAGAAATACAGAGGTGAGTTTTGCTAGTCTCCCGAGTCCTCACTATGTCGTTCAGAGGAACAGTGGATCGGAGAATGTCATTTGGCATCAAGTCTAGCAATGCACTTAATGCCTTAGCACTTTATGCCTCACCTAAATCTGAAAGACAGTGAGAACTAACCATCGAATCTCCAGGAACTCGAAGAGTGACTTCTGCCGGCTAACCACATGGCCGACTGAGATTAAGTGGATAACCACACCTTGCTCCCATGAACGCGTTTCACAAGCACAGTACACGTTCATGGCTTGAGATACCAGAGTTTTGGCTAGTGAAGTATGTTGACCGATTTGTCGGAGGGTCTGGAGACTGGAAGCTTCAATATGCAATTCGGAGCGTGGTTTCAAGAGACCAGTGATGCTGTTACGTGAACTCGAATCATTGTCAATAGCTTCAGAGCTGAAAGAAGTTATAAATGATGTAGGATAATTGACCGAGAGACGCATAGAAAGATGAGAAGTTAAGGATGTGGACAGCTTGTAATGATCTGAGGTAACTCGAGTGTTGACAGAGTTAGTAGGGTGTTTGACACTTCCCGGTTGCCCACACCGTGGAAGGTTGGTCCTTCTTGAGAGACGCCTGGGAAGGAATGGTTAGTACGTGATGGCAGAGCTCAAGTGACATGTGCTTGAGGTCGGTGACACACAACCGTTTTAGAAGTTTGAGATTTTATTTGGTTTGTTTTCCTAGAATCCGACTATGAACGTATATGGTTGGCACTGGTCTGCCACGTGGTAAAGAGGAGTGTGGAATGTTTAGGTTTGACTTTTGATAACTCCTTCTTTGGATAGGGAGTGCAGTATCAACGTGGTACTGCTGATAATCCACGAAAAACACCTTACTGCCACCACACACCCCCATCCAGTCAGGAGTACGATTTCTCCCTAAGACGTACCTTGAAGCGTAGCGATTAACACAATAACGTTAACTGCTAATTGTACAACCATTTTGGTAGGTCCATGAAGGAGCAAGGTTTCGACCGAGGTGTCTTGTTTGACCGTGGTCATATGCAAGCTTGGCCACTTCATTATGTTTATAGGTTTCGTTGGGCAAGTAGTTATGAAACGTATACACTGCCTTAATGGCAGATGATTCATGTTTTCTGTGTTGAATCCCTTTGTGTGGAGTTTCGAAGAGTGGCGGAAGTTTACCTGTTGATAGCTTCTGCAGGTATTGCACTGAATTTGTTCATTGTGTGGGGGAATTGTTTCAATTTTGAGATAAAAAGGAAAATTTTTGGCTGAATTTGAGAATGGATATTATTTGATTTTCTCTGAGCATTGCCAACTGGTAGTAGACTTTTCATTATCAGGTGTTCTGATATCAGGAGAACCAATTCCACAAAGAGGATGTGAGTGCTTATGGTATGGCTGAATTTGGTGATGGACTCTTCCACAATGTATATTAAAGCTGTAAACGTACCGATGAATTGTTTAGGATTTCATCTGTAATGAATCCTGTTTTAAAGCCCTGAAGCTGTGAACTACAGCATTTAATCTTTAGACAATAGATTAAAGGTCATAAGATAATGTATGACTCAGAATTTGCGTTCGCAGCTGAATTTTTTTAAATAATGTGTGGTTTTTATGTGTTGCACAAATTGACAAGTGACTTGTTTGAATTATGATCATTAGTTTGGTTTTCAACAATCCACTATTAACCATTACTGCTATTTTGTAATCTCTTTTATTTCCCCCTTGTATCTTCTTATCAGGTACACAAGCAAAAGAAATTAAAAGTGAAGATTTCCTCTCTGATAATGGAGGTAAATCACTTACCACTTCAAAAGATGTGTCAGAGCGTTTTAGAAACACTGGTAATGAGCTTCTCATGGCTTTTGTTCGTTTAGAAGGCACAAACTTGGCACAGTTACTACGAAAGAGCGTAGAGGCAAGAGATTGGCTGAAGAATTTGGAGCCACGTTCAGTTCGTTCAGCTGTGAAGAGAGTGATAGAAGATTTAGTTTTATTAGATCATCAAGTAAGATATACAAGTAATCAACCTTCTAAAAATTGCATTTATTCAGATGGTTTGTACTATCAACAAGGTTCGATTCGTTGCACTATCTATGGTTTATTCTGACAGAACATATGTTTTCTTATGTTGAATTAATTTTGTTTAGCAATGGAATTTCGTGCATTTATGAAATTATTACCTTGTCAGTTATCGCATATCTTAATATTGTACCGCTATCTAACTTTTTAAAAACATTATTATTACATATGACATTTAGGTCAGTCAACTGTTCTCTTCTGGTACTCGTAACCGTGACCGAGTTTCTGATTCACGCTCAAGTCGTAGTCTGCGACCCAGCACTTCTTCTCATTACATAGATGCTACACGTTCTGGTGGTTCAGGGCAAGGGATTCCCGGTACTGATTTAGATCCAACTCTAGCTACTCATCTCCGCCGTCTGTTTACTCAAAGAGTAGATATTTTCGCCGCAGTTGATGCTAACCGGGAATCCTTGCTTCTAGGTGTAATTAAAATAGGTTTAAAGGTTAGTTAACTACATTTTGTTGTTGAGAACCTTGCATTCTTGGTGCTACACTACCTTTTGAATTTTTTGTATGTTCTTGCACGCAATAACCTGATTCAGACAGGGATTTATAGGTCCTGATAAAGTGGTGTGTGACCTAAGCAGAATGTTTTCTAAACAACATGTAGTTGTAAGATATATTTTCAATTTCCATCTCTTAAGGACAATTAAAATAGTTTTCAGGAATATACATATTTCTGATTTAGTCGACGATCTGTAAGTCTCACAGTATCACTTCACTTGATAGTGTCATTCACACTCATTGGCGCTATACGTTTCCTGTTTGATAACAGTATATGGAGTGTGGCGTTCTTTAATCACAGTTCCAATTGCCTTCTGCCTATATACTGTCACAGATGACACTGTGGGATTGTCGTCACTTTAAATGGGACATAAACAGTTCCATGTATTTTTTTCTTTATGTTGTGATTTCTTCTACAATAACTTGAGTTACAAGTCATATTTTGCTGACCGGATTGACAAAAACGTTAAATCTTCAAAGAAAATATCTGACCAAGTAATTCCATTTTAATTTGTTTATTAGAAATATCACACAGGGAAACAGTAACATTTACTGAATAACGTTTCGAACACAATTTATTGTCCATATTCATATCAGGTAACTCCACAACTTCGAGACAGACTTTACATATTCCTAATTTTCTCTCCTTCTCTATGATGACAAGGGTAGTAGAATTTCCCATATATCTAGGACAGGTGCAGACTCATTTCGATTGCATGTGTTTGGTGTTGATTCGATAAACAAAGATTCGGATCAACACCAAACACATGCAATCGAAAATATTCTGCACCTGTCCTAGATATATGGAAAATTCTACTACCCTTGTCATCATAGAGAAGGAGAGAAAATTAGGAATATGTAAAGTCTGTCTCGAAGTTGTGGAGTTACCTGATATGAATATGGACAATAAATTGTGTTCGAAACGTTATTCAGTAAATGTTACTGTTTCACTGTATGATATTTCTAATAAGCAAACTAAAATGGAATTACAATCGACCACAGTGCCCAAGTTTTACTCTTATATTAATCTGACCAAGTAGTTTTCCTTAACAAGCTGTCAAGAGATATTTCTGAGCATTATTTTTTTTCATATATATTTCGTCTGTCCTTGACATCATTTTATGGCACTTCTTAGTACAAATTGTTATCTAGGTATTAAACAAGCCATTTTACTTCATACCTGCTCTTGTGGAAGTGGTTACATAGGCCACACAAGACATGTTCTATCCAAACGCATCTCCGAGCACTATTCTGCATGACTGTCTTAAGGACAGTACAAAGCCATCAACAGCTCGATTCCTGAAAATTTAGTTATCTCTCATCACTGCGCTCCACTGGAGTTTTCCTTCAAAGTCATTTATAAAGGGAAGTCAAAATTTCGAAGTTAGTGCGTATTCGCCACTTCAACATAGAAGAGGCTTTTTCAGTCCAGCGTAGCAAGCCTGACCTTTGAGTTCAAAAGAGATATATTCAATCTCTAATTTTGCCTTCGTTCTTATCTCCCTAAGACAGTTTATTCATTTCTTTGTTTATTGACTATAATCTTAAAGCAATTCTTAATGACCTTGATTTGACCTTCTAGCCGTTATTACTTTGTGACTTTTACTGGCAGTTTTTGATGACTTTATATTGACCCATTAATTATTGGTGGATACATATTTTGTTAGAAGTGTGATTACAATGTATAGCTTTTGAAACCGATTCGTTGAAAAGAAAATTTTCTTCGCTGAATTGTCTTTTATCAGAAAAACATTTACACTTAAAACATGTACGATTAGTATTGTGAACACAGCAATGATTAGCAGTATGTATTTACGGTCCGTCTAAGTTGTGATTATTCTAATTTCCTGATATTATCCGATCCTTAGTTATTTACAAATTTAAATCGAACAACCTTCCAGTGATATATCTTTCTGGTACACTAAACTAATTCCGTTCAAAACTGTTTGAGGAAGCATAAATGCTTTCAAAGTTTTTATATTGCATCTTGTTATCAAAGGCTAATAAATATGTAACTTGAACGCGTAAATTTGTGTCAGCTGCACCAACACATAACACGCATCACTGAGTGTTACACTTTTAGACCATTCTTGTTTATAATTAATTACGTTGTTTTTGTGTAAATACTGAAATTCACTCAGCATCACTGAGAATTAAGGGATTATTTTTGTTACTGTTATAATGAATTCATATGCAGTTTTAATGTATCGATAAATTGGATTTTAACACGTAATGACTTACCTACTTCCTTTTTGTTTCTTTTCACTGGTTAATTTTGCTAAATTTGCTGTGATTAGACTTTAATAGAATGTGTACGCTTGCAAACATTTGGTCGTTACGGTTTACAACAGATACAAGTTGATTGTCGATATTTGCAAATTCACTTATGGCACTTTGTAAATGATGAAAAGTGAGTTTTCTGGTACTTAGTTTAGCAGAAGAATTGTTTATCTGTATATCCTTTCGTTTCACCTTCTCCCCGTAACAACTTCCTGAAATGTAAAGGAAGTAAAGTTTGAACGTATTCAGATCGTAAACATATTTTACTGAACAGATATAGAAAAATCAATATTAAGAGCTCGTTTCATTTGTGTGGATGTCCGACTAAGAATTATTGGAATATGAATTCGAACTCACTCCTCATGATTCACTTGACCAGTTGAATTTTATCAGACACTGAAACAATTAGCATAACTTATATTCCAACTCATGATTACAGAGTTGATTCTTTCCATCTATATTTAAATCTATGTCGGGAATGTATCATGTATTAGTTTTATTATTTCATGGTCAAACAATCAGATGTGGTCTGTAGGTGGGCGATATTCACTCTACCAATTTTAATTATGAAGTAAATATTCTTTTAGTCATCGGCCATACATCGTTCTGGTATTATTCTTATTTTTGTAGTTAACTGTTGAAGTTATAAAGTGAATTGCCAGTTATGTACTGATTAGCGTGTATTCTATCAACATTAGATAAATACGTTTAGATCTTTTCATTTATTAACCCTGAGATCTTATTAATGGTGTGTTCGAAACAGCTTCCCTTCGGAAACCGACTATTAAATTTAAGCTTCGGCTTTTTTACTGACGAGATTTATTGCTACTTAAAAAAATGTTTTTAGTCCAGTGGTTTGTACTTGGTTGTTGACATTTTGTAAGTAGTTTGAAAACAATTAACCACATTATTACTATTAAGGCCATCTGGAAAGTTGTTTAAGTGCCAGTTGGAGCCTTATGCTTTCCCGTATTTCAGTGGCGAGTCTGATTATTTCAGATAGACAGAGTCTCGACCGATAGGTGCTACCTAAACATGATGGTCGGACATAACTATAAAAATCAAATGTCGAAAGTTGTGCGATTACATTGATATGATTATGAGCAAAAATTATGCTCAAAACGTCATCAATGTGAACAGTATTACATCACTGTGTTACCAATCACATAAAAAATGTAATATGGAATGATGGTCGAACTTGAGCATCATAATAACCCGACCAGCTACCCCGGTTGAACTCTTGTCCATTCAACGTCCTAGCATGGTCTGGTGTGCAGTGGTTGCACAATAATAGTTAACGTTATTGTGTTAATCGCTACGCTTCAAGGTACGTCTTAGGGAGAAATCGTACTCCTGACTGGATGGGGGTGTGTGGTGGCAGTAAGGTGTTTTTCGTGGATTATCAGCAGTACCACGTTGATACTGCACTCCCTATCCAAAGAAGGAGTTATGAAAAGTCAAACCTAAACATTCCACACTCCTCTTTACCACGTGGCAGACCAGTGCCAACCATATACGTTCATAGTCGGATTCTAGGAAAACAAACCAAATAAAATCTCAAACTTCTAAAACGGTTGTGTGTCACCGACCTCAAGCACATGTCACTTGAGCTCTGCCATCACGTACTAACCATTCCTTCCCAGGCGTCTCTCAAGAAGGACCAACCTTCCACGGTGTGGGCAACCGGGAAGTGTCAAACACCCTACTAACTCTGTCAACACTCGAGTTACCTCAGATCATTACAAGCTGTCCACATCCTTAACTTCTCATCTTTCTATGCGTCTCTCGGTCAATTATCCTACATCATTTATAACTTCTTTCAGCTCTGAAGCTATTGACAATGATTCGAGTTCACGTAACAGCATCACTGGTCTCTTGAAACCACGCTCCGAATTGCATATTGAAGCTTCCAGTCTCCAGACCCTCCGACAAATCGGTCAACATACTTCACTAGCCAAAACTCTGGTATCTCAAGCCATGAACGTGTACTGTGCTTGTGAAACGCGTTCATGGGAGCAAGGTGTGGTTATCCACTTAATCTCAGTCGGCCAATGTGGTTAGCCGGCAGAAGTCACTCTTCGAGTTCCTGGAGATTCGATGGTTAGTTCTCACTGTCTTTCAGATTTAGGTGAGGCATAAAGTGCTAAGGCATTAAGTGCATTGCTAGACTTGATGCCAAATGACATTCTCCGATCCACTGTTCCTCTGAACGACATAGTGAGGACTCGGGAGACTAGCAAAACTCACCTCTGTATTTCTGTAATCTCTCCTTATGCACCCACTGAATGCAGTTTGGACGAAGTGGAAGGTGAGCTCGACTGAAGAACAGCCTTACCTTATATTCAGAGCCAAGCGTTCAAATGTCGTTATCATAGCAGGTGATTTAAATGCACATGTGAGTAGACTACGTCAGGCAGAAAGACACATAGGTAGTAACTACGAAATCCAAGTCAAACGAACAAATAACGACGATCACCTACGGCAGCTGTGTTCTCATATCAGTTATCAGTACAGAACAACATCGCTAATCTGGAAGAAAGCTGGCGATATCTCCAGTCTGCCGTAAAAATATCATTGAAGACCGCAGACAACTTTCAGAGTGTTTAAAAGGGACCAGTGAATCTCAGTAGGTTCTTCTGAATTAATGAGTGCACGTGAACACATCTTTGCAGGCTCACAGCACAATGAGGTATGATAGCCACTCAAATGTAGACTGACAAGATGTCTAAGGAATGGTTGCGATAAATCACGGTCATATCAAGGACGCTGGGATGAGAAAGTTAGTGGTTGGTGAGACTGTAATGGATGCGGATTGGTCTGTGTTTCATTCACATAGTGCACAAATAGAGCACACTGGGGGAAGATTTTGAGCGATCAGTTTAAGTATCTTTTAGTTACTGTTGAGTTGCCTGCCATGTAATCGGACTGTATGACCTCAATTCTTGTAGAATGCGAGAAGGTTGTAGGCTCGTCTTGAATATGATGTTCTAGGAATTGGTCTGGAGGAACGCCTAGTTTGGGAATGAGTGTATTAATTGAATGCATCAGTGACTTCCCTTACTTAGAGAGTTGCATCAACCTGAAGGGACTAAATGGTAGATAGCTTCAGGATTGCCTTACGAAGACGTTAATCTTAGCCGTGTGGGAAGGTGTATATTTTCTGTTTAGGGTCCTCAGAATGGTTGGAATCAGTGCTTGGAGACCGTTGGTGACATGGATGAAAGTCGGTGACAATGGTGCAGATGTATTCTTTCATTGACATCTGCTAGGGCTTGAATGTATTCGTCAAACTGTTTTTTCTGTCGCACACATTTGTCTACTCTGAAACCAGTTTTTATCCTATCCACTTGTTCTTCGCATGCTACTCTAAGTTGTCGCAACTTGAACCATTTCGGTTGTGTTTTCGGTTTTACATTATTTTGTGAATGTGTCTGTTTACTAAGAATGTACGTTATTCCCATGCACATTCATTTTCTCTGATAGGTGTTCTTGTGGATATATCGTTAGGTGCGTTTGGCTTCTCAGGGGTTGACTTACAGGATAGCACTTTATTGGCTTGGAGTATGTATATAACATAATCATGTTAGACGAATACGCTGACAAAAAGTGGAATTTCCTGAACGCGTTGAGCAGAAAACTGAGTGTGATTAACTTGCATTTCGCACCTGTCAATCAAACATATGATGATGATGATGATGATGATTTAGTACTACTCTGCATTGAATCATAGATTAAGGATTAGAACTGAACTGTAAAAATGTGGATTGATTACGCAACTTACTCGGGAAGTTATATCGGCGCTTCTAGGCCGGTTGCAGATGGAATCTCAACTTAAATAATCATGATCCGTTTGGCCTTTGCTACCTCACCTTATTTCTGGTTCTAGCTGAATACTTGACTACTTTTTGAGGAACAAGTATGGTGCGCTGCTGTGTCCTCCTGGTGTGCGGCTATGAGACAAGGCCGTTGGAAGTAGAAGATATGATCACAGTTGTCTTTGGAGCATTGCTCACATATGGTGGAATCACTGTGTGAACAATATCGAGGTCAGTCTTAGGGTACTACGTTAGGAGGGCAAGTTAGTTGATAATGTTGGGAATCTTCATTGTTATACACAGTACATGTTCAAGCCACTACCTACCTCGCCATACAATGTTAGCCGAAGTGGAGTTGGTTTGGAATTCGGAACATCGACTTCATACATACTCGTGCACTATGCTATGATTTGCTTTAGTATGTAAAGGTTATTGATTCTCTTCCGTTGTCAAATTTACTGGCAAGTAGGATGGGTATGAATCTGCATTTATTTAATAGCTTTCATGTATAAACCAACTGATTAGATTTTTTTAACACTAATGATACTTTCTTTGTAATAATATTGGTCGACATTATCTTTGTGGAATTTGTTGATTCTTTTCAGGCTTATTTGTATGTTACTAGAAGATGTAATTTACAGTGTTGTTCAGCGTTGCGTTGATCCATCTTTTATGGAAGAAAGTGTAAGTTCAGATTTATTATTTAAAAACAGTTTCAATGTTGAAATATGATAACCACTTAGGGGTAAGATATATAAATAATTTTTCAGATTTCGTTTGGTGGAGAAACTACTTACTGAGTATATAAGCTTCTATAGAACTTGGCTACTATCCGGTTGAGTTGGTCATCTATTCAACAAAACTGGTTTACTTACTTCACATTTCATAAAGTTGTAAGTCAGTTGAACAGAAAACGAATAAATACCAGTTACTTTTATTCGCCTACAGATGTCACAGCACTTGTGGGACATGGAATAAAAAAAGAATTTTTAATGCTCTTGGAAAAACCAAATATGCTCAACATACAAAAATTAATATTGTGAAAGTGTGGTTGTTCTCTGGAGTTTATCTCTGAAACTTTTAATTTAGGTTTTGTAAGAGAACAAACTTCCGTAGTCTTGAATAAAGTTATATCTTCCACTTATCCAAGTAAAGTGTATAAGTTGATTTAAACTATTATCAATTCCATGATTATTTAACTAGTTGTCTTTGGAATACATCGTCTTCATCGATTTTAAGAGGTATGGATTATTATTGGTTACCATAAATCAGGCGATGAGGAATCATTTCTCCTCACTTTTTTACTACTACCCTATTTACCATGTGTATTAGATTAGTCTGTTTGATGTAGCTACCACACGGTCTTATATGATATATCGATACGATTATGAACAATAATTTCTCATCGAAATATCATCTAGTAAATAATATTATATCGTTGTGTGTTGTGGGGAGCTGTGGCTTGATTGTTTGGGGAGATGACCATGAACTATTTAGTCATGAGTTCAAACCCCACTCCACCTACTGAGGTTTGGGTAGCCAGGTAGTATCATTAGCCCTCACACAAAAGGTGTGGCTCATTGCCTACTGCACGGATGTGCACAAGGTAGCTGAGTGCGCTTATTTCTGTTTTATCACTGTGTGCTGTATCAAATAGTCTAGTCTATTATGCAAGGTCTCGGTATTTTTTACCAAGGTATTCACAGATCATGGACTCAACACCTTTTAAGTATTTCAGTCCATTTTCATACGATAACATAATCGAGGAGATAAAAATAACAGTCTAACTCTGTGGAAAGTTATATGATAAGAAGGGTTAAGGCAACTAAATGTGACATTGCAATCGATTTCGAGTCATATTTGAGTGACTGGTAGAATAATAGGAAATACGAGAAGCTCTACTAGCGCAATTAGACACTGGACTGCATATGAATAGTGATTCTTCTCCCTCTGACCTAATACTTCCTTAAGCCGCGGAAAGTAGAAGAGAAAGATCGGCTTCTGACTGTGAGGAAGACAACTTTATTCAACGAAGATCATCATTTACACCTAGTCTTTCCTAAGAAAATAACGCCACTAGATCTGAAGTTGGATACTTATTTTAATTTGTGAACTGTAGGACGAAACTGCTCATTAAGGTTTTATCTGACAACACAGTAACATGAAACCATGGTTGAAATCCAAAACATCTGTGTCGACAGCTGATGAGTTAGAATTCTGATTCTGATTTGGGTCGCTTCCCATCACATATCATACAGAGTTTCCAGCCATCAGTTTCGGCTATCAGGTAGGCTACAACCTAAAGGTTTACATTTCTTTATACGGTTCAGACTAACAAACAGATTCCATTGATTTTTCGACCTTTCTTAGTTTTTTTTGCAGCCTAATTGTTTCATCCAACATGTAGGTTTCATGGTGTATATCCCCAACAACCGACTCATGAAATTCATGTGAGACTACATCTAGCCTTCCTATTGCTCACTTTGTTGTCTCAGTACACAGGTGCGATGAAATTACTGATATATACATCAGTAAGCCTGACGTTATTGTTCTCTTTTATCGTCGACCTGAGTGTATGCGTTGGTTATTTGTTGGTTAGCGATCGTTGCTAGAACAGTCATCACATTTTTATTTGTAAGCCAAAATATAAATAAATAGTGAGATTTCCTTGATACAATTCTTAGATTTTGAAATGCTAATGAAATGCTTCTACTTTTATTGACATTTCCCGCTTCAGGTTGTCGAGGCAATTTGTGATCGGGCATAGGATGATTCTCTTGTTTCGTGTTTTTTCCATTGTTTTTTTGACTGTTTCTTCTTCTAAAAGAATGTTATTTAACCTCCATCTGTGATATCGCTCCAGTCGTTCAATACCGTTGTTTTTTTCTAACATAAAGTTGTGAAGTAACCAACTGTCATTTATAGTACTGCGTTTTTGTGCGTTTGTGTTCGTAATTATTCTACAATATTTTCAGCAATTTCTGATGTTCTGTGAATTCCCCTCACTTGTCTATTTTAGTAACTTTGTGTTTTAATTATTCTTCTTCTTATTATTATTACTGCTATTCATTTCAAAGCATCAAAACATTTTAAACTTCATTTTTATTTTTATTCACCTGACCATGGACATCTCTCTTGTATCGTGTACCCAACTCTGTCTACTGAAGTATTAAACTAACAGTGCCCATGATGCTCCACTTACCTTTTTTTAGGAACGGGTATGCAATCCTTGCTTAGGCTAAGCATGAGATGTTGGGTAGGTCAGAAAATCACTACGAAATACCACAAACATTTATCAATCTCATTCAACAACTATATGAAAATGCCACATGTCAAGTAATTCACAATGGGAAGCTCAGTGATGCTTTTGAAGTGAAGATAGGAGTAAAACAAAGCTGTCTACTATTACCCATGATATTCCTGATTGTAGTGGACTGGATCATGCAACAAACAGGAGCGAGAAGAGGGGGATACGCTGTTTGACCGGGGAAAAGAACCTAGAAGATTTAGATTTCGCCGATGACTTATGTCTGATGTCACACAAACTTGAAGATCTACAGGCGAAAACTAACAAGTTGACAGAAGAGGCAGGGCAGGGCAGCGAAGACAGGACTTCAAGTGAATGTAGAGAAGACACAGATGATCAGGATACCCAACCAACGCCACCACCACCAACAACAACAACAACAAACTTCAATCACCATCAACGGGAGAAACTTAAAGTAAGTAGTCTTTTTCATCTATCTAGGCAGCACTGTTTCAACTACAGGCAGCACAGGCACACACGAGGACGTCAAAACCAGTCAGGATCGGAAAGACAGCAAGACAGGCGTTCATTAGCCTGAAACCAGTGTGGAGATCTTCCGCACTCAGCATGTGGAACAACATCCGGATTTTCAACACCAACGTCAAGTCAGTGCTTCTGTGTGATGGTTCACAGACTTGGTGCGTTACAAAAGGCATTTCCAACAAACTACAGACATTCATCAACAACTGCCACCTACGAGAGGCTCGTTACTGAAGATCAGATGGCCAGAATAATAGGAATAAGCAACAAGGAACTGTGGCTGGGTAACGAACCAACGAAGCAAGAAGCTATCGCCCAACAAATATGCACTGGAAGGAAGTGGAGATGGATTGGGCATAGACTGAGGAGGCCGACTGGGGATATCACGCGCCAGGCCGGGCCCTCGAGTGGAAGCCCGATGGGAAGCGACGAGTTGGGCGTCCCAGGTGTGGGTGACATGAAGGAGATCGTGCGAGGAGGACATGAGAGGTTGTGGGCTGTCGTGGAGCGAGGTTTAAAAGATTGCGTAGGACGGAGTGGAATGTAGACGTGCTACTGAAGCCGTATGTTCCACTAGGAACCCAAGGGACAACTAATAATAAATATTCTAACTTGGACACATGCAATAGGTTTTAAGCAGATTGAACATCCACATCATTCAAGCTCGCTAAAATCTGTTGGATTAAAAGTTCGTTAGATCGAGGTGTCAAATTCATGCATTGGATCAGTGACGTTCAGCTGAATCCCAGGGAAAAGAATTTAAATATCTGAAAAACAGTTTTTGTGCTGAAGCCATTGGAAATAATTGCAATTTTCATTAGTGGATTATTTTGGAGATTTCCATTCGTCAACCTGTACTAACATCCTGTACATTTAATCTTATTCTGGAGTGAACAGTCCACTATGAAAATCCAGGTGACTTTTCCACAGTCCTCATATCTGTTTAGTTCCTGGTGAACGATACTGTCTTTACTCGGAATTCGTGTTTGCATTTCACAATGACATCAACATTTTTCACCCGACATCCTAACAGATAAACAGGGCGTTTTTAGTGTGGAACGACAACATAAAATTACCCTTACAGTTAATGTGGTACGCGATATTAGGGATCGACATCAAAACTGAACAAATGATTGTAAGATGTATGATCACTATGAGGTGTTTGGGGTGGATAACCAGGAGTTCAAACTGATACTCCCTTTTCCGAAGAAAGTAGGATATAGGAATGGTCGGTCTCAAATATAGCATATCGCTTCCTTCCGTCTGGTCTTCTGATGCCGGTTGAATAAGGTGTCTAGATGGAATAAACAAAGTTGAACCTCAAACTTCTAGAGAGGGTTGATCTGTAACTTGCTAAGAGGCAGATGCTTGTGTGATATTAGGCCACGACAAATTCAACCACTGTCTTTCGCATACCTTCAGTAGAAGAAAAAGTCGAAGAGGAATAAGAATAAGTAGCTTGCGGAATGATGTTGGGATATGGAAGGTTTTGAACGCACTCACATGTCTTTCAACACTGAAGTTCTCTGAGATCAGCCATTATCAACTTTCCATACGTTTGGGTTTTAATTCCTTTTCATATCTCTGTGTTAATTGTTCTAAGCCATCTTTCATCACTTCAAGCTCTACAGCCACTGATAACAATTCGAGTTATGAAACAGAACTCTCTGTCTCCGGAAAAAGAGGTCCAAACTAAATATACATATAGGAGCTCTCTTCATTCTCCGTGAAATCGCCAATCTCTGCCCTTCGAAGTGTGCTTTGGTTGTAGAACATGAAGACAGGAATCTAGCGCAGTTATTCATCTAAAATCAACATGACGAATCTGCAAAGTTCACTCTCCAAGTATCTGCAGTTTAGACGGCTTGTTATCGCAGTGTTGTGGCTATAGGTTTGGCAGTAGGATGTAAGGTGGAAAGTACACATATACAATCCTTAGTCTACTCTTGAAAAACCGGACGCCAAATACTAGCAGAAGTTCAGAAGAAATAAGAGAATCTCCGCAGCTGCTCCTCCTTCATGGCATATATACAAACACCTTACAGGCTCCAAACGCAACAAAAAGAATATGGAACACAAGTTAAGCTTGAGAGGTAGGTTATACAATGACCGTGAGCAGTTGTGGACAGCAAAAACCATAGATATTGAAACGGCAGTGGTGATGGGTAACTGTGGACAACTGTTTTGACTGGTCAAGGAAACCGGAGCGAAACGGTCAGTGGTTAGTAAGACTGTAACTGAGAAGGGTGGGTAGACGACTCAGTCGTAGGGGAGGTGACTAGAACGATGGGCAGAACATTAAGAGGAACAGCTCAACTGGCTTCCAGCCAGCCTTCGATTCCTTGCTATCCAATCGGATCCCGAATGAAACCTTGAGACAAGGTCTCCGCTTGTCGCAGAAGTTGATAAGAGTGAAACGAAGAAAAGTAGCATGTTCCAATGAGCTAGTGCTGGAGACAATTAAGAATGGTTTTCGGGAATATCGGTTAGACTGACTGTATTGCTAGGTGGCGCAGAGTAATACGATGTGACCCTGTTTGACTGGTTACAATGGCTGATTATGGGACATCCTCTTGTGATGACCTGATACTTGGTTTGACGGTTACATGGGAACAATCTTTTTCCCTAATGGTCTTTTTAGTCTCTGTCATCTTCTTGGCAGTGTCCTTAATGGTTCTTATTCATTTATTGGCTAATTAACTAACTGGCTAAGTAATTAATTCGTACACTATGTGCATGGTAAATTTTCAATTGGACGAATACCAAGGTGGACTCTGCAAGTTTAGTGCACTAGTGGAATTTGTGACACCTTCCAGCAGCATACAAAAACAAATACGTAGAAAAGAGTGATGTGAAAGTAGGCGTGTGGGAAGAAAAAAAATTTACAACATCAAGGTTAGCGGATGAGTGGATGTATCTTCGGCATTGTAACTGAAGTTTAGGCATGTCAACATGGGTTGGCAACCGTTGATTCCTGTCGTCTAGAGAACCGCAACCAAGCAGTTTACTCCTCTCAGACCAATAATTAGAGACATGATGGACTGATACCACGTCTAAGTCTGGTCACCCTGAGACTTCCACCCAACTCAATCAATCCTACATTAGACGTCGAGGTAGACAGGGTTTCGGTATGCGCAGCACATTTCCAAGCCACCTCAGTCGACGAAGTTTCACAGCATCCTGACCGATAGCTGCTACCTTGACGTGGTGGTCGGGCTTGCATATCACAATGACCCAACCAGCTATGCTGGTGGAACGCTTGTTCCCTCAAGGTCCCACCGTACCAGAAAGGTCTGTTGGATAGTGGTTAGACGAAAAGCAGTTACCGTTGTGGTATAAATTGCTACACTATGATTGGGGTCTGAGGGCGAAATCATACTGCTGCTAGCTGGATGGGTTGTGACAGCAGTAAGGTGTTTCCTTTGGGTGAGCAGCAGTGCGATGCTGATTCTGCCTTGTAAGTGGAAGCGGGGGGGGTGAGGGGGGTTAGAAAAGGTCGGCCCCAAAAATGACACACTCCATCATGCCCCACGTTCTGCCGGTTAGAGGGTGTTGGTTCATTTGTCGTTTCCCTTCGACCATCTAGCCCCAGAAATCCAAAAGTTCAAAATAATCATACACAAAAGGCTGAGTGTGACAGGCCTGAAGCAGATGTCCGATGTGCTCTGTGGTCACACAAATCTCTTTCAGGTACTTTAAGAAGAAATGGCCTTCTATGGTGTAGGCAGCCGGGAAGTGTCAATCGCCCCCACAATCCTGTCAACACTCAAGCTTCTTCTGACTGCTATCCACCTCCCTCATCATTACCTCATAATCTTGCTTCACGTCTCTCAGTCAACGATACTACATCAACTTCAATTTCTCGTATCTCTGTAGCCTTCGATAACGATCTGAATCCACAGAAAAGCTTCCCTAGTCTCCTTAAACCACACTCCAAACTATACATTGGAGCCTTCAATGTCCACACCCTCCGTCAAATTGGTCAACAGGCTTCGTTAGCAAAGACTCTGGCAACTCGGGCCATGGATGTGTGCTGTGTTTGTGAGACACGCATACAGGACCTAAGTACGGCTATTCACCTGACCAGTCTGGTGAATCCGCAAAATTCACCCTTCGAGTTTCTGCAGATTCGATAGCTAGCTCTCGTGGTCTTGCAGGTGTAGGCATAGCACTAAGCAAGCACTAGGGCAGAAAACTCACTACTAGACTGGATCCCAGTTGATAGTCGCGTCTGCGCTATGCGGCTGAACGGCACGGTAAGAACTAAAAGGAATAGTGAGACTCGCCGTTGTCTCTTTGTAATCTCTGCTTAGGCAACCACTGACTGCAGCTCGGATGAAGTGAAGGACGAGTTCTACCGTAAACTGTCTAACCTCCTCTCGAAAGCGAAACGTTCGGACGTGGTGGTTGTTGCAGGTGACTTCAATGCACAGGTGTGTAGACCGAGTGAGGCAGAAAGGCACTTAGATGGGACTTTCTAAAATCCCGAGTGAAAGTACAGATAACGGTGATTCCCTACTACAGTTATGCTCAGATGACCACCTATTTTTAGCTGGCACAAATTTCAGACATAAAGAAAGGCACTGTCTGACGTGGCATCCACCGAGCTCAACTCAGCGATGAACACAGATAGACCACATTGCTATTAGTCATCGCTGGAGAGGATCGGTGGAAGACTGCCACTGCTTCTGGAGTACTTGTTTGGACAGCGACCAAGCGTTGGTCCGATCGCGTATATGCCTGCATCTCAATGGACGTAGAGAAAATCTGGCAACAAAGCCACTACGAGTGCTGCTGGACAACGAAAACACCAAAGCCATGTTCAGTGAGTCATCGCAACAGAAGACTATCACTCATCCAGAAGAAGCTTGGTGCTATCTCCAGTCTGCTGTAAAAGCGGCGCTGAAGACCGTAGCCGACTCCGAAATAGTTGATCGAAAGATCCAGTGGATATCAGCAGCTTCTTTCGGACTAATGGATGCACGTGAAGGCCTCTCTGCAGGCTCTGAGAACAATGAAGAGCGAGCGCCACTTAAAAGTAGATTGAGAAAAAGTCTGTGCAACGCCGTGAACAGTGGTGAGCAGCGAAGTCTAACGAGGTGGGAAAGGCAGTGGTGACTGATAAGAGTAGACAGTTATTTAGACTTATTAAGGAGACTGGGGGAAAAGATCAACAACAGTTAGTGAGGCTATGGCGGAGAATGATGGCTCTGCGATTAACTCGCAGGGAGATGAGTGGAACGATGGACAGAACACTCCAAGGAACAGTTTAACTGGCCTCCAACCACCATTATGTTGCCGCTATTCAGTCGGATCCTGAATGGAACATTGAGATTGGCCCCCAACACTAGCAGAAGTCGAGAAAGCGGTATATAACCTGAAACAAGGAAGGACGGCAGGATCAGACAGACTAACTCCAAAGGTATACAAGAATGGTGGTAAGGTGTTCTTATTCAAGTTGTCTGAAGTGTTAACCAGTATATTGGAATCAAATACGACCCCTCTGACTGGTCTGATTCACTGATTATTCCAGTGTTCAAGAAAGGCGATAAACCCTCTTATGATAATCACAGACGAATCAGTCTGATGAACATGGTGTCCAAGATCCTAGGTTCTATAATTCTTCGACGACTGAGT
Organism: Heterobilharzia americana; assembly: GCA_944470555.2. NCBI lineage: Eukaryota > Metazoa > Platyhelminthes > Trematoda > Strigeidida > Schistosomatidae > Heterobilharzia > Heterobilharzia americana. The sequence continues at coordinate 113,866,229 of OX104134.1, read as the reverse complement.
GGAGCTCGAGAACAGCAGGCCGTAGAAAACCAAGCAGGCTTTAGGCCTTGCCGCGGGTGTATCGACCGAATATTCAGACTGCACCAGGTTTTGGAACACAGATACGCTTACCGTCACCCGACACTAGTTGTATTTCTCGACCTGAAGGAAGCGGCATTTGACTCCGTTGATCGAGAAATCTTATGGCAATGTCTTTTGTTGTAAGGGGTGCCTAGTAAGTACATCACCTTATTGAAAGCTCTCTACTCGAATACTTGTGTCCTCTCTGTTTTACTGTATGGCTGTGAAACATGGCCATTGAAAGTGGAAGATATAAGAAGGCTTCAAGTGTTTGACCACGTAGCCGTAGTTTCCGATTGCCCCATCACACAATGTTGGCTGAAGTATTTCCAGGCTGCAAAAAGGCCCGAGGTGGCCAGACTAAAACATGGCACCAATGTATGAAGTCCTTCGCTGTTGTTTTGAGCCATGTGGGTCGATGCAGACTAGCTGGTTGGGGTGCACGAGACAAGAGGAACCAGTGGTTGGCGATTCTAGGTGATATGGCTCAGAACTGATGTCAGTGGCGCAGATGTGTACACACAGTATCCTCATGTTAACGACGCTATACCGAATCTTACCATTTTTTCTTTCAGTACTTTATATTTCTTTTGAATGAATTTCTTATCTTCATCTTGCACCTCAGTGCCTTTTTACTTGATGTAGTGATATAAGGTGTGGCGAGTCAAACCGTTACGCAGTGATGCCTGGTCATATGTTGATATTGATTGATTGATTGATATTGCTCATATAGTGTTCCCAGCATACGACAGGAATGCTACAAATGAAACCTGTTGCAAAACCTGCAGCCTGGCATCTTCTGCGTTGAACGGCCATGTGTGACAGCTGTATAATAGGTGAGAGTGAAATGCAGCGTAGTATCCTCATGCTTTAATAAACAGTGGGATATCTTGCCATTCGATGCGGTAGACCACACAGTTTGGCAGATATGAAACGGTCTTGTGTGTCCTAGGTGAGATCAGCCCCCGGCGAGTTCTGGCTGATGCATCTGGTGAAGTAAGCAGGGTGGTTAAGTCATTCCACTACTTTGCTTGTTATCTATAGCTAGGAGACAGTGAACCCAGTCCTGAAGCGTTATCTTACACTCGACTGGGGTGGAACATGTGACAGATTTATTGAGATTTGTGCGCTAGGTGTTCCGAAGACCCACCATTTTTTCAGTGTCTTCATCTAATAGGACAATGTCGTCTGCATACTCTCTGATATCAGGCATTCTAAGGCGAATAGGTCAATCTCCGCAAGGTTCGAGGTACCTAGTTTTATGTGAAATAGTACGTCTGTAGGAAAGTTAAAGACAATCGATAACAGTGAGTATCCCTAACGGACAGCATCGGTTGTCGTCAATTCAAAGAACAACTGTCTGAAAGCCGTTCCGTTACAGGGTTGCATGAGTTCGATTAGTTAGCCTTGATTAGCATAATATACTTGGTACTGCCGCTACAGTCAGACTCTGGGACAATATCTCTTATTCGACAGAGTCGAATGCTGCCATCAGTCCAAAAAATGTGCCAAGTATCGGTCGCTGGTAAGTATGTTTGTGTGTAGATGTGGTCAACACACTCCCGTGCACATCTAAAACTTGCCTAGTTTTCTCGAGTTCACTGTCCCCATGATCTGGTTTTCGTTGGATAATTATACACCCAATCATCTTGAACACAATTTTAGTCAGTAAAACGGATTCCCCTATGCTTGTCAGGAAAAGACTTCTGTCCTTTCTTATTACCTTGAATGGTCAGTGGTCATCATCGAGATCAATGTGACCACGCAATGCTGCTTTATGGTCCAAGTTGTTACACGTCATGTTAGCACATCAACTAAAATGGTGATAAAATGTAGGATGTAGAAAGGAAAATGGATTAAAGTAAGTGAAAACCGAAAGTATTAATAGAGGAGAAGGATGAATTAGAACATAATGAGACTAAGCATAGCAGTAAATATGAGTATAATGTGTGTATGCATCTGCGTCACAGATATCGGTTCTGAACCGTAACACCTGAGGTCTTCAACCACTGGTTTCTCTTGTCCAGCGGACCCCAACCGGCTTGTCTTCGTCGCCGCACACAGCTCAGATGAACAGTCAAGAACTTCATGCTTTATTCTGGCCACCACGAGCCTTTTTCTAGTCTGAACCTACTTCGACCAATGTTGTGCGACCAGGTAGATTGTGTCTATGCATATGTAACATATGTCCCAACCATGTTAGCTAACTTACCTCTTTTCCCTAAAACCACATCTGACTTCTCACAAACACAGCACACACCCATTGCCCGAATTGCTAGAGTTTTATTCAATGAAGCTTGTTGACCAGTTTGATGGAGAATGCGAACATTGAAGGCTCCAATGTATAGTTTGGAGAATGGTTTAAGGAGACCAAAGATGCTTTTCTGTGGACTCAGATCGTTGTCGAAGGCTATAGAGCTAGAAAAAATTGAAGATGGTGTAGGATTGTTAAGTGAGAGACGTGAAGGTTAGATAAGGGAGGTGGATAGTGGTATGAGGGAACTTGATTGGTGATAGAGGGCGGTTTACATTCCCCGACTGTTCACACTGTGAAAGGCTGGGTCTTCTTGAGGTACCTGCAAAAGAGAGGCTAGTGCGTAACCATAGGGCCCGTCGGACATCTGCTTGATGTCGGTCACGTACAACCTTTTTGATGTCGCGACAATTGGTCTGAGTTATAGAAGATGTAGTCCGACATACATCCTGTGGTTTTGGATTACTACTAACTACTGACGACTGATCTAAGCCACCAAAATGCATCATCTCTTTGTTTAAGAACATTTGAAGTGTAAGGGTAACTGATTTTTGTCTAACCGCTATCCCAATGACCTTTCCAGTATGGTGGGACCTAGAGGGAACAAACGTTTCACCAGTATAGCTAGTTGGGTTATCGTGATATACAGGCCCAATCACCACATCGAGCAGTGATGTAAACCAGTCTGATACTAATACGTACATCTGACTCACATATGCTAGATAGTAACTCCGTTACCCTACCCAGTAAATCCTTCATTCACTGCTTCGACGGTGATAAACAGTCAGGCGCTGTTGCTTTACACAGTATCAAGTGGCATCCTGAATCGAGCTCCATGCTAGACAGGCAAATATTTGAAGCTGCGTTTAGTGAGAAAGCTGAGTGGCATAGTAACAGCATGCCTACATGTGTCGGGAATGTTGACTAGGTTAAGGAACAAAATTCGGACGGACAAAGAGATTATACAGTGACCGTGAGCAGTTGTGGACAGCAAAAACCATAGATATTGAAACGGCAGTGGTGATGGGTAACTGTGGACAACTGTTTTGACTGGTCAAGGAAACCGGAGCGAAACGGTCAGTGGTTAGTAAGACTGTAACTGAGAAGGGTGGGTAGACGACTCAGTCGTAGGGGAGGTGACTAGAACGATGGGCAGAACATTAAGAGGAACAGCTCAACTGGCTTCCAGCCAGCCTTCGATTCCTTGCTATCCAATCGGATCCCGAATGAAACCTTGAGACAAGGTCTCCGCTTGTCGCAGAAGTTGATAAGAGTGAAACGAAGAAAAGTAGCATGTTCCAATGAGCTAGTGCTGGAGACAATTAAGAATGGTTTTCGGGAATATCGGTTAGACTGACTGTATTGCTAGGTGGCGCAGAGTAATACGATGTGACCCTGTTTGACTGGTTACAATTTCTAATTGTCCTAGTCGTTGTTAGCGGTGGGAAATTGTTATGTGTTTATGGGAGTGAACGATTCTTTTGTGCTCGGAATTTCGGGTATGTTGCTTATTGTAGTCATTAGATGTACATTTGGGTTGTCGCAGCTTTTAAGGAAACAAATGCAGACATCTTTACGTGTGGTCCATTTGTGTTCTCACTATCCTTTCCTTCTTGGGTCTTGGAATGTTGTCTTTCTTTCCGGCGCGTAACGCTAACCGCATTTTCTGACCTAAGAGGTGAATGTGTCTAGTCATTTGAGGAGCCTTTCTGGGAGTGTGGTTACTGGATAGGGTGGTGAGTTATTAAATTATGTAACTGTGTTAGAGGTTCTGTAATCGAACACCTGTGAACGCGTGAATACCTATGTTAAGGTATCAGGTGAGTTGCGTACATCGAACGTTGTTCGTCAAGAATTTGCACTCTTTATTTTTCATTTAATTAATCATGTACCTGTTTTGGGAGTTCTCCCTCTTCTCATCTGACTTTAAGGGGATTGAAGTTGTCGTATGGATCTCTTTTTCAGTCACAGAGTGCACAAATGACATATTCTTATCAGGTGAAGATGCAGAGTACAGTGGCTTTATCCCACCCTTTTGTGTGGATGTTTGTTAATGCGTGCATTGCAATAGCCGGGTTTTTTTTTCTAGATTATTGATCTTATTCTGGTCTGTCATTCGATTTTTGGCTAAATCCATACGTTCGCCTATTCCAACTGACCCCGACTGGCTAGTTTGACCTATGTACTTGACCTCATAGTCATTACATAGAATCTGATAGATTAGACTATTTTAGTGAATTGGTTCTATCGGATCCTTAAGCTACCCGACAAAACTTATCGCTGAGTGAGTTTGCAGGTTTAAATACCACCCTAATTCCTGCTTTGTTGAGGATCCTACGTAAAGTTTCTGATATACCTTCCTTACAGGGTAACACAAAGCAGGCTGTGAACTCCTTTCTACTTGTGTTGTCGTTATTATTCGTACTTGTGTGACTGTTGTCTTTTCGTTTCTTGTGTGTCCGTACGAATTTCCTGATAAACTGTGGAGAATAATTATTAACTGTTAGTGCTTCTTTTACGTGTTTCAATTCCTTGTTTAGGCTTGCACTGACTAGTGAGTTTTCTAGCTCTATCACTTGGACATTTGACTAAGCCCGCCTTAACTGACAGTGGATGATATGACTTGAAGTCCAGATACCTGTTAGAATGTCAGTTCTCTGTATACAGTTGTATCCAAATCACACCGTTTGTCTTTCGTTTTATCTTCCAATCCAACACTGGTTATTCTGGTGGTTTATTTTCTACCTCGTAAGTGAACTGGGTTGCACCAAATGTTTCATCCACATATCCCCCACCACATCTAATGTACGGAGTTAAACGTTTGTAAAGCCATGTTTTCTCAACTATCCGTAAATATATCTGCTACGATTGGGGATATTGGCGATCCCATTGCTACTCCCTCTGTTTGTGTATTACGTTTGTCGTGAAACTTGAAGACTGTGGAGACCAGACACAACTGTACACCTAATATGATCTCATCAACTGATATCTCAGTTCTGCAAGTTCTGAGTCAATATTCAGTTGATTTCTGACTGCCTGCAGTGCCATATTGATTGGTATGTTAGTATAAAGACTTGCTACATCGAAGCTAACCATTTTCTCATCCTATTGCATATGTTAGTCACCAAGCCTCAGTTTCAACTCGTGAGAATTTGCTTGTGTAGAATATGAAGGATTCTTGAATGTACATGATATCGATGCTAAATACTTTGCTAGTTCATATGTTGGGGGTATTTCTGAAGTCAAATATGGGCCTAATGGGATAACCTGGGTAATGAGATTTAATAGTGCTATAAATTGTGCTAGAGTTATTAGTTTTAGACATTTAATGAAGTCATTTATACTCACCTAGAGATGTCTTTATTTGGTGTATCAGATCGGCTGTAGGTTTCATAATTTCATTCGTGACCGTGTCTAAAGGCTTCTTGATTTCTTCATATCATCCTGTTTGGATATATTCATCAATTTCGTTGAAGTAATCCAATTTGTCCATAACTACTGTTGAATTACGTTTATCATACTTAACAATTACTATATTGTTCTAGTTCCGTAGATTATTCAGAGCTGAGAAGATGTAGAGACTTCTGGATACCTTGAGTGTCAGTTTGACAATGTTTATGATGTGATTCGAACCACTGCAACCATGATCATTGTTCCAGGACTTATTTTCCCTGGTATCTTGCATAGTAACGAAAGAGAGTGAAGTGGTTGAGTGAGTAGATTGCTTCATTTATTCGGAGAGTTGGATCATTAGTAGTGGTTCAGTGACTGTCTAATTCTGTGGATAGATGCAAAAGGCTCGCTTGACTTTTACTGACTTAGTCCAACTATACCATCTGCGTGATATTCGACTAAATTGATTTGCTGCCTAGTGGTTCTCTTTGTTCTACTATTATCGTGTGAAAATTGTTAGGTGAAGGTGGAGAACGTAAAAGTCCTTAGTTGATTACCTGTGGTTTCCGCCTCATCATGTGCTTTCTGTCTATCGTGGTGTCACCACGTTAGTAACGCAGAAGTCATGTGTTGAGTTTCAACCCGTAGAAATAAGTCAGTTATTGAGGTTGTGAACCTTCACCGACTTAAATTTCCAGAACACCTGTACGCATACCCAGTCACTGTCAGCCCATTTATGCAATGTTAGCTGAAATAGGTTTAGACTGGAAAAAGGTTAAAGTTGACCGAACTGTAAACATGACATCCATGCATAAAGTATCTAATTATCGGTCTTAGCCAGAAAGGGGAAAGTAGGCTTTCTGTTGAACTTGAACTTGTCTTAACGGTTTATGACTTGTTTCCCCTTGAATTTTCGGTTTTTCTTATGTTTTCATTTAGTGCCTTTAATGAATTAATGTTTGTGGATTCGCTATCTTTTTCTTCATTTTCGGTTTTCTTGTGCATCGTTCTCTGAGGGTACTCCTGCAGATCTTAGTGATAGGTTGTATAGTATTTGCATTATGAATTTTGTGTGTTACATGTTTTTCTGCTTACAGTTTTTGAAATCCCTGGATGTTTCGCCGGTACTTTTAGTTTCATCCCCTTTTCTGTATGTGTGCCAGTTTCTACGATACTTCCTTTCTTTAATTTGAAAGTTATTTCAAAGAATATTATTTGTGAATATTCTGTTTGTTCTCCATTTTTGAATTCACCCTATTTTATTGATGAATATTTAGAAGTAAACGTAACCTAGTTGACTTCAAACAGAAATTACTTCAGATTATCCGATAATTGTATATGACAGTCCCGCATCTTCATCTATCGCCAAGTATATACTTCCAACTAGTAATACTCCAGACATTGAAACACTTTATAAGTTATTAAACAAACGTAGTTAGGGTCGAGAAATCAAATTTATTTAACCTCTAGCCATCCTTAAATATAAACCTTTTTGTTCACGAAAGTTGTTTCTACTCCCTTTGAATCTACTTGAGTATTACTGGTGTTAATTTTGATACCAAGATTGATGTGATTTTGTTTTTGTCGTGCCCTTTCATTTCTTATTATTTTAACTGAGTTTTTATGTAAGTGTTGACATGAGATATGAGACATGACTGGTTCATACTTGATCAGATCGTTTGAAATGTATTGTGTTCATGCATCACGTTTCAGGTAATGTTTGTCTTCTCATTACGCTGTGTAAAATGGACCACTGTACTTTGGGTTTTTTTTGTGCAGAATAATTATAACAGTTTATTAAGAAAATGTTATCTTTCATATAAAAGGCGAAAATATTCATTGTGGTATTGTATGAAGAGTGATAGTTAAGTAAGAATGAGTATCTCATTACTCTCCATAACTGAAATATTCCTTGGCGAATACTGACAAAGAAGTGGTTTAGGTTGTACGGATAAGTCAGTTGTTCCTATTGAAGCTTGTCCATGTGCTATATACTTAAGGGAATTAAGCAATTTTCATGTGAATATTTAATCATATGATGTGTAGGTAATGGAGATAGATGAGAAGAACTGGCAAGTACACCTTCGGCTGCGACAAACACAACTGTAATTCCATTTGAACAATGAATCGAGGCTAATCTGAAGCTTATCTTTCTGAAAATTTTATGTTGATTGACTTCACAGTTATAATGAGAGTTATTTTCAACAGAAAGTAGCTCACTAAAGCTTAACTGTTCAGAAGTATGTCACATGCCTTCTGAGAGAGAAAATGAGACTAAATGTGTTGAATGTTAAAAAGTTTGTCTTATCGACTACGGGGTAATGGAAGTGATATATCTAAAAAGTAATTTATCACATCCTGGTACTTGTTTATGTTCTGGGTGACACTTATTAAGTAAGGTATAAATATTGGATTTGGCGTCTTCAGAAGTAATGTAGAACGAAGCAGAAAGAACGACAGTAAAACTGATAATAATAACAGTATTTTTTTTTTTCTGAAAGTGCTTTCTGTACAGTTGGTTTGTATCTACAGTCAATGGTGAATCGTGTATTTTAATGAAGTGTGGATATGATGGGAATGTGGCAAACTAAAATCAACCTCGGAAAGAAAAAGCGAAAACAGAATATCTAAGTTCCAGTCCTCTTTAGTGCTATTAAAACTCTTGTTCATTATGAACGATCAAGTTTTCTACACTCGAATACTTTTGGTTTCAGGAGGCAATAGTAGGATATGACCACTGTTTGATTCATTGTATGCACTATTGAGTAAGAAATCAATTCTCAGAAAGCTGTAACTCTTTATTACCAATAGTTAAGAATGTCTCAATTGTGCATTGGTTTGATGAGTTTGCGGACTATTGTGTTATGTAGCCAGATTTTACGAGGCCATATTTGTTTGTCTTCATTTCTTACGTTTAATATGCGCGAACACCAACTAAGTTAGCAGTTTAAAACAGGTTGCACTGAAAAACTAATCTATACTATTTGAGAGCTTTACAGTAGCACTTACTCCTAACCTCTTCTAGCTGTGAATCTAATAAGAGGAGTTCTTTATCTATCATTTCGTGATTCTGGATAAAAATTATCACTATCTTAAGTGTTACCCTTCCTTAATAACTGATTCGTAAATATTATTCTTTTTTCTGTTATTGTCTGCAAAACAGCATATTCACAAAGACATCCCAAGGTATTGGTTGGTCGCGGGAGTGCAACCAATTTCACGTTGTCTAATCCTGAGTGCAGACCGAATTCTATCGATCATATTTGCAATGTGGCAACCAAGCTAGGAAGCTCAGCATTGCCGTGCACATTAGTAGATGTTAGTTGGTTAGAGGCCACTGTTCACAACCTGGTATGGTAACTTGTCTCTGAAATAGTTTATAAGAATTCATATTCGTTTTGAAATACTTCATCATTCGAAAGCAGTATAAATGCACTAAATACACGATAAAAACTTCAAGTTTTTTTTTTGAAATGATGTAGAAGCAGTGATGCAGAGACTGGAAGCCATTATTCTACCTGTGATCAAACCAAAAATTTGGATTCGTTATGTAGACGACACTTTTATCATCATTAAAAAGGATAATATAGAAAACAACCACAGTTTGATCAACAACGTTTTCAAAGACATAAATTCACAATGGAGAAAGAGTCAAACAACCAACTACCATTCCTGGATGTTTTAGTCAGCAGGACAAATGCCGGAAAGCTGGAAACCCAAGTGTACAGGAAGCCAACACACACTGACCATATCCTCAACTACAATAGCAACAACCCAACAACACACAAAATCAGTTGCGTGCAGACTCTATTCAAGAGAGCAGGAACACACTGCAGCACAACAACTTCACGGAGAAAAGAAAAAAATTACCTGATGTCCACCGTAAAGAAGAACGGCTACCCACGAAACTTTATTAAAAGATACCTGTCCCGTGTATCACCAACTATAAAGTCATCGACAGAAATCAACAAACGCATCGTCCTACCATACATAAAGAATATATCAGAAATCACAACAAGATTGCTGAGGCCACTTGGAATAGGTGTGGCTCATAAACCAACAAATTCCCTCCAAACACTATTATGCAGACCAAAGGATGCAACAATCAAAGATGACAAACCGAATATCATTTACAAAATCAACTGCAATAACTGTAGTCAGCACTACATTGGAAAAAGCAGACGCCCTCTTCGCCTTCGTCTACATGAGCACCAATAGGCTATTAAACGCCACGACACTTCGTCATTCATTTCAGTGGACGTGGATAATTATGGACATGAATTCAATTTCGACAATGTCGAAATTTTGGACAGAGGAAACACAAAGAATGTCAAAGAATTTCTAGAAGCTTGGCATTCAGGTCAGTCAGCAATCAGTAGATGTATAGACATAGACCCGATCTATCAACCAATAAGAAAAATGATAAACGACAGAAAGGTCAGAGGTGAAGCAGAGGAACAGCCAACAGGAAAGTCAATACCATCAATGACACAACAATCGAAGGAAACAACCAATCACAGACCACATCGTCACAGCAAGCTGCTAAATCACTCACGGAGAGATATTGACAGCTCACTTCATACTGAAGTTAGTGCTGAAGATGTCGTCTAGCAAGGCGATGAAAGCTTCACGATTAAACAACCAGCTCACAGAACACAATACAACCAAGACCAAGTTCTTTTTTATGTGTTCTTGCAATATCGAATGTTCCTCGTGAATGAGGCTGAAATTTCAACTAAGCACCTATTGAGTAAATTCCTGTAATGTTTGTTTGTCATAATTGTTTTATAACCATTATGCTTTTAGCTGTAATTGATCCATTTGACAGTAGGGGAGGGGGCACGTAAAGAAATTGTAATTAACAAGTTATCTAGTCACTTCCTGAATACCCTGTGATTGCTGCTAATTGTAGTCACGAAAGAGAGGAGATGGTTAGATAGGCCTAAGCTTTATTTCTTATTCGACGTGCAGAAACAAACATAGTGACAGAAGTGAAATTGAATGTTTTCCAGCTGCTAGATGTTGTAACCCATCTACCAGAGAATAAGCCGGTGATCCGAAGATCATTAGTTAAAATTCACTGCCGGAATAGTTTTTCTATACACTTTTATTACAGTTTCCGTGTAAAGGAAAACTTGAAAGAAATTGTATGGTATTTCTAAATGAAAGTTTTTCTCGCGCTTTGGTCTCATATTCATAGGCATAAAATATGGAGAATTTCAGTTAACCTTCAAAGGAGGTAATTTTGAAGGTAAATGTCATTTTCTTCAGATAAGTATAAAAGACTTTCAATCATAACTCATTTATTAGGTGCATTATTCCTGTACTATTTGAACACTCTGTATTTCAAACACAAATTCTCTTCTAATTTTCGATCTTTGGATTGGTGAACACATTCTTCAACGTCACAAGTTTGAAATGAAAAATACCGTGACAATTTATCCCTCATCTTGCCAATTTTCATGTAAGAACGAACAAAATTCTGAGAAATCGATCATTTGATCATAATTTTTATCGACACTTTGCATCCAACTATGCAATTCGCCATCAGCCAGTCTATGATATCCTAATTCATGCAAAGCTTTCTTGATTTCATCGACGGATAGCCGTCCTGATTTATCTTGATCAAGTTCATTAAACGTTCTTCTCCATTGTTCAATGCTAGTGGAAAATATGAATAAGTATGTATCAGATCTTTGTATGTACAAAAACAAACTCCCATTACCTTGAGTTGTTCTGCTATCTTACAAAATCATACCACACTTTGAAAACGCCTAAAAATATACACCTATTTTGAGTTTGTTAGTAGGCTTTGCTCCTTTATTCTGCTCTAACAAACTTCCACAGAATGCGTGCATATATATATAGCATGAGAATAAATTCGTTGAACAGAGGCTCTTCTTGTTTTCAATGTGAGGCAAAAGATAGAAGTATAAAGAACCATCGTTTGAAGTTCACGTTAGGCTGCAGCTTTCCGAAAATTTTATAGAGATATGTAAAAGTTTGAGATTTCATATTTTAAAATGCAGAGTGTTTTGGTTGTAAAAGATTTAAGTATGTAATTAAGCCTCAGCTGCAAAAAGTGCAAGAATATCAGATAGTTTAGGAAAAGTAGCTTTTAACGATATTTAAACTGCAACAGCCCTCAAAGGAGAGTAGATTACAAAAAATCTATACCAAGTAAATTCTTTAACAGCAGACGGTAGAAACATAATGACGCTGTTAGAGTGCTATACACTTTTTGAATTATATCATCATCATCATGATGATTACAAAAGATCTATACCAAGTAAATTCTTTAACAGCAGACGGTAGAAACATAATGACGCTGTTAGAGTGCTATACACTTTCTGAATTATATGCATTCCTTAACTGCGTGACTATGCAATAAAACGTAATCAGTTATCAGTATTAACAATTCTTATAAAACATCAGGGGGATATTCCTCTTCAGACGCCTTCTTTTCACAAGTCCAGACTTAATAAGTGTTTTGTACTTCCACGAAATCTGTCGCAGTTCACAGCTTATGTGTCTGTCAATGGATAACATTGGTCAGTTAAATAGTATGTATTATCTGGAGTGCATACTAAGTCGACAGGGCGCTAGAGGTTAGTAAACTAGATACAATGCCAGTTTATAAAGTCTCTGGCCGGTGGTTTGAGCCATATAGGTAATTATGGGTTACCGTACTGTGTTTTCAGGACGACCGGGATCAGTGGTTGTAGACGTTTGGTGATTTCGCTAAAAATCAGCCACAATGGTACTTGTCTATTTTAACATCATTTCGTGTTTACTTGTTCTTTATGTGCTGTTGTGAAATCTGTAAGCCTAAATTGTCTCACTTCCGTTGAAAGTTGTGCTTCGATTTTTCCACCTGTTTAGTCTCTAGTACCCACCTGCGGAATACACTTAATTCATGAAGGCTGAATCAAGCAACCGGGTGCTGGACAACATAAGTTGGACATATGAACCAGTGGGCAAGAGATGAAAGCTGAAAGAATGAAGTTACAGCTTATACAATACTAAGAAAGCGTAATAATTTCTCACATTAAAATCTAGGTAAATGGAATGAGTTAACTACCATTCTTTCAATATGCTATTCACTAAGTTAATATTTTTTTCATTTTTCACGATTCGTAAAAAATACTTCTAAATACCTTAGTATATAAAAATATGTATGCATATTTAGACATAGACTATACATGTAGAAAAAAAAATCTCATCTAGGTGGTTCAGTTTTTTCGTAGCAGATGATTTTACTTTAGTTATGAAGTAGAAAGCAGAAGTAATATCCGAATGACAACTTTTACGAGTTACCCCTTCATATGAAAGATTCATTTTAAAATTGTAACTTACCTCAATGTAATAGTGAGGCATGAATAAGATCGAATGTACTATGATACCTTCCAAATAACATGCTTATGAAGGTATTATTCTTTGCTATCTGAAGACAAATAACTTGTTGTCATCTCAATGATTTCCTCCAGTACACCATTTTACAGTTACGTCCTTAGGCAATTAAATATCAGTCAAATAAATAATGTTATATTTATACTTATTTTTCTTTTCTACCGATTCTTAGATTGAGATGATTAAAGGAGTTAACCTATTGTTATTGGTGAAATTTATTTTCACTAAATAATACAATAGTTTTAAAAAAATGTTGGCATTTTATTCCTTGCAAGTACATTGAAAAAGAAAGATGACTTAATATCAATGAAGACATTAGATAGACAAAAAAAAGGAGACATTGGTAGTGTCTGTGGCCACTTGTACCACGACAATTAAGTAGTAATAAAGCCTCAAGTTATTTCCTGTTTGTAAAGCGGAAGACTGTTTATGATCTCTTAATATAACTAACCACTTTCTAAATTCTTTTTATGGAAAAATGGTAATTGACAGGAAATATTTTGTTATTTATTACTTTGGTTTCTACATCAATTTGTCCGTTTTAGACAGCCAGACAGGAAGTTAGTGAGGTGTCCCCACCTTTTATTTTTAACCTACTAAAACTATCTACAAAGTATATGGGAAACCATGATAAATGAGTTCTTGCTTCAAATATTAAGAAATGTGTCACATGGCACCGTTGTTTGAAACATACCTACTGAAGTGTTCCGGATACTTGAAATAATAAACATTGGACACAGGGAGTCATGATATCAAGTCACTGATCATGGTAATAAGAGTACAAGAATGATCTAAAAAGGTCCGTCTAAGATTGCAAGCTAGATATCACAATTTTGGTTGCCACCCAGTGACTGTTATGCAGTGGAACAGTATCCCCTGGATTTTTCAAAGAAGCCTCGAATTTTCTTGAAAGCGTTCATAGCCAGTCATGGCATACTCAACACTCGCGGGAAACCATGTGATCATCTGAATGAGTTTCATAACTGCTAAAGGACTTTCCAGAAAAGTGTAGAATATAACAATGTCATCAGAAATGCATACAAACCGTTACGTTTTGTACATGTTTGACTTGTTAGTAAACCTTTTGTCGTTTTTGTCCCTTCTTTTTTTTCAAGGAACCAAGTGGCCTTCAAAGGTGAAGCCTAAGATTATTGTTCAAGAGTGATCAATCAATTTTAAACAGGCACAGTCATCTAATGTATTGCGTATAGTAGTGCAGTTAAGATGATACCCCTATTGAAAGTGAAAACCAGCCAATTTATACATTTTTCGTCAACTGCTTTTTAAACGTCTCAGAACTAAGTCCCAAACATTTTTCATGGCACTGAAATGTTTCAGTGAGATGTCTTGCAACAGAGACACAGGTAGATAAAAAAACCACTAGCGAATGACAACTATTCTCGAATTCATTTACTAATATGCAGTGAGATATTATGTATTACTTTCTGATAAGTATCATTAACAGATCGTCGTTCACAATTTTACATGGCCACTGAGGCTTAGAAATAATTACTTACATTAATGTATGTGGTTTTTGTCAGCAAAGGATTGCTATCAGAGTCCACTGAAACTGCTTCTTAAGGTCAGGCATTTATGCGACTTAAAATCTCGTTTAACTGTCACATCTGACAGTCAAGAGAAACTATAAGTGACCAAGTTTATAGTCAGTGGTCCACTAACCTATGATCAGATGTTAAATGGACTGAGGCAATTGGCAGGAAGCCCTGAACCTGTGTTTCATGCTTTTTGGCAGTCGTCAGCAAATGTATCTGCGACTTCTACGTAACTGATGTCCTACCCGTAATCCTAACCCGCGTCACCCATTCCTGCAGTTAAAGACGTTACCACTGAGATATTAGGGCAGCGACTGACCTCCTGCAGGACTAAATTAAGCACATTGATCGGTCCTACTGGGTAACCAACCTCATATTGCCTAGTCCGAATCTCACGCGGGATATCATTTTCATAGTTATTGCAGATACGCCCTGCTGATGAGTGCCAGAAAGCATCCAACTAACATCTATCAAAGTGCATCGCGATGTTAAGTCAACTAGCCTGGTGGTCACGTTGCAAAGTGATCAATAGGAATCGATCACCATTTAGGACTAGACAACAAAGTTGGTTACTTTCCAGTGACCAACCAACATATCGTCAGTTTGTATGTATGTTGAAAAGCAATGGCTATACTATGAAAAGAGAATATCTATATTCAGAATTTTAATGGAATACTGTTAATGGCTGCAAACCTTCATATATTTTATCTCCAGTTAGTATTATATTCATATTCAATGCTAGACTAAAAAAATAGAGTTCGACGACTGCAACTACTTTACGAAGATTCAGGAAATCAGGAATCAAAGGTGGTGAGCAGAACCTACCATACTGGATAATGGAATGTTCTCAAAACCACACATTCTTTGATAATTCAGTCAGATGCAAAAAATCAAAAAAATAAATAACTGGCATATCAGTTATTATAAGAAAATTATCTATGTAAACGAAACTATGAAATTAGGTCATTGAACTCACTGACCTACTCTCAAGATACTTTGATTACAGAGCTTCAAAAACGTTTTGGTTCTGTGACATGGGATCTAGTGATATACCTTAACACAAATAGAACGAATATTTATTAACTTAATTTGAGCACTGACCAGGAAGTGGTATCAACACTCTCAGGTTGGAATACATCCTAAAATTACACATAATCGCTTACATAAAAGTCTTATTTCACATGCACAGGATTCCACACACACAGTAACAAAAACATAATATATGCATCATGAAACATCGCCCAGGAACTAGTTAAATATGTACCAGCTGCCCCCAAGGCAGGAAAAAGAGGAAAGATTACGCATACGCCTTGCAACCCCACACGCAAAACCAATCCAATCGCTAATGACACTTCAAAGCACAAATGAAATATAAAAAATAAAAACAAAATTATTCCTCGCTGGAATCGGAGAGACGAAATGACACCGGTTGGTGAATGCCTTCGGGAAGCCAATTGGCCGATGTGTCTTCGCCCCTCTCGATGAAAGCGAAAGTAAGACTGGAGACATAGAATGTCAGCACCATATATGGACCTAGCAAGACTGCCCAGATTGCAAGCGAGATGTGAAGGTATAGCATAGAAGTGCTAGGAATCTGCAGAAGCAGATGGAATGGGTATGGACTCTCCAAACTCTTAACTCAAGTGTCAATAATCTACTCCGATATTGTCACCCAGATGACAACCACGAGCTCAGCACACTGAGTTTTCGAGTGGCTATCATGATGTCTCCAAGAACGTCGAAGGCTGTCTCTCATGCAGTGGGTACCAGTCTCCACCTGCAGAATAATGACAGCAACACTAAACTCAAAAAGAAGGAAATTCACTACCGTTTAATGCTTCGCTACGCACCCACAAATAATGCAGATGAAGAGAAGAAGGAGGAATTCCACAGACAAATGCAATCACTAATGGACAACACCACACTCCAGTTAGCGGCATCAAAATTCGTTCTAGTGGGTGACATGAATGTAAAACTGGGAGCAGACAACACAGAAAGACAACCAATCATGGATCGAGAGACACTTGGTGAAATGATGAGTGAGAACGAAGAACTGTTTGCAGACTTCTGCGCTTTCAACGATTTGTTGATTGCAGTCAGGCAGTGTGTACAAACACAAGGGTATTCACCAGACAACGACATGGATTTCACCAGACACCAGGACACACTACACTAGAAATCAGATCGACTTCATTTGAATGTGAGGATAGTGGAGACGCAGCCAACTGGATCAGCCTTCAAGATCAAGAAGTGGAGCAGATGTAGGTTCACGACACTCACTATCTAGTGCAAGGAACCTGCCTTCCAAATCAAGTTGAAAGTCTTCAAAGACGTTGGTGGTAGACCACAGTTCACGTTCAGCACCCAGAACAGAAAATGAACTAAAGGACTGAACTACAAGGATATCTTCACGTCAGTCATCAGGACAAAATGGGAGACATTAGGCAACATCCCTGAAGAAACCAGTTCGGGAGAACACTGGAACTCTTTGAAGGCGATGTGGAAAGAAACCTGTATCAGCATGTTAGGAAGGAAGGGGTGAAGAGGCAAGACAAGGAATGGATCTCCACGGACATTTGGATGCTGATAGAGGAGAGAGAGGAAGATGGTGACGCAGAATATGAACCAGTGCAGTGCAGTGCAGTGCAGTGCAGGGATGAACAATGAACAATGAAAAGAGGAACTGAATACAATCTACAAAACACTACACAGGACAAAGAAGTGAAGAAGAGTACTCGGAAAGATAAAAGACACTTCTTCGACACCCTGGCAAGTGAAGCAGAACAGGCTGCTGGTTGGAGAGAGAGAGAGACCTGACAACACTGTATCAAATAACCAGGTTCCTATCTGGGAGGGAAGAGATCAATACACATGAAACTAATGAAAGATGGTGAAGAAAAGTTAGTTAGCAAAGAGGAGAAACGGAGGAGTCGATGGGCTGACCACTCCAAAAAACTCGTGAATCAACCACTGCCACCACCATCAACTGCAACTCATTCAGAAATACCACCGGCAGACCAGTCACAGAACTATCAGTGAACACAAGCTCTCCGACAAAAGCCGAAGTGAAGTTCTGAACGCCATAAAATGGCTGAAATTCGAGAAAGCATTAGGAGCAGGTGGAACTCCTCCAGAAGCACTGAAAACAGACGCGAAGACACCAGCGGACATGCCCACACCAATATTGCAGAAGGTTTGCAGGGAAGGAAGGATAGACACCTGCCTGCCGATTGATTGGAAGAAGAGCTACCTTGTCAAACTTCCAAAGAAGAGCGACCTAAGTCTTTGCAAGAAGTGGCGCGGAATCATGCTGCTGTCCACCCCAAGCAAAATATGATGCCGCATCATCCTGAAGAGACTAAACAATGTACTGGATTGAGAACTGCGCGACCGGAACAGGCTAGGTGGCTGGCTTCAGTGAGAACAAATCATGTGCGGATAAAACTACAACGCTACACTACGCATCATCATCGATTCATCGATTTCTAAAAGACCTTCACAGCGTCGACCGGGAAGTAATCTGGCAACTGCTTCAACACAACGGTTTTAGTGCCACAAACGTGTATCAATCTCATTCAACAGCTATATGGTACATGATGTTGCGTGCCAAGCAATTCAAAATGCTATTTATAGAAGTGAAAGGAGGTTATGAAAATATTCTCCGCTTTCAAGAAAACAATGATTTAGGAACTCATATGTATTACTTGGCATGAATTTATGTGAATTAATGATCTAGTGTTTCGAATTCGTGATCAAAATATTGAACTTAAACGCAAAGAAATATAATCCTACAGGGAATATTTGAATACTGTTTGCTAATATTTGTTAGATGTTTAAGATAATATCCATTTACTTAAGTGTTGAGAAACTTAGGGATTTACTTTGTATTTTTTTCGTTCACCTGCTACTTGCAATAACCGGAAGTGATTTAAAGCAAAATAAACATCGTCTAAGAACACATTAATAGGAGTGAAAACAGGAAATATATACAGAAGTTTGAGGTACAAGTGTGTCAGCCAGAATTTTCCCCAAGGCGCATTTCAGGTTGCCAATATCCATTGAATCTTTTTCTGTGTATAGATGCCATCTAACAGATTGTTGACAATCGAAATTGTACATAATGATAGTAAAAAGCGTTATTGTGCTTCGTTTGCAGTGAGACTTTATAGCTAGATTCACTACTACAAGTTGTGCTCATCCAATAACATCTTGGATACATCTGAGTCACTCCAAGTGATTAGAGGTGACCATTACTTTCAGTCATGTATCTATTATATCAGACAAAAAGTAAAACCACTTAGTGTCCTGCTATTTTATGTGGTTGTAGGTTATAAAGACGGGTTCCGGTAGCTCAAACTTCTTATGAATTGATTCCATTGTAGTAAATTTTGAGCCATTAAGTCTTCAATTTTTAGAAAGGGATTCTTGTGAGTCATAAATCCTATACTTTATTTGTTTTTTCAATCGATAATGAAAGCATGCACTTGCATTTATTGCGCACCTTAATTTTGATAGTTTAAATACAAAAAAATTAAAAACATTCTGAAATATTTCAAGTTGTTATTCATCGTAGACTGACATCAGTTGGAGGAACAACTGATGTCAGTCTGCGATGAATAACAACTTGAAATATTTCCAAATCTCCACAACTCCCTCAAAATTTAATTCTGAAATGTATTTGCAATCTAATTATACACTGAAATGTTACTGAATTAATGAAATCTTGACTGAAGCGACTATTGCACATTCACACATGAACAACTAGTTTTCATTTGCTAACAAAATAAAGCAGTTGATCTGAATTTTTACTATCCCACTACTTAATAATATAACAAATATTAGAATCCTTAAACACCCTTGGTAAGTATAAATTGAGGATAATCCTTAAGTTTTCACGCAAACGTTTGCGTTGTTAGTCAATTAATTTTTCTAATGTGTATCGAGGATGTATTTTCTTATTTTAAGGTTTTTGAACATGCTAAGTATTTCTAATCTGTGACAAAACAGTTCCTCAACAAATTCTAAGGTTCCAAGTTTGTAATCATCACAGACTGATACCAGTCTGAGAATCAATCAGTACCTCGAAGCACTAGCCAGGTTTATATATATATATATATATATATATATATATATATATATATATATATATATATATATATATTGCTACTCCGTAGCGGTGTGCACCCACAAACCCACCGGATATCGAACCTAGAACCTTAAGGTCTTGAGGTGAGCAAGTTGCTATTGAGCCACTAGGTTGAATTTCAGTGTTTCACTCTTTTCCTACTTCTGTTGATTCGCGATACGGTGCAACCAACATCCAATGTCATCACAGAGTATTTGTTCTTGAACTCTACTTGGTTGATTCAAGAATTCTTAGCTTTTCATTCGAAGTTCAGGAAATCCATGTAGAAGAATTTCACTAACGAGCACCAGACAATAATTCAGTTTGGAGGTCTGTAAGGATTTATTGGTTTCAAGGTGATCTGTGTCACAGGCTGGAATATAAGGTCAACGAAGTAAGGTCAAATACCCTCTGATGATATCGGATGATAGTTTTGTGACGTCATGAGTTGACAGAAGTAGGAAAAAACGTGAACCACTGAACTTCAACCCAGCGGGTCACTGGTAACTTGCTCATCGCAAGAGTAGCGAAATATAGAAGAATAGCTATTCGGTGCTCATGCATTATATACTGTCCCCCGATTGATTTTAGTTTTTGATATAAATCACCTTGAAACCAATCAGTCCATGCAAACCTCTAAACTGTATTCGAAAATATCTAGAATTCGCCTATATTTAAGCGATTGTGGTGTGCATAGACTTCCACTTAGGTTTGCCAAATACTATCTAACAAGAAGCTATATTAACTCTGACAAACTGAAATTTGGAGACAGTCTTGTTGTCCGGTAATGAATAAATAGTGAACAGGACTTTGTGTCGATTTATAAATGGATACATCTGACTTCGCTATATATTTCAGCCCTAGAATATTACGAACTAGTTGGTCGTTGAATCCATGTAAATGACTTTCAGGATTTGTAAAAACATTCAAGAATTTTTGTCATGGAAGAGTTCCACTCATTGCCTGTTATCAGTTTCAAATACCAGTCTCCCTAGTAGTATTCTGTTTCCTAGGTACTAACCACCAAAGCAAAATGTCTCATCAGACAAGTAAATTGGGCTGACTAGTTCTGATTTGTAGGTTCTGAGTGGACGAATATATAAAATTCATTCAGTGCATTACCACTTTATAAGTAAGGGCACAAAAAGAGATTACATTCCTTCTTAGCGTCATGCTAATGTTTGCAACAGCCCTATAGTTTTGCGAACGCAATAATATAAGCATTTTGAGTAAACGTCTTTCTAAACTATGAATTATTCGCGAACACTAGTTAGTTGAAAGTGAAGTGATTACTGCGTTTCATACATACATAATATTATTATTGTCATTATTATTATTAACTTCTATCCCTTGGGTTCGTAGTGGAACATAGGGCTTCACTTGCTCGCCGCCATTTCACTCTCTTATCTGCAGTCTTTTGAACCTGGCTGCAACACTACCCATAAACTTTCATTTCCTCCTCACACCATCTCCTCCATGTCACTTTCAGTTGGAACGCTCAACTCATCGTTTCCCATGAGGGTTTCACTTGAGGGCCTTGCCTGGCACATTATGTATCAGTGTATATCCAATCCAATCCATCTCCACCTTCATCACATTTGTTTGGTGATAGACTCTTCGTCGGTTCGTTGACAGCCAGCCAGCCAGTCAGAGTTCTTTGTGGCTTATTCTTATTATTCTAGCCATCTGATCTCCATCTTCAGTATCGAGTGAGTGTAGGCGGCAGCTGTTGATGTGATGTATATCTCAGTTTGTTGAAAGTGCTTTTTGAGACGCGCCAAGTTTCTGAACCATATCACAGCAAGGACTTGATATTGATGTTAAAAATCCGGATCTTGTTCTTTGTGCTGAGTTCAGCAGACCTCCACACTGATTTAAAATTAATGAAAGCCTGTCTTGCTTTTCTAATTCTGCTTTTCACATCCTCGACTGTGCCGCCAACTGTAGTTGAAACGGTCTTGTCGCACAAACTTGAAGATCAACAGGGAAAAATTAACAAGTTTGCGGAAGAGGCAGGGTGAGGTAGCAAAGGAAGTCGGGACTTCCTACAGGGTGAACGTTGAGAAGATGGAGGTGATGAAGATACCCTACCAACAACAAGAACGACAAGCACCGATCATCATTAAAGTGAAAAATCTAAAGGAGGTTGTCTCTTTCACCTACCTACCTACCTACCTACCTACCTACCTACCTACCTACCTACCTACCTACCTACCTACCTACCTACCTACCTACCTACCTACCTACCTACCTACCTACCTACCTACCTACCTACCTACCTACCTACCTACCTACCTACCTACCTACTACCTACCTACCTACTACCTACCTACCTACCTACCTACCTACCTACCTACCTACCTACCTACCTACCTACCTAGGCAGCACCGTTTCAACTACAGTTGGCGGCACAGGCACAGATGAGGACGTCAAAACGAAATCGGAAACACAGCAAGACAGGCCTTCATTAACCTGATACTGGTGTGGAGATCTACTGCACTGCACTGCTCTCAGCATAAAGCGTGAATAAGATCCGGATTTTTCAACACTAATTCAGTCAAGTCGGTGCTTCTATGTGATGGTTGAGAGACTTGGCTCTCAGGAAAAACGTTTCAAACAAACTACAGACTTACTTTACATCAACAGCTGCCGCCTACACTCACTCGATACTGAAGATGGAGATCAGATGGCTAGAATAATAAGAATAAGCCACAAAGAACTCTGACTGGCTGGCTAGCTGTCAACGAACCGACGAAGAGTCTATCACTAAACAAATGTGACGAAGGTGGAGATGGATTGGATTGGATATACACTGATACATCATGTGCCAGGCAAGGCCCTCAAGTGAAACCCTTATGGGAAACGATGAGTTGAGCGTTCCAACTGAAAGTGACATGGAGGAGATGGTGTGAGGAGGAAATGAAAGTTTATGGGTAGTGTTGCAGCCAGGTTCAAAAGACTGCAGATAAGAGAGTGAAATGGCGGCGTGCAAGTGAAGCCCTATGTTCCACTACGAACCCAAGGGACAAATAATAATGATAGTAGGAATCTAGACTTCAAGTCATCTCAGCTAAAAAAAGTTACTAGCCACTGACAAGAATTAAACAAGGAATTGAAACGCGTAAAATAAGCTCTAATATATAATAGCTATCCTCTACCGTTTACTAAGAAATTCTTATGAGGACATACGAAACGAAATAGTAGCAGTAACACGAGTACGAATAATAATGACGGCAATATTAGAAAGGAGCTCAAATCCTCAATTGTGTCATCATACAGTGAAGGAACTTTAGAAAATGTATGTAGAATTTTAAACAATGATGGAATTAGGGTGGCACGTGAATCTACAGACTGAGAAATAAACTTTGCTGGCATAAGGACCCAATAGAAACAGTTAAGTACTTTAATGTAATCTATCGAATTCCACGTGATAACTGTGAAGTGAAGTATATAGGTTGAACTGGCCTGTCAGGGTCAGTTAGATTGGCAGAACATAGGAATTTTACCGAATGTAAAATGATAGAGTCGAATAAGATCAGTAATCTAGAAAAACACTTGGCTATTGCAATACATGCATTAACACAACCACACAACAGGATTGTTGGAATAAAACCACTGTACCTAAGTCCAATATAATTAGGTGCAGTGAGAGAATGATTACTGAATCTATGTTCATCGAATCAACCAACACCCAACACATGTAATAAAAGTGATTCAATACATACCGCATATATGGAAAATTTTACTACCAATAGAAACAAAGAATAGAGATGATAAGACTATAAAATTCGATTGTTGTAGGTGGTGTCATTAAACTGATATGAATTTGAGTGTTAATAATTTATGCTCGAAACATCATCAAGTAGCTAATACTGTATCACTGTGTGTTATAAATGAAACAAACAAATCTAATATGGAAGTATATTCACTGTTTGTTGTCTTGCACTTGGTGAAGTCACACAAGACGAAGTGCCAGGAAATCTATTACGTAGCACAGCCTCAAACAAGTTCTCTTTAGTCATTGGGTTAACTGGTCTCTTTGATTTAATTGCCTGAGCATTACGAAATGCGAAGTAAAAGGGTGGCAATAAATTCTGTGGAAGATAACCGTACCAAAAGTGTAATGCAACACAGATGTATCATTTCGCATCTAGTGAATGTTTTAAAGCGTCTTGCATTATTAATTTTTCATTCAGTCCACTTAACTTATTTGAATGTCAGAATTAGACAAGAGGTTATTTGGTTAGTTAACGATATATATGGTTGCGCTTGTCACACATATATCATGTTTACAAGTGATTTGTACTTTGCATTTTAGCTACAGCATATTTCTCATATTAGTGTTAATTGAATCACATCTATAATAAGCAAAGTAATGTGAAGTATTGACTTCAGCAACAAAGAAAGCAATCACTGCAAGTGTATTATAATGTGACATGAATGACATCATTTTCAGCAAAGTAAAATGTTCCAAAAATTCAAAAGAGAAAAATAGTGATAAAAATGATCATGTTTACTCGTTAACAGTTGAAGTTAAACTCACTCTTTAGGCGGTGGAGGTTGCAAACCAAGTGCACAACTATATTCTTGAAGTGTGATGACACTGTCCCCGCTTAGATCAAACAACTTTAAGAATTCCTTTTCGACAAAAAAGATGTGAAGAAAAACAAGACAGACATTGGAAAATTGTATTTATGTTATCAGTGTATGTTTAACTGAACTGCTTATGTTTTAAAGCAGTATTTACAAATCTAAAGATCTTGGTTATTCAAGTATGGAAACTGACTATTAGATGCGACCATCTTTTGGCTAGTTTGCAGTTTTTACGAATGTGTGAAGTGTTACTAGTTTAATAAAAATAAGAATATGTTTTATGAAGCGCTTTTTTCTCCGTTTTGATGAAATCTACAAAGGAAAACATAATGTAAGAAGTCTGTTTATGAATAAGCTGTTTTGTTCACTTGATTCGCTAGAAAGTAGCACGTCACCTATAAAATCTATTCTTCAATACAGGAGCCTATTTATGTATAGGTGGTGAGTACAAATTGAAGAAAATGAAACGTACCAGGTGACAGTGATTATGTTAGTTTTGAAAATCAAGCTGCATGTAATAGTCATCTATCGATTTGAAAAAAACTTGCAATGAAATTAAGTCAGCAAGTTCTCATGGCAGAAAAAAACGTTTAATTTCAGTCCATAGCCATACTAATTTTCATTCTATAGCTCATCATGTTATACAAAGTTTGGACACTAACAAGGCAGCCTACTTAAGCCCTGGGCTACCAAACTTTTTCTATGGAATATATATGGCATCAAATTTTGCCCTTTGTTTGCTTGATTATTTTAAATGTCTTCCAAACAAATCATTGTACTTTCTCACGTTTTAAAAATGTTTTCAAACTATCGTTTCTCAAGATAAGAACAAAGGAAAGAAAAAACATTACACCGGATGGAAAGGGACTTATAAATGCTCAAAAATACAATACAGTTCTATTCCTAGAACACCGGTATCTAATTGCAGATTTTTGTGCTGGCTGACTGAACTACCACCATTATAATTACACTCAATTTTTATTCATAACCAAGCCCGAAACAAGCACTTATGTAGCACCAACTGTCCATTTCATATTAATGCCTTTTATTAAATTCTTATTATTAGCATTACTAGCACTATTTAAATGCAATAATTACTTCTTTTAAAAATATTATAAGGGGAACGTATCCGTTGAAATATTTCCTACTGAAAATTCCATAATGTATCACAGATGTTTGAAATAAAGCGATTATTATTATTCCAATATATTTATGTAATTATTGTGTAACAAGGAAGTTGGAAAAATAACAGTATGATTACCGTGTCCCTCACTTACTAACTACAAGCCTAGATAAAATATGCCTACTTGAGGTGGTAATAATAGAATAATACGCTTGGATAAGTAACAGAAACCTCTCTCGGTAGGCTGACAATTCACCAATTTAGCAAAACGTCTTTCATATATGCATATGTATTTATTAGTGCATCTCATTTGCTAGATTGTAATAAGTAGGCATATCTATCCCAGTAAGATAACTGGAGTTTTTATTTGAATTTCTTTTGAATAACTGTTATCAGTTCACTGAATAAGGTGTCACAGTACTTATTTGTTGATACCTGTAATTTTCCGTTGGGTCGAACTTCTGGATCTCTATTGGCAGACGGGCTGTTATGTGCACGTCTCGATACTGCCTGGATACTCATCGCATTGTAGTCTACTCGGGGCCAATAGTGGAATCTAGGATGTGCTTTTCGTCCTATTTGGGACCAGTCGCCTAGGCGTACCTGCACCTCATCGAGAAATGTTGTTCCCACTGAGATTGTGGACTTTTTGGTTGGCGAAGAGTCACTCCTACTATGAATTTGACTATACTTGCTGATGCAGCAGTAAAGTTGCTGTATTGCAGTATCATAGTTAATTGGCCTTACTTTGACATGATTCTCCTAGGTAGTTTTATTGCTTCAAAGAGTTTATAGAAAAGTTCCAGATATCGATATTTCATATTATGTGAATGATATTTCATGAATGTGTAATTTAAATCGGTCTTTAAAATGTTTATAACACAATATTCAGTGGTTTTTCCACTAAAACAAAACATCTTATTACTCTGTCAAGCACCATATGTTATTGAAGTTAGAACAGTATGCATTTCTCCAAGTTGAGTTTAAAAGAGTAAGGTACAAACTCTAATTGTTAAACGTTGAATTTAAATTCTCAATTGTCATTTAAAATAAGTTACTGAATTCTTGAAGCTTCTACTTAGCCCCAAGTGACTAGGACTGTCTTCATCGAGGATTGAAATGTACAAGCAGAAATGAAGGTTAAAAGTGATGGTGAACTTGAGTTCGAATTAGCTATCAAACAGTCAATAAACCGATGTTTTCCCAAATAATCCATGCAATTTATAATATGCATCTTTGTTATGCTCCAGTGTTAAACTGTCTTTTCCTAGCATAAACCATTGTAGGCTGTTTTGTGTCTTTGATAGAAATCTCTCATTCTGGTGAGCACTTTGTACTGACCAGACTTTAAGTGAACATTTATTGTTTGAATTTACCATCTACGCAATGATTACTATCTGGCGGCCTGTTTGAACTTGGGGGTACCAACAGTTTTCACCGAACATATAAGTTATATTCTTTGCATTCAGTTTGTTTCAGTCATTTATCTATGTCTTCTAAACGTGATATGTACTCTTGGACAGTTTCAAAATGTTTTCAGCCAGCCTTTTCTCGAGTAGATAACAAAACGAAGAGAAAATGTTAATTTAGATGGAAATGAATCTTTTTTTTCAAAAATTTCTCATATTTCCACTCCCGAGACACTTGGCTCGAATGGCAGATTCTTGTGTTGGCTGAATGAGTCGTCATCACCAAACTTACGCTTTATTTCCTGTACATCCAATGTTCTAGATGAGAAGCTAATCCAACACCAGCTGATTGTTCAATACCACTGTCTTTATTAGTCCTATTATTAACAACACTCGGATGTAGTTATCATTTCGTTCAAATATATTGTTCTGGTAAGCAACTTGCTGAGAATTCCATACTGTATAAAACATACTGTTTGTTATTACTATCTTCCAAAACAGAGTGGGTGAAAAAACCTCAGACTAAAACTAACAAATCTGAATCACTATCATGTATAACAGAAAACTAGAAATTTGTTCACTTATCACTTCTAGCTGGATAGCTGAGGTTAGCTATTAAAGAAGAAGAAGTGTTATCTAGTCACTCATATTTTGAGGTATTAAGATTATTAACAGTTAAAACGGTACATGGTAGCTAATAAAGAAAGGCAAATCAGTCAACTGAGTTATTTCCCTATAAAAGGTCTGAGGTGGTTTGGTAATTGCAGCACAGGAATTAGCTGAATAAAGGATTTATGCTAATCATTTTAATAGCTTGGCCGTCCGTAAATCAGAAACCTGCAGCTAGGGTTCTTAGATAATAAATCTTCGCAGACTTCATCAGTTTCTTCTCTTTATTATTATTGCTGCTGCACTGTTGTTTATGAAATCTCATTCTCATTGTGTTCAAGGCTCGACAACTTGACAAGCAAACTATTATGTTTGATCTTTTATCCCTCCAAATTTTCCTTAAAACACGACTTTTGCAAAGAAATAACTTAATGAAATACTCTAGAGTCATATAGTCATTATGAATTAAATGATCCTTTCTTCTTGGCAGAGGCACGTTGGGTACAGAGTCTTTAAAAAAATTCGTGGATGCATTAAGGGGTTAAGTTGCTTCTGAGCTACAATACAGCAGTTTTGACTGAAACCAAACCGCATAAATGTAAAGCCACTTACTAATGATGTCAAATCCATGCAAATGAGTGTAATTATAAAATGTTTTTCTTGTCACAATAATCCCCCTAGTCGAAACTATGTTCAAACTGTAGACATTTATACAAGTAGCAGTCTAGCAACTTCCTCAGTATGAATCATCCAGGTAATTTTTAATGTGCTTGTCCTTTTTTCCAAAGTGATCATATGTAGACACTTTCATGGCTGTTTTTACATGTATTCTATTTACAAGTAGAAATTTTAATGTGAAGTATTCAGGCTACCACGTTTTTTGGTAACTTTAAGTAGGAGATTGTGAAGTTTATCGTGCAGGAAAAATAGTTCCTCTCAGCACTGCACTTCTTTGTTATCAACCATTTAGGACCAGTTAGTGAGGAAAACTAAAAGCTATTACTTCAAAACCAAATAATATTTAATAGTGAACAATAGACCTTATAAGGTTTCCCTCTTTTTCAGAAGAGAAACAGTAGGTATTTGGCTCAAATAAATATCCAGTATGGTTTTTTGATGAACCAAATCAACATAAGTTCTGCAGAAATTCCAAGGTGAGCCAGATTCAGCCCAAACTCCATAATTATTCTACGAGGTGCATTTAGTTATTGTAAAATTCTGGATTCTTGTTATCAAGTTAGTACTATACTGTATCAACCTAAAAAATGGTAATCTGAATTCATGTCGACAGTTGCGGAACTTTTTGAAAGATACATATACGTATTAGACAAGATAAGCCAAATGATGATGGTGATTAAAACAAACGTATTCAATGTGATGGTGAAATGTTGTTTAGGGAAGATGAAACTGAAGATAAAGTATTTGGTTAAAATCAAGGTTAAACGCTGGTTCGGTTCGATAAATACGTCCCTTCCCACCTATAAAGGAGAATAATGACGAGTTACGAAACAAAATATTTGCATGTAAGGGTTTTTGGATATTTCTTTGTCAAATAGACTTACATTCACAGTTGATTCGGGTAGACCGGAACGCCTAACACAGATGCGAATTTCTTC
The DNA here is from genome assembly GCA_944470555.2 of Heterobilharzia americana. Taxonomy (NCBI): domain Eukaryota; kingdom Metazoa; phylum Platyhelminthes; class Trematoda; order Strigeidida; family Schistosomatidae; genus Heterobilharzia; species Heterobilharzia americana. The sequence goes on along the minus strand of OX104134.1, from coordinate 113,837,084 downwards.
AGGTGTTAAAAAGCCATCACCATTTTTATCCATTTCATGAAATTTTTGTATTAATGCCCTTTTATCCATGTTTAAAGTCAGTAACTGCTTTTACTGTCGCCTTCAAGTTATTCGATGATTGCTTAGAATATTTTCCAACTATATGCGGTAGACTAACGAAAGGATGCTGAAAAAGATATGCTTCAGCTTATTACTTCACTTTGCTTTGTCAAATGGTTCTTGTAATACCTGAAGTCAACTTATTTAGGAATACAATGAAACCAATTAACAATGATCAGTTGTATTTATAGTTTACTTTGTGTTTATGCCGAAGTTCTTTGAGAACTACATAAGTTTTATTTGTCACGAGTGTATGTGAGATAGTATTTTAGAGTGAAACTGATTTTATCGGTCAATAAAAATCTGATGAGTTTGTAAGTCATTAGTAAACTGCATATCGTGCAACAACATTCTTCTTAGCCAATGAAGTGTGATATCGCTTAAGTTTCTATTTATGAACTACTGAGAAGCAACCACAAGCCAGTAGTGTTTTTAACATGAATATGACAAAATATAGTGATGATATGTATTACCTAATTTTATTCAAAATCAGAAGTAGTCAGCCTTACAATATTTAGTGACCAACTTAATATTTGTCACCATAATGATTACAGCTGAATAGTGTTTGAGTCAATCCACAAAACTCTACGTAGATGATTTTAACAGTTCATTATTGATTTAGAATGAATGATCAGTTTTTATTTTGTCCAACATTTCAGAGTCCATTCCCAAAAAATGTCCCCCTAGTCAGTATCGACAAAAATCTGTTATATATTACGGATTTTGTGCTATACTTGTTGGTATACACCGAAAATAAAACTAACTTCGCAGAAATACATAGGCAACTATGTCTTTAAAATAATATGTACTATCTACCAATTTAGACTAATGACTGTAGTTCATGAGTGACTGCTCACACGATCAGGTGGTATTAAATATTACTTCAGAAGGTGATTTTGTGACTTTTTATTGTCTACTAGGAGTTGCTGAATCTATGACTTGCAATCGTAACATTGAATGATATTATTTTGGTTTCAAAAATGTTAGCTTTCACAATACTTTCATGAGTGGCAAATTCCTTTCTATCACAAAGACTTCAGTAAAGAAAATGTTTCTTTGCAACGATTTTATTTCGAAAGCTCTACAACCACATTTATATATAAGTTGAGATAGACAATCAAAAAACCATATCAAACAACAGCTACCTCAGAAGGTCAAGGGGATAATAACTGATAATACTATCTAAAATTAAAATCCTCATTAACTTCAAAATTTGTTCGTGTGTTTCATTTCTTACAATTAATAAAAATCGGAAAGTGCACCGTTATGAGTGAGGATACTATTTCATGAATTGTCAAATCAGTTGCAAAAACATAGGGAAACTAAAGGTCAGAGATGCAAAGTAAGAAAGGGAACAGAATTAATCCAGAAGAGATGACATACAGAAAACTAGAATCAAATCAAAAAGCTAGACAATAAAACCAGTGACGATTGGAATGAAATAAAAATTTGGTCAGCCATAGGACCTCGTAGCTCAGTTAGTAGATCATCGGGCCAAAAACATGCTGGTCACTGGCTCGAGTCCGGCTGTGGTTCAAATTTTCATTTCACCTTCAATCATTACCCAGTATCCATATAAATCTGTCAAACCACTACCATCTCAGATAGTCAAAAGGCTAATAAAAATAAGGAACAAGTTGAGCAAACTCTTCAAGGAAGCACAGGTCGACAAAGCAGATAAGTGGAAGATTAGATAAAGCAGACCCATACTCCCACGATTCTATGGGGAACCGATGAACCAGATGTAGCTCTTCTATAAATTGTTTCACTTCTGCGGATGCGTGCCAAAATACAACCTACGAAAATACTTAGCAGAAAAACTGAGTCAATAGTAAATCAACCAACTCAACTCGGCAACTCACTTCATAGAGAAAGTCAAAGACATTAAAATATAGGGAGACTACATGACACTGAGGTGTTTGACAGATAAAGCCACAGCTTAGAAAACAGATCACTGTTCACTCGGTCACCAAGCTACATTTATTCGCCATAAAGTCCTTTGTAGTTTATTAGATAACAGGTTTTGGTGAAATAATATGAAAAACGTACTGATATTATTAAGGTAGGTGTTTTTAAGTAGCAATTTTCTCACAAAGATCTATATGTTTTCACACTGCTTGCTTTCTATCTTTTTATACTTCTCAGAATACAAAAACCAACTCTTCTGAATATAAAACAAAGAGTTCAGCCAGAAAATTCCTCTTTTCGACGATTTCCTTTTTGAAAGCTGAGTAATCGTATTTACATATAACTGTGTGTTTCGGTTTACAATTGATGGGATCGTAAAGTGCAATAATATGAGCCAGGATAATATTTCATGAATCATCAAATCAATTGTAAAATTACAGGCGACTAAAGGTCAGAGATGCGAGCAAGGAGGCGAATTAGTGAATGAATATCTTGTGATTTCATTTAAAAAGAAGTTGAGTGAAGGTTATACGAGACTACAAATCTGAATATCAGTTAGACAGACAGAATGTGATCCCTGTCAAGAGAGGTGAAATTGTCATGAAAAGGAATGAATTGAAAGAGAATAAAAGAGAAATATGGAAGAGCTAGATGTATGAAACACGTCGCCAAAATGGTGAGGTAGATGGAGGGTAGTGAAAGAGGTCTCGGAAACTGTTTCTGTACACATAGTTCTGGTTTAAGATTACGTATCATCGTTTCTGAAATACAAAGCAGGTGCTTTAGTCCACTTTTCGATGAGTCTGTTCTGACTTTGTAAATAATGTCAAATGATGATTCGGAAGCTGCATGATTGTAGTCAACTACATGTTGCAGGATTGACGAATTTATGCTTCTGCGTTCTCCTTTGCTCAGTCACACTAGAAGATGTTGTCTGGTGCGACGCTGAACGTTTATCTATGAACATTGCTTTTTCTTGATAAAATCGAAAACGCTTATAATCGTCATGTCAACTAACTGTGAAGTTGTTCATTTTATTGCTTTAATATTTATCCGAATAAGTCTGTGACCTCGTTGAGTAAGGACGAACTTATTCTCCAATAAACTGTTTTTCTTCAGATTTGTATTTTTTTCAAGTTTGAATTTTGTTCTTACGCCGAATCATTTCACCCTGATTTTGATCGATTCTTAATTTTGTTGTGGCTCATATCACCTGTTTTATTTTAAATACGTTATTTTTCAATCTTCTTCTTACTAACTAGCACGTCAGCTGCAGATTAGCTTTGAAGCGCTGTGAGTGATTCAATCAGTTATTCCTTGTAATGAACATTTTCTCATTCAGCCATAGTAGTAAGCGCTGGATGCGAAGTATTCCATATTTCATCGTTTGGAAATCGGTGTTATTCTTTTTCCGAGTGGTTCATATAACTGTAACTTATAAATCAAGCAAGGCTATTATGGCGATGTTAGTGATCAGTGACTAACTTGAGTATTAGGGGTGTAGGAGTTATCTAGTTTTATATCCTTAATGTAGCGTCTCATTCAGTAACTGTTGTTTATTTCATGAACAATGACTGGCTTGTTGTTAGAGATTACAACTTTCCTTCTGGATGACTTAAAATGAAAACAGTGTAAGTTGGTTTTTAATGAGTCAAAGTGCTTTATTATGATTTGAAGAATTTCCGAAAGGGACTTCTGCATTGAGTTTTATGGAAGGGGATTAATAATGCTAAGCTATTTAGAAGAATTCGCACAAACGATCACTTTTCTATAGAATAAAAAAAAGATGAATAGAATTCATTACATTTTCTTACATTTAAGGATGCTGAAATGTGTCAAAGATGTTTTCGGTAATGTCTGTACTTCATTGGATGGTTGCAGCTGCAGGTGATGGTACACCTGAAAATACTTTATGGTGATAAACTTGTGTATATAAATATCAACAGATATATATGTTTACTCGCATATCTAGTAATAAACTTCTAATACGCTTTTATTGTTGATATACGCTTCCCCTTCCATTAGGTGGTAAGTAACCTCATTCCTTACTTTCCATTCAAATATCATTTTTCCTGGTTTTGTTGACCAGTTTTGTCTTTATTCTTGAGGATTTTAGTTCTAAGTGACACAACTGTGTATCACTTACCCTAGTTTACAAATCAACGTTTCGGAGTTCTTAGTCAATTATTGTTTGGTCAATTACAACTTTTATATTACAACAGAGGAGCGAAATTTCTTCTAGGGATTTTTAAGTGCAACATTTTAGATATAAGTGCACACACTATCAGCTGACATCGGAAATAAAATATAACCATCTCAGAACAAATGACAACCTTTTCAAAATGTTTGAGTTGGTGTTATTGCAGTTATTTTTCATTCCATCAGAAAGGTGGTCACAGGGAAACAGTATGTTTCATTGATAGTGATTTGATTTGTTTTACCTCCAAACGTTTTACTTGTTTTCTGTGGTTATGTAATGACTGAACTTAATGATAGCCATTTATTTGTAATTCGATCTACATGTTCCCGCATGCCGCCACTTCTGATTACAGCTCTGGGAAGAACATTCTTCAACTAAGATAAGTTTTTAGGGAAACAGTATTTGCTCAATATTATACTGCCTTATTTCCAACTTTTTTCACGATTGGTGATGAAAGGAAAAGAATGAAGTCAAAAGTAGAAGGGTATTTTATACGCTCAAATAAGTAATTTATCCAATAAAGGGAGCTTTTAATTGCCTGATGTTTTCTTTAGAAAAACACTTGAAAATTTTAATGATTAAAAAAATGAGCACACCCACCTACATTAATCCGTTCAATAAAGAGTACCAGTATAGGATGAATCACTACCAAGGTCACTAAGATATAACCATTCACAAACACCCTAAAGAAACTTCAAGGACATCTTATAACAGTCACATGATTGGTGGCATTTTATACAAAATATTCGAAATAGTACTAATACAATAATTAACTGAGATCTGAGAAGCTTATAACTGGATGCCATAGAATCCCATTTCTTACTTGAAATAGTAAGTTAGATTATTATTTTTTGAATATTGTGATTCTCATTAACATTGGATTAAGTTTTACCTGTTGGTTTCTACCGTTTCGTGTGCTATTGCAACTGTCTGTATTACGTGCCAACAAAACGTTTGCATAAAGTTCCAACTGTCAGACTGTAACATAAATAATTAATTCTCGATGGTAGTCAGTCACAATATTTTACCATCGGTGTTAATTCACTTTACTTTTTTTTACTTGGTTACTTTAAACTAAGTTGTTGAGCTATTAGTTTCCTTGTAAGAAATCATCCTGTAATTTAACATGAATCATTATTGAGTAGCAGAAATGATAACCTTTAAAGTAGTTAATCTCAACGAAGTATAATTCTGACTGAAACGAGCAGTTGTAGATGGCTCACATTGGACAGTGATGTTCACTAGCAAGATATAAGTGTGATCTGGAAACAGCTGGCTGGGTTTGTACACCTCTTTAAACTGACAGAGAGTGAAATCTTGAAATCTTGAAGAATAAAAAGAATGTTGTTATAATTCAAGCTGACAAACGATCATCTGCAATGTTCTGTTAGAGGTCTCGCTTTCCAGACGTCGTGATAATAATGGGTTTGTAGATTGAGCTTCTGAGTTAACGTGTTAAGAAAAATGAAAGTTAAGCCAATCGGCAATCAGATATAGTAATATTGTTCAAATATATTGCAGTTTTGAGTATTGTGTCTGTTTTACGATACGTAACTACTGACTATGAAATTTCGTCAGAAAACTGTAGGGTACACAGGTTCGTAGAAATTACATGAGATGTAATTTATTAACATGAACTGATAAATTTTTTTCCGGCTCTGACTTAGTTTGAAAGAGAAGCCTAATTTCCTGATTCTAAATAACGTTAAAGCAGCGCAATTTTTGGCTTCATGTGAATGCTTTACTTATGTGGACATTACGGTTGTTGCTTCTTTCGAAGCTGACCTTTGAACGTATTCTCTTAGGATGTAGAAAGTTTGTCCCCATTGAATGAACTACCAACTAAGTTTTTTTATAAAGAATAACAAGAAAAACATTATTTAACAACAAGAAAGTACGGTACACATGTTTCAAGCACTGACCAAACATTCACGTAAGTGAAAAATAATTAGAAACATTTTATTTTAGTTTGCTTGAAATTTCCTGATGTTATAACAGCGACCGAAAACAAGAGTCAGTCATCAAATGTTAGTTAGACAGCAGACCACTAATATTTCTTTTAAAAAGTATAAACCTCACTTAAAAAGAATGTGGTATACAGTTATCAGTTAAATTATATTTTGCACTGTTAGCAGCAGAAATCAGTAACAGTGAGATAACTGCTCGAACAGTGAATTGTATGTCAATATTTGTATATACATGGTTTGATGTTATCTATTTATGAAGCATTAGTTCGCTAATCTCATCTCATAATGGCGGACTTTCGTTCAAAGTAGCCATTAAGTTTCGGCTTTAATTTGAGAATTAAAAGTAAGTGAACGATCAGTGTTTCAATAGCAAAATACCTTCTGTGTAATATGCGTGTCTTTTGTTATTGATAATTTGTACTTCAAGTTTCATATGTGATAGCACTAGTGAAAGTTATTTAAGAAATTCATTATCTTTTGTATTTGATCCAGTCGACCAAGCTTATTAAAATAATGAAAGTTTATTGACTAGCACCCAGGAGTAACTGAATTACAGGAATATAGCTTCATAAACCTTAAATTAGTAGGGGATTATCAACATCAGTTTCATTAACTGTAGTCTGGTTGTTTGAATTGGACTATCAGTAGCTTGGTCAGATATCCGAATACACTCCGTAAACTTAGCTTTGGACAGCCAACACATATTTAGTATGACTGACAGCCAAATAAGAAACATGTGAATGTAAAATATTGATAAGGTGTATTATTTTCAGTCGTACTGTATTTCATAGTCACATCGATCATTTTTGAATTTGATGCGATAAGCCGGAAACTATGATTTCCACTGCGGTAGAGTCTACGTCTCCATTTTAGTTTGTTTATTAGAAATGTCACACACTGAACAGTATCATTACTTGGATAACGGTTCGGACATAATTTATTTGTCTAATAAACAGACTAAAATGGAGACGTTCCGCAGTGTCCCAGTTTTACTCCTATAGTACAGTACACATCAGTTTCTTTTTCATTTATTCTTCATCCAGTTATGTGTCTTTTTATGACACTGATAAAGATGTAACCAAAGAACATTTCTGCATATCTGTATGTATGTTATTATGAAGTTATATATTTATGTCAATAAGGCCCGTCGTAATATGTTACAAGAACAGCTTTTATGTGTAAAATTGCATAGATTCATTCAACATCAAAGTATTTCTGTTACTGGATGTGAATTTGAAAGCAGTATCAGATCTATCTCAACAAGTTGTCTTGATTTCTCTGAAGGACCATAAATTAAATAATGGCTTCCAATTCATAGACAGTTTATGATTGATTGTTGCATCTGGAGCAGCGCGCATTAACTTCGACAGATATTCTGCAAAGAAATTATCATTATCTTGAGATGATAGAGAATATGTGTAGCTCATGAGGATCATTTTGATGGTATTGTGTTCTTTGAGATGGATGGTTTAGTCATGTAGATCCAATTGAGGTGTATAGTGTAAAGTCAAAGACACCGTCAGTTGTTGTTGTCAGTGTGAATGTGCTTGACGTCTTCCGAAAATTGTGGTGAAGAGTCAATAAAATGGTCGCATTATTCTATTAGATATTTTAGTTTTCTGAAGAGTTCTTTTGAAGGGTTGTGTGTTGGGATTCCTGTTGGTCGTAGTGAGGAGTTTGGTTTGTGCATTTTTGGTGACAAATAATAATCATAAAAACGTAGAAGAGATCCACTGAATTTTGCTCTCGTTTGTAATGTGTCCCGCTTCGACAAGTTTGTTCAAGGACTTGATGATGTTAAAGTCAGATTTTTGAATAGAATTCCTCTCGGTTGATTGGTATACATTCTGGTTCATGTGTAAGTCATCCGCTTTTCGAATGAAATCGTCCTTATATATGACTACTGTGGTGCGCCCTTTGTCAGTCTGAATTATAACAACATTCTTTTAATTCTTCAGTTTCTCAAGAGCTCTCTGTTCTTCACTTGTTAGTTGGTCGCAGTTTTGCTCCCACCTGGTTAGAGGTACGATTACTTATCATATTTCCTATTGGGTCTTAGAGTTTTGTTGTAAAATTTTCAGTGATGACTCTAAGGATACGAAGAATTCTGGTCCTGAAACATCTCCCATGCTGTAAATTAACCCTTTCTGAAGGAGTAGTTTCTTGGATTTGATCAAAAACTGTTTGGACTAGTTGACCGCGCAATCACTTGTTTCTTTCCCTTTTGATGCTCACGGTTTTGAAATCTTGGCAAACGTCTCTTGAAGGATGATTCTTCTATCTTCTTCGTGTCGCCTTTTTGATTTTACAATCGTAGTTGCTAGTGTTTTAAAGTGTTCTGTTAACAGTATCATCTGAAACTTTCTCTTTTAATTTTCTATAGTCTGTTGTTATTTCCAAGTGAACCATCCAGGTCTGATGACATAACACCATCAAAATTATCAATAACGTTTTCTTCTACTTACTGTTTATCCAAGTTTTCATGGTAATCGGGTACTCTGTTTATATTCCAACGAATTTATGTATAACTCGTTCTCTAAAGTAATTCATACAAATTTTCCTTCAATAACTCTCTTTGATCCCTCGAATAAGCAGTTTATTTGAAATGAGATTTTTGAATTCTGATTAGTTTATGGATTCACTTAGAATCAAATGAAACAAAACAGGAATTCAAAGGTCTAATAAAACACTGTTTCAACTGAAGAAGCTGAATTTACTATTAGATGTCTGGCTGAATTATTTAAATACAGAACCTTCGAAGTTACCTGTGGATTTTGTTAAAAGTTCAGTTCTTGACTAAATTTTTGAGTGCGCCTCCAATTTATACACAAATTGTAATGTGTATATGAGCATAAATGAAGTTTCTCTACATTACTTGGTGAAAACTATGTGATTATGTCGTGTTCTTATGACTTTTTATCCTCCCATATATTGTAGAGTTGGTCAATTTGAATGGATAATCACTGTATCTCGGTGATCGCTATATGTGATCACACGATTGTACGTTTATTAATAAGCATGTAAAACATCGCTTTGCGGCTATTTTGCAGGCATCAATCTACCCGAAGTTTCAAAATGCTGTTTACGACAAGGTTAACCGAAGCTTTACGAACAATAATACTTAAAACCCTGAATAAAATTTAAGCAGCTGTTTTCAACTGTCAGCAAGTTACTATTCAAGTTATATGTGCCACTCTACATTAAAAATATCGTAATAACTAAGAGGAATAACTGAAATTATACTCATGATTGCTTATTTCACATGCTGTTTGAACGAAATAATGGTTAATAATGTCACTCATGGTACGAAAAACTTACATGGCAGCAAGTCTGGTACCAGCATGGTTTCCAACGCCTTCTGTTTTAACGGATAAGAAGACTCATTTCTCGACAATAAAGCTTGTCCATTCAGGTTTCGAAGAATGCTATAAGTAGTCCTTTGGCAATATATCATTGCATGTCGCAGTACTTTCCCTAGGAGTGCTTTTAAGTTTGTGAATATGATATTTAACAGATTGTTTTACCACCACAAACAAGATTTTTTTAGATATCTTAGTTTGAATATCAAAGAATTCAGGACATTATGCTGAGAACAGTTGAGTTCATCACAGCAGCTTTGTACCTTAGTTAACAAATCTGTATATTTGTCAATTCAAACAACTAATTTTATCTTGACTGTCACTTAGATTTAAAAGTATATACAGTATAAATTTTGCGAGAATTCGAAATAGTTTTGAACTATTGGTTCAATATGTAAAAATGTCTCTTTAAATTCAGAAGTATAAAAAGTCTTTTGAGAAAAAGGATTAAGAAGACATCATTACGTTTGCTTCTTCAAAAACTAGCAAGATTGTATCTACTTAGAACAATCATGGTATGATCTCTTATTACTTGCAGTTTTTCTAGTTGTTTGTGATATCCTCCTATGGAAATGTTATTTCCTATCACTGAGCTTATAACGCTTTTAAAGAGAATTCATCTTTGCATTTTCTTAGTGATCATGTAATCATCTTTATTCATTATGATTATACAACTTTAGGATCTGCTACATTTACGCTTCATTAATGATTCATAAGAAAATTTATATTACCACGAAGACCACTAAAAATGGAGGACCTTCAAGATTGAACCTATGTTAAGTTGTTGCTCATCCAACTAAAAGCACTGAATATACTTCTGAGATATTCAAGCGCATTGGGATGCAACTGTTATTTATTATTATTTATTAGACCCTTGGGTTCCTAGTGGAACATACGGCTTCAGTAGCACGTCTCCAGTGAACTCTGTTCTCTGAAATCTTTTGAACCTGGTCCCACGACAGCCCAGCTGCTCGCATTTCCTCCTCGCACGACCTCCTCCATGTCACCCTTGGACTTCCAACTCGTCGCTTACCATGGGGATTCCACTCGAGTGCCTGGCCTGACGCGTGATGTCCCCAGTCGGCCTTCTCAGTGCATGCCCAATCCATCTCCACTTCCTCCTGCATATTTGTTGGGTGATAGGTTCTTGGTTGGTTCGTTCCCAGATCTCCTTGTTGCTCATTCTTTCTGGCCATCTGATCTTCAGTAGCGAGCGTAAGCAATTGTTGATGAATGTCTGTAGTTCGTTGGAAATGCCTTTCTTAACGCGCCAAGTCTCTGAACCATCACACAGAAGCACTGACTTGACGTTGGTGCTGAAAATCCGGATGTTGTTCCACATGCTGAGTGCAGAAGATCTCCACACTGGTTTCAGGCTAATGAACGACTGTCTTGCTTTTCCGATTCTGACTTTGACATCCTCGTCTGTGCCACCGTCGCCTGTAGTTGAAACAGTGCTTCCTAGATAGGTGAAGGAGGTTACTTCCTTTAAGTTTCTCCCGTTGATGGTGACTGGAGTTTGTTGTTTGAGTTGTTGGTGCGGTATCTTCATCACCTCTATCTTCTCTATATTCACTTGAAGTCCCGTCTTCGCTGCCTTGCCTCTTCTGACAACTTGTTAGTTTTCGCCTGTAGATCTTCGAGTTTGTGTGACATCAGACACAAGTCATCGGTGAAATCCAGATCTTCTAGGTTCGTTTCCTCAGTCCAGCCAGCGTATCCCCCTCTTCTCGCTCCCCACTGTTTGTTGCATGAATCAGTCCAGTCGACCACAATCAGGAATATCATGGGGGATAGTAGGCAACATTGTTTCACTCCTGTCTTCACTTCACTTCAAAAGCATCACTGAGCTTCCCATTGTGAATTACGTGGCATGTGGCATATTCATATAGTTGTTGAATGAGGCTGATAAAGGTTTGCGGTATTCCGTAGTAATGAAACAGTTTCCAAATTACCTTTCGGTCGACGTTGTCAAAGGCCTTCTCGAAGTCGATAAAGTTGAGGTAGAGAGCCGATTGCCATTCTATGCTCTGTTTTATGATGATGCAAAGCGTAGCGTTGCAATTGGGTCTGCACATGATTGGTACTGCCTGAATCCAGCCAGCCTGTTCCGGTCGCAGTTTTGAATCCAGCGCATCCTCTAGCCTCTCCAGGATGATGCGGCTTAATAGTTTGCTTGCATTGAGTGGACAGGAGATTGATTCCGCGCCAGTTCTTGCAAATAATGAGGTCTCCCTTCTACGGTAGTTTGACAAGGTAACCCTTCTTCCGATCACTAGCCAGGTACCTTCTCTTCCTTCCACACCTTCTGCAACAGTGGTGTGTGTGAGCATGTTGGCTGTTGTCTCTACGTCTGTTCTCAGTGCTTCTGGCGGGATCCCATCTGGTCCTACTGCTTTTCCACATTTCAGTAGCTTTATGGCGTTCACGACTTCCATTTTTGTTGGAGGATTTATGTTCACTTGTAATTCAGCGGCTGGGCTGTAGGTGGTATTTCTGGACAAAGTGCAGGTGGTGGTGGTGGTCAATTCAAGAGCTTCTTGAAGTGGTCGGCTCATTGTTTCCCTTGTTTCTCTTCTTTCATAATAAAATTTCCGTCATCATCTTTTATTGGTTTCGTCTGCGTTGATCTCTTCCCAGATAGCAACCTGGTTATTTGATACAATGTTATCAGGTCTCTATCTCTCCTACCTGCAGCCTGTTCTGCTTCACTTACAAGTGTGTCGTGGAAGTGTCTTTTGTCTTTCCGAGTACTCTTCTTCACTTCTTTGTACAGTGTAGTGTTTTATGCACTGTGCTCAGTTCTTCTTGTCGTTGAACATCCTTGCACTGCGTTCATATTCTGCATCACCATCTTCCTCTCTCTCCTCTATCAGTATCCAAATGTCCGTGGAGATCCATTCCTTGTCTTCCACCTTCTTCCTTCCTAATACGGTTGTGCAGGTTTCCTTCCACATAGCTTTCAAAGACTTCCAATGTTCTTCCACACAGGTTTCTTCAGGGATGTTCCTCGATATCTCCCGTTTTGTCTTGATGGCTGACTTGAAGATATCCTTTGTAGTTTCATCCTTCAGCTTCCGAGTGTTGTACTTGAACTGTGGTCTATCACCAGCTTCCTTGAAGGCTTTCAACTTGATTTCGAAGGTTCCTTGCACTAGATAGTGGTCTAAGCCTACATATGCTCCTCTTCTTGACCTTGTGTCAAGTAGACTGTGTCTCCATTTTCCTGAGATTGAGATGAAGTCAATCTGATTTCTAGTGTGTCCTGGTGTCTAGTGAAATCCATTTTTCTTGCTTTGTGGATATCCTTGTGCTTGAACACACTGCCTGACTGCAATCACGAAATCGTTGAATGCACAGAATTCTGCAAACATTTCTCCATTCTCGTTCATCACCTCACCTAGCGCCTCTCGACCCCTGGTTAGTTCTCTTCCTGTGTTGTCCCCTCCCAGTTTGGCATTCGTGTCACCCTGCCCATTATAATTTTGATATCGCCATCTGGGGTGAGGTCTTGTCCAGTGCTGATTGAAGTTGTCTGTAGAATTCCTCCTTCTTCGCTTCTCTTCATCTGCATTATTTATAGGTGCATAGCATTGTTTGATGGTGACCCTCTTCCTTCCTTTTGAGTTGAATCTTGCCTCCACGATCCTGCATGAGGAGACTGGTTCCCACTGCATGAGAGCCTTCGATGCTGTTGAGGACATCATGATAGCCACTCCATAACTAAGTGTGCTGTGCTCGTGGTTGTCGTCTGGGTGACAATATCGGAGTAGATTATTGACTCTCCTCTCCAGTTGACAGTTTGGAGAGTCCACTCCCATTCCATCTGCTTTCGCGAATTCCAAGCACTTCAATGTGATACCGTCTCATCTCGTTTGCATTCTGGGCTGGCTTGCTGGGTTCCAACATGGTGCGGACATTCCATGTCCCCACGTTTACTTTCGCTTTCATCGAGAGAGGTGAGACACATCGGCCAATTGGCTTCCTGAAGGCAGGCTTTCACCAACTGGCGTCATTTCGCCTCTCGGATTCCAGAGGGGAATAATTTTGTTTTTATTTTTTATATTTTTTTTGTGCTTTGAAGTTTCTTTAGCGATTGGATTTGTTTTGCGGGGTAGGGTTGCTGGTTCTATGCCCAACATTCCTTCTTTACCCGGGCTTAGGACTGGCTAGTAACTAGTGAACTAGTTAACCAGGCGAGGTTAATGCAACTGTTATATAATATATATAAAGAGTTCCAAAGTATTTTATAAGTTCATTGTTTTTTAACACAGTTAGCCCGACTACTAAAACACCAAAACAGAATCAACAATATCAAACTTTTTTCACACTCAAGAAACCAGGCTGCTTTCTTTTGTTCATATTAGATGATGAATTAATCTAATCACCTTAAGATGGTTATAGAAAATTTTAGTTCATGAAATACTGATATTGTTTTTAAGCATTTCATGTCAACGTCGTAATTCTCCTGAAAGCCATTTTTTGAGGATGGCTAAATCAAAATCGAAAGTACAGGTAGATAATTTTATTTGAACAAAGTATATAGCTTTTAATTCAGAGAGACGGATAACGATAACTTGAATACTAAACGTTAATAAGCAAATCAAACTTATTATAGACATATGTTCCATTTGCAGGTATTCTATAGCTTTTGGTGTAAGCTAAGTTTCATTGTGTGAATTTTGTTCATGAGATAACTGTGAAATCGCTCTTTTAGGAGTAATCCCTTTAACAAATAAGTGGAAAAGTAAAACTTACTATAAATGAGGCAGTATTTAGAGATAAACCTACTGCCAAAAGACGTTTTGTGATTTATATCTTCACGAACTCAGAAACAGTCAGTGTCTTGCAACTATGAAATATACTTGAGTTAGGTATATAAGAGAAGTAAAGGGTATTGGCTAAGGTGAAAGCGGAAAGTCTTACTATTTCAAGAAAAGCTTTCATTGCGCATTATTGTCTGCTGAATAACCATTTAAATCTAGTTAGTATTAATAAGCAATTTTGTCCAAGTTCAAGGCTTGTCAATGATATATTCAACACTTTACTGAATAGAATCTGCTCGTCTGGTGTCAAACCCATCAAAAGTATACCTGTGAAAACTAAGCTTTTAGAGTCAGATGTTTCGGAACCATAGAAAGCTTGGCGTTTCGGATAAAATGGTACACTTTAGATAGAATCTGCAGTTTGCAAACGATTTACTAATTGTGCTGTCCATGTTAAAATGTTTTACGGCCGGGTGGTTTTAAACTGTCTCACTTTGACTTCAGTATGATTTCCGCTAAAGACCACCCAACAAAGATATTTGACAGAGGATGCCATAAACTGACGAAAAGAATGAGTAGTTAGAAACCATTCGGCTGGATGTTTAGATCACTCTGGTTTGGCTAGAGAAATCTACAGATCAGTGTGAATGGCTTTTAACTGTAACGACCAAAATCCAAGTATTTCGATTTGAACGCAGGAAATAATTTAACGGAACCAGGCTAACGCGATCTAGACAAGTTAATGCGTTCTACTGTATAGTTTCTTAAACTTTCTTGAGTTCCACAGTCAAAGATTATGCTTCAGAAATATTAAAATACGATTTAAAGTAATGAAGCTGTGACAGATTTGTGGTAAATCTGTGGTACTAGTAAACAACAACAATTTATATCAAAATAACAAAAGTACCTCAGCAATCCCGCTGGGCAACTATACAGTTTGAAATTTTCTCTGGCTTGGAATACGAACCTACAGCAAAAAGTGATTAATCAAATACAGTTGTTAAATACCTAAGAATCAATAGGAATATTCTTCACAAAATGGGATCGAAACTCTGTCTAAAGGAATCAAATCAATCAATAAACGTTTCCAGCAAACAGTTAGGAGATAAGCAGTCACTTCACAGAGCAACCTTAAGTTGAGCCAAAAAAAATTCCGGGAACGGTAAAACAACTCCTTATTGTAAACAGTCCTGGATTACACAATGGCAAAGTGAGGCATTAACGATAGGCCTTAGTAAAAACAAAGACAATTAATGATAAAATAATATTACATCGGTTAGGGTTAAAGGATAGTATCCATAATGAGGGTGAAAGTATTCAATTAAATATCAACACTGTCAAATGGAGTGCTCAGGAGGGATTTACAAATCATTTATTCCATTACACTAACTTCTTATATCGTTCTCTAGTATCTTTCATCAGTTCATAGCACCATGTGATCTCAGCTGGGTGGCTTACAACCAGAATCCTGCTGACAGTCCGGATAAGCGGTTGGAAAATAACTCAGCTGGGAGAAGTGTCAACGCGGATAGTGCAATTCTTGAGTGATTTGTAAATAGGTCATCATATTTCGGTTTGCTAAGCTCATCTCAGATGACCAGCACAAAGATATTTTGCAATATTATTGTCACTTTATAAAGCTTGTTTATAAACGATGCCATAGTAGAATTATTCTCTACTCTCTCGTTACCAACAAAATTTAGAATTTTTCTGTAAAAACTGAAGCAAATAAAATCTCCAACCTTCATGGTCTCTTGCCTCGACCGATAGCTGCTACCTTGACGTGGTGGTCGGGCTTGCATATCACAATGACCCAACGAGCTATGCTGGTGGAACGCTTGTCCCCTCGAGGTTCTACCATACCAGAAAGGTCTGTTGGATAGTGGTTAGACGAAAAGCAGTTACCGTTGTGGTATAAATTGCTATACTATGATGGGGGTCTGAGGGCGAAATCATACTGCTGCTAGCTGGATGGGTTGTGACAGCAGTAAGGTGTTTCCCTTGGGTGAGCAGCGGTGCGATGCTGATTCTGCCTTGTAAGTGGAAGGGGGTGAGGGGGGTTAGAAAAGGTCGGCCCCAAAAATGACACACTCCACCATGCCCCACGGTCTGCCGGTTAGAGGGTGTTGGTTCATTTGTCGTTTCCCTTCGACCATCTAGCCCCAGAAATCCAAAAGTTCAAAATAATCATACACAAAAGGCTGAGTGTGACAGGCCTGAAGCAGATGTCCGATGTGCTCTGTGGTCACACAAATCTCTTTCAGGTACTTTAAGAAGAAATGGCCTTCTATGGTGTAGGCAGCCGGGAAGTGTCAATCGCCCCCACAATCCTGTCAACACTCAAGCTTCTTCTGACTGCTATCCACCTCCCTCATCATTACCTCATAATCTTGCTTCACGTCTCTCAGTCAACGATACTACATTAACTTCAATTTCTCGTATCTCTGTAGCCTTCGATAACGATCTGAATCCACAGAAAAGCTTCCCTAGTCTCCTTAAACCACACTCCAAACTATACATTGGAGCCTTCAATGTCCACACCCTCCGTCAAATTGGTCAACAGGCTTCGTTAGCAAAGACTCTGGCAACTCGGGCATGGATGTGTGCTGTGTTTGTGAGACACGCATACAGGACCCAAGTGCGGCTATTCACCTGACCAGTCTGGTGAATCGCAAAATTCACCCTTCGAGTTTCTTCAGATTCGATAGCTAGCTCTCGTGGTCTTGCAGGTGTAGGTATAGCATTAAGCACTAGGGCAGAAAACTCACTACTAGACTGGATCCCAGTTGATAGTCGCCTCTGCGCTATGAGGCTGAACGGCACAGTGAGAACTAAAAGGAATAGTGAGACTCGCCGTTGTCTCTTTGTAATCTCTGCTTACGCACCCACTGACTGTAGTTCGGATGAAGTGAAGGACGAGTTCTACCATAAACTGTCTAACCTCCTCTCGAAAGCCAAACGTTCGGACGTGGTGGTTGTTGCAGGTGACCTCAACGCACAGGTGGGTAGACTGAGTGAGGCAGAAAGGCACTTAGGTGGCACTTTCGGAATCCCAGCTGAACGTACAGATAACGGTGATCGCCTATTACAACTATGCTCAGATAACCGCCTATTTTTAGCCAGCACAAATTTCAGACATAAAGAAAGGCACTGTCTGACCTGGCGTCCACCGAGCTCAACTCAGCGATGGACACAGATAGACCACATTGCTATTAGTCATCGCTGGAGAGGATCGGTGGAAGACTGCCGCTCCTTCTGGAGTACGTGTTTGGACAGCGATCATGCGTTGGTCCGAGCACGTATATGCCTGCGTCTCAATGGACGTAGAAAAAATTTGGCAACAAAACCACTACGAGTGCTGCTGGACAACGAAAACACCAAAGCCGTGTTCAGTGAGTCATCGCAACAGAAGACTATCACTCATCCAGAAGAAGCTTGGTGCTATCTCCAGTCTGCTGTAAAAGCGGCGCTGAAGACCGTAGCCGACTCCAAAATAGTTGATCGAAAGAGCCAGTGGATATCAGCAGCTTCTTCCGGACTAATGGATGCACGTGAAGGCCTCTCTGCAGGCTCTGAGAACAATGAAGAGCGAGCGCTACTTAAAAGTAGATTGAGAAAAAGTCTGTGCAACGCCGTGAACAGTGGTGGGCAGCGAAGTTTAATGAGGTGGGAAAGGCAGTGGTGACTGATAAGACTAGACAGTTATTTAGACTTATTAAGGAGACTGGGGGAAAAAGGTCAACAACAGTTAGTGAGGCTATGGCGGAGAATGATGGCTCTGCGATTAACTCGCAGGGGAGATGAGTGGAACGATGGACAGAACACTCCAAGGAACAGTTTAACTGGCCTCCAACCACCATTATGTTGCCGCTATTCAGTCGGATCCTGAACGGAACATTGAGATTGGACGAAAACGTTGACCTATAAAAAAGTATATGATGTTAGCTAAAATACGACTGGAATCAGAAATCCCACATGAAATACTGTGAATTCACTTTCCAGAATGTTTGCATTTAGTAAACTGTAAGATCAAGTTATATTTCCCAGGAGTATTAGAAGTCAACATAAAGTTAAGGAACTTCAGTGTAATGTATGTCAGTTTAGAGGAAAAACAACCATTTGTTGTTCTTAATAATTCTCAAATTCAGTCCTCAATATAGCTAGAATTCATCACTAGTAGTAACTTCAAGCAACCAAATGAAAAGATCTCTCCATGTTTGCTTTTCGGATTATAAAATTCGGCAACGACGGCCACTAACTACCTTCATGCTTTACAGAGCTGAAAAGTGCTACAATTTAAGAATACAGTAACCAAAGGATTAGTTGCAAAGAAGTTTACAGCTATTTTCTAATGTTTCGTTAGGAAGGCTTTAGTCAAAAAATCGGATTTCGACGAAGGCAAAATAGAACTAACATACTACCAAAATGCCATTCCTTTTTAGTTTTAGACATATTTTGAAAGGGACTGCAAGCTTCTACGAGTTAGTAAGAAACACCACTTTGAAAAGAGAAGCTGTAGTTAAACAAATGAATGTTTCCCTCACTAGGAAAAGTATCATTTTTAGTAAGGTTTACCTACCAACAACAATAACGAAACCGGAGAGTCGACTTATAATATAATCAAAATTTATACTAAGCTAACTAATGAGTTACTGACGGCTCTGTAGCTTTGTGTTACAATATTATCTCATGAATAAAATACGTCCCAAATAAACTATGATAGAATTTGACAACCTATTCCTAGAAAAGCATTTTCAATGTACAATATTTTTGAAATGAGTATTAACTGAATAGTAATATATGTTGAACATCTGCTGATGAACTATGATCTTAGTTTTTACTGTACACGAGAGTATTATTCGTTTTTACATTTAAGCTTTGCTATTCATCATTGCTGTTTTTCACTATTTACCATAGTTCACTGAAATCTGTTTCACGCTGTTTGTAATGCCTCGATGTTTAAGTGCTGAGGAATTATTGGATGTATTCAACTCTCTTGATGGAAATGGAGATGGTGTTGTTAGTAGACAAGAACTTACTACACGACTTGTAAGAGTAGGGGTATCTATGACAAGAGTTGAAGTGAGTTACATTATCTTTCACATTAAGACAAGTTACTTTTTAGATTATTTCATTAAGAATGAAATTTGTATTACTTCATCTAACAGCAATCAATTTGATGGTATTTAAGACTGTATTGTTTAGGTAGAAAATATCCTCTAATTTTAAAAATAAGATGCTTTAATTCAGGTTGTGTTGGGATACTTATATTATGTTTGGTTACATAGAAGTAGTCAGTGAATTCCCATAGTTTGAAAAAAAGGAATCTTAAAATAATCTCTGAAGAAATTAAATGTTATAATATATCGAATGGATTTGTATTATTTTATACCCTCCCTGATCTCTGCAGATATTTTGAAGCAGCATGTTAAGCGTTCTGATGGAACATTCATGGACAAAGGAATGTCCTTCTTTTTCACGTGATATCACTTAGAGAACCATTGGAAACCTAGGGGCACTGGAAACCTGTTTTCTTCTAGTATGGAACTCTTCAGATGTCCATACCCATGACACCACTGGGGTTGGAACCCAGGACCTTTTTACTACTCAACGACCCAATGCGACGCAATACAGTAACCAATATTTTCCTACCTCTGTTAACTAGTGAAATAACGTTACCCTCATCTAATGCTAGTTCTCAGTTTATGTCCTCACAGTCCATTTGTTTCACCCTCGTGTCTCGGATTCTTATTAGAAATTCCGGGGAATCTCATCTGGTAGCAAGTCACTCATTATTAAGGATCGCTTCTTCTCGTAAATGCTTAACTGATGGGCATTTGTTTACATTTAAATCTGAATATTTAGCAGAAATTTATCTCCAACCTTTGAAACACAAGCAGTAAAACACGCACTGAATTGCGTAATTAAAGACCTTAAATCTAACGTGTTGGTGAAGCGTCCTGTGCGTTTCAGTTAGCAAAGCGAATTGCTTTAAGACTAAACAAATAAATATAGAACAGAAAAAAGTTGGAAAATGTTTTATTAATTGCACTCAGTAAGCACGACAGTTTTTCTTTAGGATATTATGGTGTCTTAACAGTAACATTTGTAAATTGGGGTATTCATTTCGTCACACTGAAAGTTAATAAAATGTAAACTTGATAAGAAACAGTTACCTACATCGAGGTTCAAACAATCAGTTTAGTTTGACCAGCCTCAAACCAGTTAGGTATTGGGAGAAATTGTCTTTAGTCTGTTCCTATCTAGGACCTGAGGTGCTACTCATATTATGCATCTAAAACACTGTGAGTTCAGTTACATCGGATAACATAAAACACATTCTAGATGGCTGGATACGTCGAGGGATGGTAGATAGATTTCATGGGTTAGTTAGAGATTTTCAGCAGTGCAGTACTTTACCAAATAAATTTTTCATCGCAGGATTTAGTTTTTTGCAAAACTTTGTTTATCCTATCAAAGCATTCACCTTGTAATTTCATATCCTTTATCAGCAGTTTTAGGAGCGCTACTGCTAATTTCTCTTAAATGGTGTTTGGAATAGCAAAAGATGGGATCAGATACTATTCTTCTGATATTTGGCGCAATAAAATGATATTTTGGGTAAAAAATTTTCCCTACATTAGTTTTAAGTTTCATCGTAAGTGAGGTTAGTATGAAGATAGTAAATATACTTAGGTAAATTTGGCTCCAGTCAAAAGGTCTTTGAATAAATGAATTACGTGTACTCTGATTAAAGAAAAGTAAAACTAGATTAACAATCGTTTTCCGAAATTCATTTTTGAATGAATCAAAGGAACTGATGCTTTTGCTCTATTGAGGGTGGTAGAATGAATGTATATTAATATATCATGCTTTCGTAGTGCTTTGTCAGCGTCAGGGTGAATGTATTTTGAAATAAAAGAAAACCTTTAATGGATGGCCAATATTTGATTAAATATAGATGATCAGGTTTTAGCAGTCATTACAAGTTGAACATAACAGCATGCTAGAGTGTTTTCAGTGAATATTAAAGAACTGTTGTTTGAAACGAAGTTTCATACTTCCCGTATTCTGTGTGTTTCAAAAAGAAGTATGGCAACCGTAAGGTACACACATATGTTACAAAAGCCTAAAAATTTAGGTGTCGGATGATATTGCCCCGGCGACAAATGAATCCTTTTCTCTTACATAATGTACAAAGTAATGACCGTATTTTTAAGCAAGAATATCCTGCTTTATTGACTATCCTGCCGCTATTTGAAATTAGCTCAATTGTCCTGACAACTTTGATTAGTTGACCTTCCTAACAAGAAATGTGTAACAAAAGAGAAGATAGAGGAAATGGATTTAACTCCAGGAATATGTGCATATTCAAATTTAACTGCAGGTTGATGATTGTTAGTGCTTTTATATCAAAGGAGGTCATCCGATTCGGGATATTCTGATATCAGTTGAAAAGTTTTGAAAAGATTTGTGTAGACACTGAAATAACTAGCAAATATTTTCGTATTTAAACAGTCAACGAGTAAAGGTAAGACTTTACACACAATTTGGAACATTGTATCTGACTTATTTTCTGCTGGAAAACTTGTTCGATATCTACTATGTACTTAATATCCAGATGTTTTAATTGGTCAATTTCACGTTTGCAAAACAAGTGAGATCGAAATGATATATAGATGAAAAATGGCTTTCTTAAGATAATCCAGTCTTATTTATGACTGTTTGAATAATAATCACAATTTTGTTTCATATTTTATTCTCAGTTTCGCAATACAAGAGTACTGTATCCACTTTGTTTCTTTCCTTGTTTTCAAAAACTAGGAAGTAATGCATCAGTTAGACATGAATAATGACGGCTTTATCACGCTTGAAGAATATAAAACAGCTTTAGGACTAACTAAGGAACCTACAGCTGAGTAAGTCACTTTCATTTTCACTTGGTTGTAAGTTACTACCTAAAATGAAATTATTTACCAAATCCATTTATCTTATTACCTGAATCTCAAAACTTGGTGTATTATATTCATAATTAATACCAGAAGAGTAAAATCTATTATTCGAATTCTTCATGATTCTGCAATAATTTGAAATCGTACTTAGTATACCACTTTGTTTACTAAATCCGTCGCTGGAAATCAGATATAGACACTCCATAGCGTGCCATGTATTTTTTTATCATTGATTATTCGCAGTAATTTTTATCCTTAAGTACTTTGTAAAGGCAGTTAGTTTACTGGAAACCAAGACTAAGGTATTTGATGACTGAGACGAACTGCTTGAAACGTTACATTTCTCTTCATATATGTAAGGTAGGAGTAATCTTATCGTTTTGACAGAACAGTTTTCTTTTCTCTGTATTACGGTTGCTTAGCGTGGTATCAGAAATAAAAGTCTATCAAGTATTTCCTTACTTTACCACATTTCTGAGGGGCCTCTTTGTAAGGAGACACTTTGCTTAGGCTCGCAGTCAAAGCGTGAATGGTACCGAGACAAAAAATATCTGTCTTTTTAAAGAGAGAAAACGTAACATTGATGAAGTTCATTTTTATCTAGTTTTACGCAACATACTCTCAACGTCGAAAAGCCATTGTCTTGGATTTAGTGATAAACTCCATGCTGTCGTAAGGAAAGTCACTGCCTATAGAAAGTGAACAAGTGTCTTCCTGAAATATCATACTTTTGAGTTTCTTTACGCTTCCCAAGGAAAAATGTAATTTAAGTGAGGTTTGTGTAGGTTTCAAAAATTATCTAACCTGTTTGAACATACAGCTATATTACTCAAGATTCTGTTATTGTAGATATATGACGTTATCTTTTCGGGCTAAGTTATTAGGTAGAAGTTGGTACTATGCTGCTCACTTGTGTGTCATTTTCCTCGAGAGATACTAGTTACCGTGCGGTCATTTTGTAATTCATAGCTCCTGTTTAATACTCAATATTGGAAAGTGAACATTTGTAGATTAAAAGATAAAGTAGATCCAACCATAAGACAAAGTGGCCAACCAGAGTCAGCCAGGATACTGCAGGTCAAAACTTTAAAGAGGTATGGTGTAACAGATCATTAAAAGATTAGAAATTTAGAAAAATGTTTTGCTGTCCCTCTGTACCTGCTGACTTTATATCACACCTAAAACAGTCAGCATGGAAGCATCATAATATAGTGTCGACAGTTAAAAGCTTTACAACCAGTTAAAATATAAAAATGAGTTAGTGGAATATAAACATGATTTTCAGAGTATTGCTTGGTATAGTACCTATAAAGGTAAACCTAACACCAAATACTCAGTAAGATCCCTTGAATTCATATTTATTCATTTATTTAGTTATTTGTCCCTTGGGTTCCTAATAGAATATAGGGCTTCACTTGCACGTCCCCAATGTGCTCTGTTCTCTGAAATCTTTTGAACCTGGTTCCACGACACCCCATAAGCTCTCATTTCCTCCTCGCACGATCTCCTCCATGTCACCCACACCTGGGACACCAAACTCGTCGCTTCACTTTTGGATTCCATTCAACGGCCTGACGCGTGATGTCCCCAGTCGGCCTCCTCAGTCTATGCCCAATCCACTCCATCTCCACTTTCTTCTACATATTTGTTGGGTAATATGTTCTTGGTTATTTCGTCACAGCCAGTCAGAGTGCCTTGTTGCTTATTCCTATTATTCTGGCCACCTGATCTTCAGTAACAAGCCTCTCGTAGGTGGTAGTTGTTGATGAATGTCTGTAGTTCGTTGGAAATGCCCTTCGTAACGTGCCAAGTCTCTAAGCCATACAGAAGCAATGATTTGACGTTGGTGTTGAAAATCCGCATCTCGTTCCACATGCTGAGTGGAGAAGATATCCACACTGGTTTCAGGCTAATGAACGCCTGTCTTGCTGTCTTTCCGATCCTGACTGGCTTTGACATCCTCGTCTATGCCTGTGCCGCCTGTAGTTGAAACAATGCTGCTTAGGTGGTAGGTGAAAGAGACTACTTCCTTTAGGTTTCTGCCGTTAAGGGTGATTGGCGCCTGTTGATCATGCTGTTGTTGGTTGAGTATCTTCATCACATCTATCCTCTCTACATTCACTTGAAGTTCCGTCTTCGTTACCCTGCCTCTTCCGCCAACTTGTTAGTTGTCGCCTGTAGATCTTCGAGTTTGTGCGACAGGACATTAGACAAAAATCATCATCGGCGAAATCCAAATCTTCTTCTGGGGTCTTTTCATCGATCCAGCCAGTGTATGCCTCTCTTCTCGCTCCCCACTGTTTGTTGAATGATCCAGTCCAGTCGACTACAATCAGGAGTATCATGGATGATAGTAGACAGTCTTGTTTCACTTCTGTCTTCACTTCCAGAGTGAAGGCATCACTGAGATTCCCATTGTGAATTACTTGGCTGGTATGTGGCGTCTTCATATAGATGTTGAATGAGATTGATAAATGTTTGTGGTATTCCGTAGTGTTGAAGCAACTGACAAATTATTTCTCGGTCGACGCTGTCAAAAGCCTTCTCAAAGTCGATGAAGTTGAGGTTGAGCTGAGTTGACTGCCATTCTGTACTCTGTTCTATAATGATGCGAAGCGTAGCGTTGCAATTTGGTCGGCACATGATTTGTACTTCCTGAATCCAGCCAGCCTTTTTCGATCGTAGTTTTGAATCCAGTGCATCCTTCAGTCTCTCCAAGATGATGCGACCTAATATTTTGCTTGGTTTGGGTGGACCGGAGTTTGATTCTGCACCAGTTCTTGCAAAGACTTATGTCACCCTTCTTCATAAGTTTGACCAGATAGCCCTTCTTCCAATCAGTCGGCAGGTACCTTTCCTCCCTTCCTTCTAGACCTTCTGCAATAGTGGTGAGGTGTGAGCATGTCCGTTGCTGTCCTGCGTTTACTCTTAGTACTTCTGGCGGGATCCCATCTGGTCCTGCTGCTTTCTCGCATTTCAGTAGCTTTATGGTGCTCAGGACTTCCACTTTTGTTAAGGGATTTGTGTTCACTGGTAGTTCTGTGACTGGGCTACAGGTGGTATTTCTGGAAGAAGTGCAGGTGGTGGTGGTCGATTCAAGAGCTTCTTGAAGTGGTCAGCCCATCGTTTCCTGTGTTTCTCTTCTGTTGCAATTATATTTCCTTCATCATCTTTTATTGGTTTCATTTTTGTTGATCTCTTCCATCCTAGATAGTAAGTAACCTAGGTATTTGATGCAGTGTTGTCAGGTCTCTGTCTCTCCTACCTGCAGCCTATTCTGCTTCACTTGCCAGCGTTTCGCAGAAGTATCTTTTGTCTTTGTGTGCACTCTTCTTCACTTCTTTGTCCAGTGTTTTATACATTGTTCTCAGTTCATCTTTTTATTGTGCATCCTTGCACTGGTTGATAGATAGAGATAGATCTCAGAGACTAACAGTCTATCACTACCAACTTGCGGATTGTTTAGTGCTCTCTCTAATGACAAATCTTATGTATTTAATTATTATTTGGTAGTCGCTTATTAATTTGTAAGCGCGGAAAAATCGCGTTATCTCACAGAATGTCAACTGTCACTAAACAGGTGAATGTTTGAAGCCAGTGGTTTGCAGTTCAGTTTGAATCACGCAGTTAAGCAGTACTAACTACTAGATAGCGTTTTTCAGCAGAATATTTTGTCCATTCTGCTCCAGATTTGCTCTTGTACATCATATCTTTTAAGAGTTTTGCCTTAAAACTTGCTACACTGTCAAATTCAAGAAAGCCATTTTTAATTTCTTTTAAAATCAAAAATAGCAGATGCACAACCTTAAATCACTTTCGCACTAAAACAGGTTCATTTCATTGTATTTATTCACAGATTAGTAAGTCTATTCCTGTAAGAAATATACCCTTTACAAATCCTTTTTCTTCCATGAAGAATGCCATTCACTTTGATAACCACGTTTCTCATTCAAACATTTTATTGATATTTCAGTGGTTATCTGTGATAGATTTTTTAGTTGTAATAAGCTAATTGATAAACTGATGCAGGATTGTCCACTGACCTCCTTAAATGTGTTCATCTCTAATAGCATTGTTCTTAGCTAACACCTCTGCTGTTTGAACATGTTTAAGCCTAAAACTTCATAGTTATATATGTAAATCTAGAGTTACCTAGAGTAAAGTATCCAAATTAGTCCATTTCCATTCATTTGTCCCTGATTCACTTTTAGTGTTCATCATTCTTTTCATTTTACATGCGTTCACCAAAGATAGTTGTCTTGAAAACTTATCCAGTATATATTATGAAACATGTAGTTCTTTTTAACTGGTTTTTGGCTGATGTTCGTCATGGCTGTAAGGTATTAGTATATGCTATTTTAGTTTAGTCAAAATTACAGGACCATGGTAATTGGCTTCTTTAGACATAGGAACAAAAAAAGTAAATCCTACGATCAGTCATCATGTTCGAAAGCTAGTTGAGAAGTTTCAATGGATTTGAAAAAAAAAACAGGAACAACAATGACAGGAGGATAAAACGGATCCATTATATTTTGGTGGCGTCTTGCCAACTGCTTAGTTTTACAGTGAACAGAAATAGTCTTCGCATAAAGGTCAATCATAAAGGCGAATTTCGGGAAGGTTAATAAATAACAATAATAACAATGATAATAATAATAATATCAAATAGTCACAACTATATACTCCATACAGTGAAATTTTCTGGAACAAAAAATTACGACAGGAGTAGGATTTAACTTATTAGATTACATAAGTAAACCACACGATAAATAAGCAAAACGTCTTCAAAACATTAGGAGGTGAGCTCAGTTAGTTGAAAACATTGTACAAAAGAAAAGTTGGTCCATCTAAAAGCGAAGTTACGCAGAAATTGACTTTAACCTCTTTTCGAATACATCAATCAGATTTGACGGGTTTGATGGATATGACCTCAGCAAGCGTAAGGAGAATAAGGCCTGTTTGCTGGTTAATTATCTTGAAGGAATCGAAGACATCTGCTTGATGTTCAGTATCAGTCAGATGTAGAGTGGTTTGGCTGTTTGGAGTGAGATTTCCTCTTGATCCTAGGCTTTTCGAAATGTTCTCAGGACGTTCAAGATGTATCCTTTTTCCTGTTCTTCCAATGTATCTGCTTCGGTAGCAACACATACATTAGTGTATGCAGTTGGAGGTAACATAGTAAAGGTATCTGTTGACTTTCACCGGAGTAAGGGGTACATTTTTTGGTACACTTGAATTTACCTGTCTGCAGAGAAAGTTGTAGCCGGTAATGGCTTCTGTTATCTGTTAGTAGTTCCTGCGATATCAAAACCCTTGAAATTGAGGTAAATGAATACAAGCTATTCATTGACTGCAGTTTCCGTCAAATTTTGTTTTCTATTCTACCATAACTGTTGATAAAGGCTTTTGAGTATCCATTATCTCGTAAATATCTTTCAGCTGTTTGCAACTTTTTTTCACTTTATTACTGTTATATATCATTTAAACTCTGTGAAATAGTGTTTGAGCTAATCCTTGTCTGCAGCTAGTGGGATGATAGGCGTTAAAATTCAGGTAGATACCATTCCATGTGCTCTTTCGATGAATGGATCTGTAGAGCATACCATATTGTACGGTGGTGTCCAGGAAATTGAATTTTCTAACAACCTCCCGTTCTGTGGTGAACCCAATCTTGTTATGAGCATTATTAAAACGTTCTAACAAATGAGTATCATGGAATAATGAATTTGCAACTAGTAAACGTTATTTTCAACATAATACCAGCTTCGATATTTAGTCTTGTTCCATTTATCCATTAAGCAGGTGACTTTCGCAGCACTCAAGCTGTTCAGAAGTGTTGTTATGAATAGCTTCAAATCAGAAAATGCTGAGCAGAGCAGGTTTTGAATTATCAACCAACTTAGTTGTTTGTAAATATGCTATGTAAACAGCAGTATCAATTTTCAGCTGGTTGCCGAAGTGTCGGGTAGGCAAGTGAAATAAAACCACAAGACTGACAAAATAAATAAAACACTGATGCACAAGAGATATACTGTGAAATTTGTACCTTTCAGAAGTCCCTGACATCTAAGTTGCGGTACACAAGCAAAAGTGAAAGTCAATGGCTAGTCATTCATTCAGTTTAGATGCTGAATAACAAACTTTTCAGTTGAATGCATTTTACAATCTCATATCAATTTATATTTTCAAATTTCGAACACTTTTGTAAGATGGGAACAATCAACTTCAATGAGACTGAAGTAAATTCATTTCATTTCATGTATTCTAAATTAATCATAGATGGACTTATTTTGGAGTTTGATACAGTTTAAAATGTAATTTCTCGGAAATAGTTATGGGGAAGCTTTGTCAAAACTATGCTTCGAAGATGGATAAACTACAATCTGAAAGGCAGATCAGAACCAAGAGGAAAGTATTAGACAGACCTTGGTAAGCAAAACATATCTCCTGTTTGTCATTACGTGGTATCTGAAGTTCTATAAAAAGTCAACTGGAACATTTCTGCGAGGTGTATTCATTGTACTTCCATCCGGAAGTAATTCCAGTTACATTGTCAACTGCCAAATAGTTGATTCTTTCTAATTAATAAATTCTGCTTTCCAAGAAGAGCAGCTGTTCAGAAAAAGATTACTTTGATACCATTAGCCTGATTCTCAGTACATTACTTCGAAAATGTTTCAATTCTAGTTTTAAGTCACTGGAAAAAATAATGAGCAAGCTTCTCGAGTTCTTTATTTAGTCATCAGATATCTTGGTTACTATTCTCTTTCTTTGGGATTTCTTTCCTATATTACGAACATAAAAGCTTCTCAAATGACTGCCTATGAGTCATCGCAGGTTTTGAAGAGTATTTTTGAGGACTTGTAATTTAGAAATACTGTTCCCCCTTTCAACTAAGCGATAATCATTCATTTGTAATGACAGATATTCCTAATAATTTCAGTTACCTTTTAAACGATAGAATTTTTTTAACTAATACAATTTGTCTCTTTTTGTAAGGCTGTAATACTGTTCTCCAAATCTTTATTCAAAGATATTTCTAGGAGAAATTTACAATCTCTAACTACCTAATATAATTTTCCCTATCGTAGTTTATTTCACTTAAATGGAAAGAATGAAAGGAAGATTACTAACATCTTTGCTTATACACAGAAACAAAAGCAAGAACGAGATATCAAAGAATAGCTTTTTCTTCTTATTTCTTTATGCATGAATATTTTAACAGAATCCATTTCAGATTTCATGACTTCTTCTGACTTATGTTTTTTTCTTTGAAGAGAAACAATAAAAATAGATAAATACTATCAAAGTAATGGCGTCAGGAGGGAGAAAAAATCAACCAGTGTATTCTTCATTAATTTTTAAACGCTAATATAATTAAAGAAAATTTGAGATACACTCGAGATAAGTATTATACTACTGAACCATTCAAGCAAGTAGACAAATATGGCAGATGTGTTCATATTACTATTTTTATACACGCTTATATACTTTCAGCAACATAAACTAAAACCATAGTGAAGTATGCAGCTGTCAAGCTACAGTTCAGATGATGACTGGGTAGTCACCATTATAATCAAAGTTGCTCCTTTAATTTGGTTTGCTTCTACCTACTTCAGGTCGCGGTCAACACTGGTCATATGTAAACGCTCAAGTCAAAATAAAACTCAAAAAAGTAGTAATGAATATGACTGAAGTGGCTGATTCATTCAAATTTTCATCGTAGTCTTTTTGTTTGACTTAATTTCTTAAAACGTTTTCAGATGGCGGCGGCTTTTCAATCAAATTGATCAAGATAGAAGTGGGAAATTGATGCAAATGAATTGAAACGCTTATTTGATGAAGCTGGTATGGCTATATCACGTCCAGTTTTAGACGAATGGATACGCGAACATGATCAAGATGGTAACGGAAGGCTGAATTTTCAAGAGTTTCTTGCTTTTGTCACATCTAACTTAACATAACATTTGTTGCTCATTTTGTTGGTGTATTTCTTTTAAAATTACTGAAATTTTCTATTTAGGCTGTTTGTTGTCTTAATAATTTACCGAATCTGTACCACTTTATGTGTATAATTATACATTTTAAACGATCATAAGCTTTGTGCAAGCAAAAAGACTTTATATGTGCGTGTTTAATAATAGCAGAAATGAAACTAAACGAATTGATGATTATTAACAACGTCTTCAATGTGCTTTAAGATCATCGATATTTATGTATTTCACGTGACAGAAAAATGGCAATAGTAAAAACATCAGGACAACAATATACTCACGATAAAATGGTGTGTCTCTGACACTAACCTATGACAGACTGATATTTAAAGTGATTATTTTATATAAATAAATGTTGGTCGGTATTGGTGAGTTAAATTTGCAGCTTTACGCGCATCTGTGTTGTTCATCAGACCTAATTTAGAGGCTTACTAGAGAGTGACATATTTCAAGGTCATCCAATTTAAAACCTCCGTTCAAATTCAGCACTAACAACAAGCCGCGGAGATTACTAACAGTAAGTACAAAATACCTGTTTCTATTCTTCACCAGTTTAAAACACCGGAATTTTCATGAAACAGATTTAGAATACGATTTTCACTGTTCGAAATTTAATTGATTTTACGCAGGGAATTACAGTTTCCATCCCATCAAAACCGACAGAATTATTATTATTATTATTATTATTATTAGTAGTAGTAGTAGTAGTAGTATTCGTCTTAGTATTACTATTATTTGTCCCTTCGGTTTCTCATGGAATATAGGGCTTCACTTGCACGTCCCCAATGTGCTCTGTTCTCTGAAATCTTTTGAACCTGGTTCCACGACACCCCATAAGCTCTCATTTCCTCCTCGCACGATCTCCTCCATGTCACCCACACCTGGGACACCAACTCGTCGCTTCACTTTTGGATTCCATTCAACGGCCTGACGCGTGATATCCCCAGTCGGCCTCCTCAGTCTATGCCCAATCCACTCCATCTCCACTTTCTTCTACATATTTGTTGGGTAATATGTTCTTGGTTATTTCGTCACAGCCAGTCAGAGTGCCTTGTTGCTTATTCCTATTATTCTGGCCACCTGATCTTCAGTAACAAGCCTCTCGTAGGTGGTAGTTGTTGATGAATGTCTGTAGTTTGTTGGAAATGCCTTTCGTAACGTGCCAAGTCTCTGAGCCATACAGAAGTAATGATTTGACGTTGGTGTTGAAAATCCGCATCTCGTTCCACATGCTGAGTGGAGAAGATATCCACACTGGTTTCAGGCTAATGAACGCCTGTCTTGCTGTCTTTCCGATGCTGACTGGCTTTGACATCCTCATCTATGCCTGTGCCGCCTGTAGTTGAAACAATGCTGCTTAGGTGGTAGGTGAAAGAGACTACTTCCTTTAAGTTTCTGCCGTTAAGGTGATTGGCGCCTGTTGATCATGCTGTTGTTGGTTGAGTATCTTCATCACATCTATCCTCTCTACATTCACTTGAAGTTCCGTCTTCGTTACCCTGCCTCTTCCGCCAACTTGTTAGTTGTCGCCTGTAGATCTTCGAGTTTGTGCGACAGGACATCAGACAAAAATCATCATCGGCGAAATCCAAATCTTCTTCTGGGGTCTTTTCATAGATCCAGCCAGTGTATGCCTCTCTTCTCGCTCCCCACTGTTTGTTGAATGATCCAGTCCAGTCGACTACAATCAGGAGTATCATGGATGATAGTAAACAGTCTTGTTTCACTCCTGTCTTCACTTCCAGAGTGAAGGCATCACTGAGATTCCCATTGTGAATTACTTGGCTGGTATGTGGCGTCTTCACATAGATGTTGAATGAGGTTGATAAATGTTTGTGGTATTCCGTAGTGTTGAAGCAACTGACAAATTATTTCTCGGTCGACGCTGTCAAAAGCCTTCTCAAAGTCGATGAAGTTGAGGTTGAGCTGAGTTGACTGCCATTCTGTACTCTGTTCTATAATGATGCGAAGCGTAGCGTTGCAATTTGGTCGGCACATGATTTGTACTTCCTGAATCCAGCCAGCCTGTTCGGGTTTTAATTTTGAATCCAGTGCATCCTTCAGTCTCTCCAAGATGATGCGGCCTAATATTTTGCTTGCTTTGGGTGGACAGGAGTTTGATTCCGCACCAGTTCTTGCAAAGACCTAATCATTCTTAGTTTGATAGCTAATTGAATAAAGTTGAGCAGTGTGTGTAGTATTTTCTTGAATTCGTTGGTTGCATGAAAAAACGCTTATGTCTTTTCTTCTTCTGTGGGACCAAGATATGCACAACTGTGAAGTACTAGGCTATGAATGACTTCACTTTTGAGTGAGGCTCAAGCTGTCATTAGTAGGTGTAGAATGTTGCCTTCAAATCGACTAACTAGTAGCCAGTCAATTTAACTAGTGTTTGTATGCAAAGAGTGAATGAGAAAATGCACTTTATATTCGGTTCACATGTTACTAACCTATAACCATACAGGTCGGGTAGGTTTCAAATTCTATTTTACGAAATTTTCATTTCCATAGTGATTAGGTGCATATATCTAACCACAACGTAAGTGAAGTTCACTTGTTCATGTGTGTATAGACGCATGAAGCTAGAAGATTTAACAACTACTCCTTTCACATATAATATGTTGAATTTCGACCAAATGCCAAAAGGGGATAATGATCATAAATTCGCTCTACCAAGTCGCAGCTTCCACTGAACGAAACAAGTACCACAGATTCCTTTCGAGTCTATACGTTGTATTGTTACATCTTTTGAGACTTTTATTAGTCAAGGGACAGTGTATATTTTTGATCAACTTAGTTTACTTGTTTGAATTTCAAACAACTTATGAAGGCTTTCATGAGTGACTGCTGCTAAAGGGAATCATGCCCTGTATTCTTTGCGTTAGAGAGTCTGGATCTATTTATCCTGACTGCACTGAATTATATATTAGTATATTTGAGCAAAACCAGAACACAAAAATGTGTAGGTTAGATGAAGAGATTTTACTACGTAACTTCTCATCAACTGCAAACACTCTGAATTAAAAATTATTATCACATTCACCAAAAAGACTGTTAATATCCATTCATTTGTTTCTTAAAAGTCTTCGAACGTTTCTGTGGTACTTTTGCTGTTTTTTATTGGCATAACAACAGTTCCAGATAAAAATAAAATAAAGCGAACAACCAAAAGATAGACTTATAAAGACACGAAACAACAAGGATTCGTAAATCGAAACAGTTTTCATGCCGTGACAAATACAATGGGAGATTTTGTAACCTTGAGTCCAGGTAAAGTGTATTTCATGCGTTACCAAACGCTTGGTTTAGATGAGTTGATAGTATAAGCAAAAAACTGAATAAGTGAGTGAAAAATTTTATTTACCTACCAATCAGTGTTCTTCTAAAGCAATAAGTCGTGTTTGAAAATAACGGAAGCATTTATTAGACCTTTTCCGATTTCAAGGGCTAAACATCACTGTCACCAAATGATGCAGTTTCCCTCACAGATGCATTGACAATATTACTGACCTACTGACAACAGTAATCAATAATTTCTAAGAGTCAAATCTGATTAAATTTACATTTTAGTGAGTTTTCTTTAATCTTCAAATAGAAGAAAAGAACTCAATTTTCATGGTTTGCAAATCCGTGGCATCCAGAAATCTGTCGCTAGTCGTAGGTGAACTATGCTCAAGCATTTCAAGCGAAATCAAGATCAGTGACACTAAAGTAGAGGTACGCATATGATGTCTCAAATATAATCACTGCCATCAAAAATGAAGTAATTAAAGACATTTAGGTTGGTCATTTCCATAAAATCCACCAATTTCTCCCAACTATAAAATAGGCCTTGCACATTTATTTTAGACTGAGTATTCCTGCAAAACTTGAAACCATTCAATTTAAAGTAGATGAGATAACTAAAATAGTCCATTTGACCCATAAATTGTATGAACATGTATTACGGAGTCCATGAAGCTGAAAGCCTTTAATTGGTGCCTTTACTGAATTTTCACGTATGCATATTAGTGGTATAACTGATCATGTTCTCATCCTAATTTTCATTCATATAGGATACTTAACGTTTTAATTCTAGTTTTTCTTCCTAGTTAGAAATACTTCGAGGAAGTAAATAAGGTTCAAAATTTAGGCTAATATGTTAAATATATCTTATTATAGATATCAGAGTAGAGTGGCTGATTGTCTATACTACAAACATTTCTGAGTGAAATAAAACAGGAAACATATAAGAAAAATTCACACCGAAACGATCATTGTTCAAGGTATTCAGATGACTAATTAATTAACCACTTTAGGATCATGGTATAATCCTTCTTATTCAGGATGAATGTATTGCTCATAATGCGATGGTATAGATATGTACGACATCTTTTTACATGAATATCGACAGTTACTCCAAGTTTGAAGGTGACAAATAGGATAAAAGTAAAACAATTCTAGTTTCAACTGTCTTTCTCATAATTGCAATTCAATGAAAAATATTCGTTCTTATTGCATACTAAATAACATAGCGGTTTTTAGGGTCTGTTGTTTGTCGGAACAATATAATCGTTTTTAAACGTAGACATTGGTAAATAATAAATTTGGACTCAGAGAAAACAAATGGTTGCATAACAACATTACTGTTATGTCTTTACTTTCGTATCCTCATCGGCTCTAGAAGTCAAGTCAGTAACTCTGTCATGGGATGACAGGAACAGGTGAACTTGTTTGATATTCATCAGAATGGCACATCCTGCTTACGAATTTAAAGATGAAATTCTCATGTTCCAGTAGTTCTTACAAATTTTAAAATCTTGGTAAACGTTGGTGACTATTAGATTAGGTGGTCAGAACATCAGTGTTTTCTACTCTACAACGTACATTTATAAGAATTGAAAATATGTTTGCTTACAGATTTATCTACCAAACTATATATGATGGTTTTTTAACATGCATGTTTGCCAAATACAGAGGTGAATTCGTGTTATGTTTGCCCTAATTTCCTTTACTTGCAAAAGACACAACAAGGAAAAAACTAACGGCAGCGTAAAATGTCTGACAAAGAGATGCTGATCAACTTGTTTTACAAATTGGATACGAGTGGTGATGGTGTAGTTTCCCGCGATGAGCTATACAGTGGATTAAAAAGAGCTGGAGTTTCACCAATTATTTTAAAAGTAAGCATGTTTATATTCACTTTTGGCTGATTTCCATGGTTGTTATTGTGGCATAAATTACTCAGACATTTGATTTGTCGATTGAGCCGTGGGTCAAAGTTTACATTTATCAATTAAGGGGCTATTTATTCCACATCTTAGTCAATTTCTTTTATTTCTTCATTTACAGTCTTGTAAATGAAGGAGAGAATGTGTACAAATGTGTTGGTAGCTATTTTCTTCCTCGGTAAGGGTTCGTTCTGTTTTATGTACTTCCAGCTTGCAACCATTTTATAAATAAGTTCTTTATTTATAAAAAAAAACGATTCACTATATTACCTTTCCCTGGGAAAGGTAGACAGTGGAAATATGCTATCTAATACTAGACTTTATAACCATAGGTACTTCTGCGTTTCAAGTTACCAGTTCTTAGTGCACTCGTAACTTGAAGTTCATTTATGATGAAAACTTTCTGGAATAGAAGTATGGGTCAGCAGTAAAAAAAAACAAGTTCAGGCAACTTTGAAACATGAAGAGAATTCAGTATAAACCAACAGCTCTTATCAATAGGTAGATAGTGAAAGTGCAACCAGTTTTCTTCTTAACGTCTCCACACTCCATGACTGTTTTTCACACTATTTATCTACCCCTAAGAATGTTAAACTAATGTATAGCCTAGCCATCACCTGCCTGCCAGTGCAGTTGGCGATGAGCTTCACTTACTACATGCTAGCTAATGATGCCATCTCACTGCTCAGGACTTGGCAGATGAAGTAATCTTCCAAGCTGTTGTCATACAGTTTAATATCAGGAGTCTAAACCAGCTTGTCACATGTTTTTAACATAATATACAAGAATGCCAGCTGCTATTTGATAAGAATATAATTTCTGCCTACAAAGTGGCCGTTTTATTACGTCTAACAGCTGAACTAGTTGGGTATCTTATGGATTTCAAAGGGGATTTAGAATTTGAAGGTGCCTTTTTTGTATAAACGTATTTATAATAACTGAGTGGTAATTTTTGTTTCTTCTAAACATTGGATATCAGCAACTTTCAGAGTTGGAATCATGATGGTATAGTGGTAAAGTAAACTTCGGACTGTTCGCTAAGCTACTTGAGCATAGCCGTTAGCACCTATGAAACTCACTAGCACTTAGTAAAATGCGTTGTTACCGATATTAAATTTGTGATATCTCCATGGTAATTTAGTCGTATGGTGCGATATCTCAAGCACAACGGGTTTCAGCCGAACGTTTGATTATTATACGATCGAAGCTTGACATAATCTAACCATGTTTATCTTTTTCAGAGACTAATGGAGCGTCTGGATTTGAATGGTGATGGGGTGATCACGATTTGTGAATATAAAACAGCTATCGGAGCAGACAGATAAAAATGGAAATGTTTTTCTCCACTCGCATACTTTGTGTAGCGTTCCAGCCAGAAATATATATATCACTGAAATCGTAATATTTCTTAAGTAAAACTGTTGCTTTATTATCACCTCATCAGCCGACCTACTAGATAATGGATTGATTATTTTAGCATCATCACATGTAGTGTTTCAATCTCCAATGTATGGTCAGGCAAACTTATTGCAAGTGCTTTTTTCCAGGAAGCAACCATTTTTCTTTTATTATCAGAGAAAAAGAATAAAATATGAGGAAAAACTGTTGCCAACTCTTTATTTTGCTGAAACCATTTATTAAAAATCAGTGTTAAGTGAAAAAGTGTTTCATGCGATGCAAGTTGACTTTAATACACAAATAAAAAGTAAAGGGCATCTGCTAAAATTCGCAATAACTTAATACTATTGAGGTTAGTAAGTGGTAGAGTGGGTGATTACTTACTGTTTTCAGATTTTTAGCAACTGATGAAGAGCAGCAAATGTATCAGGATTAATCAGTTTGATCGAAAAAATTAAAAAGCTGTTGATATTGCACCTAAAGATACTTCATCTTATCACTGTCTTCTTTCAGTAATGCTATCTAGAACACAGTGGAAGCTTTTGATGACAAGACAACGTGGGAAGCGGAAGAGCTATCTGAAAGACAATATTCCTTCAGGAATGCTTCTGAATATATCTTTCACGATAAACAACAAGGTTGTTCGTGCTGTACAGGTGGAACCAGTTTTGTAGCTAACTAAATCCATCTCAGTGGCATATAAGAATAATGAGTAACTAATCAGGACTATTACTTTTAGATCAAAGCAGATCTTCTGATTGAAGTTCAGTTATTCTATGATACTTGTTAATTCGTTCAAAAAGGTTTGGGATTTGGAGAGTCTGGTCATTGTTTAGACGAATATTCATTGCTTATTTGGCAACATCTGAATTGATTCATGTTAAAAGTGAATCTACACAGAGTGAGGTATATTACTTACAACAGAGATTGAATTCTTGAACTTAAACAGAATTAGATTCCACCAACGGATCGGGTCATCTGCTTTAACCTCTAGGCCAACAAATACACTAACCTTTATATTGCTTAAAGTTTACTCTGTTTTAATTTTCAAATTATGTTCTAAAATAGTATTAGATAATCATGCGAACATGTGAACAGTCACCAACCCATCGCTATGAATTGAAAAAAAGAATAAAGAAACATAATGTTGGTTGGTGGCTGGTTTTCAGGTGAACGAAGTAACATGAATTGAATCTGCCCAAAACTGTTAGCTTGGACTCGGGATATCTATTGGGTTATATGAACCATCTCTACAGCCTCCTATTTTTGTATTGTGTATCGGAGTGCTGGTGTAATAGAATTTTAAGAAATTTAGCTTCACAACCCTAATGGCCATGGTTTCAAAATGTCCCGCCCGGATCGATGTGGTCCAGTGAAACGTATGGTAGAGATATAGCCTCATTTATCAACACTTACTGGTGTTCATCGGAATATATATTTTAACCTATTCTAATGAGAGTACTGGCTGTATCATTGTTAGGTGTCGGTTCAAACATTTATTAAAATATGATTTCATTTATATCATAAATGATTATGTGATACATGCTTACAGCTACCTCTGAATTGTCTAGATTGCCGGACAAATTCATGGAATTCGCAGCCTCCATAATATTTTGTTCACTGTCTATAGTGTGCAGTTACTTTGGGTTCTGACTATAATTTGCTGTGTTCTCTAGGTCACAGAAACCGTCAGTTCTTAAATCGTTCTTATGCCACATTAAACTTGGTCTTGGTCAATGAACGTAGAATATATAAAACTCTAGAACGAGCACCACTGGTGAACTCAAATCACTGTATTATACGTGTTCTACCCGGATTATACGCTAAACTACACAAAACAATTCGTACACCAAGCTAAGAAAAATACATACAGGAGTTTTGCTCATGATGATACACTGAAAATCAGAAGTATATTCTTAAATGGAATGTGAAATATCTGAAAGTGGTACGTTGAAATGCACTGTTTATTGACGCTTTTACATTTCGTCTTTAATTTTACCTTGGTATTCACTAACCAGCTGTAATGATTCCTCTAAGACTTGACAGATTGTCTTCTCTGCAATTAACCAGAATGTGAAGAGAAGAAGAAAAACTGTGTAAGAAGAATGATATTACTGGCGTTGTTTGACCTAACTGCTTGATTAAGTTCGAAATAAAATGTCTAAACTGAATTTATTACCAAAAGACTTTACACTAAATCTCTTCCAGTATTTACAGACTGTTTGGAGATTTAACCAGTAGAATGAAACCTAGTAATGAGGCCTTCGGAAGTTATTTTGTTTAATTCTTCGTGTATACGGAAGATGGTCTTTTCAAGTTCAATGAAACAGATACAGTCATTAAAGCACTCACGCAACTTATGACCAGATGGCATCCCAGGTATTTTCTCTATCAAATATGCTGATATCTTTTGTCATTCATTCAAAAAATTTTAATCAGTCCCTTGTCAAAAATGATGTACCGAACTACTGGAATGAATTGAGATAGTTCTCGTACTCAACTCCATATTTTGTGAGGCACGTGAGGAATTTCAACCAATCACAATCACCTTACCATTCCCCAAAACATGAAAAAATTGCTTGAACCTTTGTTGGAGGCTTCCGCTGGTACAAATTATTTTGCTTACAAACTGTGGAGTATTTGGCTGTGGTTGTCGTTTTCATCATGATATTGTTGCCAATCTCTACAGTGGTGGTAAGTATGTTAGATCTACCTATTGAAACTATATCTCTGGCTTTGATCTTGTCTCTAGGCCCCTGTATTTGGACAAGGTTGCCAGAACTCACATTGAGTCCTGGACTGTAAACAGGCTTCGATCTTATTTTTCTGTGAGAAGGAGGTTTACTTTATACAGTGCGAGGAGCTCCAGTTCTCTACTTAACGTGCCTCAAGATGTTGTTCTTCATCCTTTTCTTTTCTCTTTCTTTTTGCATGACATGCCTACCTCAGGTAAGACTTTGTCACATTTGTGAATGATCCAGAATGATCTCAGATTGCTCTCAGTTTAATAAATTCTTGACTGAAATTGATCGCTGGCCTTCCTTGAGTAGGCTAACAATTAGTCCTTCCAAATGTCGGATGGTTAATTTCTGCCTGAGACGTTAACAAGACTTATATGAGCTGCTTCAATCCTAAAAGTCTTGTCCTATTAATGGATCTATAGTAGAGAATGTATCAAGGGTAATCCATCCTAACTTATACTTTTTTCAAGTTGCTATTCATCGTAAACTGACATCAATTGGAGGAACAAAGGAGACCTGGAGGCATTGGACAGCTGTTTCGTCCAAGTATGGGACTCCTTGGCAGTGCGCACCCAAGACCCCGCCCTCCAGGGATCGAACCCGTGACCTTAAGGTTCCATGGCCAGCACGTTACCATTGAGCCACTGGGTCAGAATCCAATGGTCCATATTTCCAACTTCTGTTAGCTCACGATATAGTGCAACCGCCATCCAATGTCATCGTTGAGTAACTGTCCTCATGACCATCAGGCTTTCCAATCTTTCTTGATTCCCCTCATATTCTACTGATTTCAAGGGAAATCCCTCTCTTGACTGCTGGGCATAACTCATCCGTTACTCTTACGTTTACTTATATACTGCCTTCCCTGCAGTACTTCTTTACTGTCCCTCCTTATTTTTTGCTGAACACCGGAGAAAAGACAATGCTGTACTTTGTAAGATGTTAAAGACTGTGAGTACAGCAAATTGTAGACCATACTGGTAAGATCGGTTGCGGAAAGATACCTTAACTCTTTTAAACAGCTGGGCGGAAATAGTTTTTCCGATGACAGGTCTCCTCTGCATTGGCACCTTGCCCCCTGTCTGTTCTCAGTTAATAAGCAAATACATCAAACTTATATGCTGGTACAATTAATCACATACAAAAATTCAACTGTACCTTAATTAATACAAGTGTAAAACCCGGGCACTGTAGTAAAATGTAATTCCATATTAGATTTGTTTATCTGATGTATAGCGCACAGTGATACAGTATTATTTACTTGATGACTTTTCGAGCATATATTATTGCTCATAATCATATCCGTGTCACACCGAACAGGAAGTACTTATCATGACTTGGTGGCCTAGTGGATAACTCTCTGACATCTGAAGCGATCGGTCTCGGGTTCCAGCTTTAATGAGAACTATATCGCTCACAGAAAGGCAGATACATCAGACTGACGAGTTCCAAATAGAACGAAACGTGCGTGCTGGATTCCATTGGTGGTCACTATCCATAAATAATATATGTCATTTATGGCATTATTATTAGTTTCTGCATAGTTTTCTTGATAAACTAAGCAGTGGTTTTCCATGTGGTGACATTGTTAGTCATAATGCAGTATCTGCTCTGAGTGCTGTCAGAGTATCATGGAATCTAGAGACATTTGTCTTCATTCATCATTGTTCTTATCTCGGCTTAACCAGTTTTGACTAGAGTGTATTGTCCAGTTGTTTGACAGGTTTTTTGCCTATCCTTTGATGGGTGCTCTTGTCACAGGGTACTTCTTGAACTTTTGTTCATGTAGTCTGCTTTATACACGATGATGGTTTTTTCTTTCTTTGTCTCCCAGTAGTATTGCAACTTTCTTATTTGACATGAGTGAGATCAGTGTTTTGTTTTCATCGGCTCCCAGTTAGTGTTTATTCCTTTTGGTTTTTATCAATGAAATAATTAACTGCGGTAGTTCGTGCATTTTAAGCTACAATCCTCGTGTCTTCGAGTGATCATT
This sequence comes from Heterobilharzia americana, assembly GCA_944470555.2. Lineage (NCBI taxonomy): Eukaryota > Metazoa > Platyhelminthes > Trematoda > Strigeidida > Schistosomatidae > Heterobilharzia > Heterobilharzia americana. Next base: position 113,795,497 of record OX104134.1, on the reverse strand, counting down.
AAAAGACTGCACAAAAATCCAACATATTTCCATTTTGCATATTGTAATTTAAATCGTCTTGGGGTAAATTGTGTTCTATGGAGGATAAGGTCCTCCTGAAAATGTACACTGCTGATTCCTGTTTTTTAGCATTCTTCATGGATTTGGTTAGGTTTAGTGAGTCATTTCTAAACTGTTTCCTTTTTCTTTGCCTTCGGTTTTAGTTTTTAAATATATGACAGTGATTAGTTAGTTGATCATCTCTGCTCCCACGACTGGTTTCAATATTTTCAGCTTCTGGCCACTTTAATTACAGAAGGACTTAGGATTTCAGGATGGAACAAATCTAAGTTTTCAGTAGATTAACGTGAATTGAGAAAATCTGATGAAAGCGATTCGTAGAAATTGTTTACACTTTTTGAAGACTGGTCTTGAGTGCAAAATGTCTTTATTTTAATGAGTACCGGCTCAGTTCATTAGGATTTTAAAAGAAATTTAGTCCGTTCAATCTATCATGGTAAGAATCGTCAGCATTTGAGACAAAGGAAACTTCAATATCAAACGTTTTGAGTAAAGACAAAAGAGATTGTTTGAACAGATTACGAAGACTTCATTTGACTATTCATTGATTTTCTAAAGTAGTAGACCAAATAATAGCTTTAAGATTAGATTAACGCCTATTCGAACAGCATTTATTAGTTAGGATCACATCAAAGTCCTTGGTGTGATTACCAGCAATAAATTCTTCTCCAAGTGTGTTGAGTAAATAATACTATTTCAAAGAGCGGTACAAATACAGAAAACTTTAATGGAATGATACTTCATCAAGCGTGCCTATATCTTATTCATATAATGTTAAAAAACAAACGTAAAAGAAGTTCCACAGTTATATATTCAAATCTATTAACATAGAGTTAAATTTACGGTGCATACATTTTAATAGACAGGAAATTATAATCAAACTGATTTTAGTTGATGCATGATAGCGTGACTTATATATATTTCAACTGTGATGTCGAGTTGAATGTACACTGCAAATAACAAATGAATGATGATTGGTTACGGAAAGTTTACTCAGTATGAGGAAGTAGACTTCAAGTTCAAAATTTAACCTGATATAATTGAATAAGTTGAATACTGGGTAAATGATTTATAACTAAAGTACATTTGTAAAATCCACAAGAAGTAGAAAAACAAACTCCTGAAGGTTCACGACCTCATGGAAGCATCGCATGTTTAAACAGTAAATTGAGACAAATCATATCAGTTTGTTAATAAATGGGCATTAAAGTGACAACAGTATGGAAATGAATGTTATCGTTATCAATTACTAATTCATATGTAAATGTGAATGAGCGTAGATGAATGAGAACGTGTTATTACGGACGAATTATCCAAGTTGCAGAAAGAAAATGACTGGTGCATTTCACTGTTAGATGGTTGAAGGCGGCTGACAAGAAACCCTGCTAGACATAGGTTTCGTGAATGTTGTCACTTGTCAGCACTGCGTATCTAGAACCATGTGGGGACTGATGTTCCTTGTGAGACTAGAACCTGTGTCACTCAGCGCTGCAGATGTTAACATTACCACTAACCTGTTCAGGCCGTGATCAACCCCTTATAGGACTAGATTAAACACACTGACTGGTCACTAGAAGTTAACCAATTTCGTGCTGTAACGTCTTGAGTCCTAACTGAATTCTGCCAAAGATTTTTGTTATGTAATAGGACTCAGCATTACAACGCACTTTGAGTAAAGTTAAATGAGTGGTTAAGGGGAATGAGATGCATTTATCAGAAAAGTAGAGTTGCAGTGAATACGTCAACATAAATTGGTCAGTATGTGAGATATTCAGAATGGTAGTGAGTAATGGTTCTGTTCAAATATGTTAGCAGAATTTTAACAATTTATTTGAATGAGAGGGGAAAACACAGAAAAATCTTGTTCAAATTAAGGAAAGGAGAAAAAACAGACAAAAGAAGAAGGCGAGAAAGAAGGAATATTCTTTAGTTGGTGGAACGGCACGGAAAAAATAAGCCTTGCATGTTTTCTTTTTGAATACAAAGTTTAGATTTGGTTGGTATTTTAGTAAAAGCTTCACTTCTATGGAAAATTTGTACATGAGTAGCAGGTGCACGAGTCTTCAGAACGTGGTGTATCGTATTAAGTGTTGTGCTAGCAACCGTTTGATATCCTGTGTCTACCATCAGCGCTAGGATCGAAGTTCTAATGGATCTGATCTCATCTTTTTTAAAGAAAGGCTCACAAATGTTATCGCATCCTGAATCAAACGTGTCTAATTATTTACGCAATCGACTGACTTTAAAGGCCACCTCAGTAACGACTGCAATAGCCAATTAAGTTTATCTATTTCGGTTGGAAAGGCAAATTTTCATAAAATCAAGAAGTCTGATTATTTATATCAGTTGTTGTTAGGGTTGCCTTCGATGTCACTCACGCAATCTCACTTGTTGCATCTGAACAACTGAATTGTCATATGCATGATGAAGTCACACTAGGTTAATCACCCTCAAATCTTGGATTGAACAATGAATGGCTACCAAACAATCTCTGAGTACAGTGCTTTACCTATTTCTCTAGATACACGTCATGGCAGAGTTTGGTTTGATGCGTCTTCCTTGAATTGTGGGTGAGGAATAAGTAGTTTCTTTTCACTCTCATCAGAGCATGTTCGAAGACTAGATAGTTGATTCTTACGAACTTTTCGAGATGTTCTTTTTCCTTTAAAGAATCTGCAAATACTTGTAGTTTCTTCTGCATACACTCCTTGGCGCCAGTTAGTCTAGACGTTATATTATTTCACTATTTAAGAAGTGATAGTATGCATCAATGTTGGAAAGCGATAACTTTGCCGCAGTGCTTAGTGTTGTGAAGCCAGTCACGATGATGCACCAAGTGATCAGTTATCCAAATCTTGTCTGGTCTAAGGACTTCATTCTCTTCCAGTCTTCCTAATGCAATTATTTTTCCTGAGTATGTGCTGACCGATGAAATATGTAACTTGAGATAAAGTATTCAGAAATGCCATCGTTTTGGAAATATGTTTTAAGAATACTTCTAAATGTTTTCAGATGATATATTGTTGTTATCAGACATTTATTTTGAGGAAAATATTTTATGAAATATAGCACACAGGAAAGTTGCTATTTTAAAGCAAACTGTTCCTGCAAACCTTCAAATTACGATTTAAGTTTTTTCCTATCTGTTGATATCCGTAAAAACATATTTTATCTCTACAGTTGAAATTTGTTACCAGTTGCACTTTCCGTTCTCAGTTGAAATATACCTTTATTTCCTTACTCCATGTTCTAGTTTTTTAAGGCCGTCACTCACTGCAAGCTCTGATAGATTTTTTTTTGAAATTCTACCAAAAACTCATCTTCACTTTCCCAAAGCATTATTAAGCTACTCAAAGACGTTACTACTTCTCAAGCTACGCCATCATCATTACTTTCGACTCTTCGATTAGTGTAGTATGTTAGACCAAAGACTCCTCGACAAAGTAAACCTGTATTTCTGATGTTATACTGTTTGTTGACTAGGTGACTGAATTTTTGAATGTCTTGCTTCAGAACTTGGGACCGAATGATTAGGCTTCTAACTAGATTTCAGAGAGAAATACCCAAAAATAACTAAACACGTATCTGTCAGGATTGTTCGGGAACTTTCCTACGCAACCTCTTTGATGATGATGAACAAGTAATAAGTGTAATTAACACAACTTTTGTTTGCAAGCCGCTTTTTATCGCTGGTTATTGTCAAGTCGGTCCTTTTTACAAAGTATTAAATTACGCACATGATAATTTTAATTTTTTTTAATCGCATCTTAATGACTTGAAGAAAAATAGATGAGGCGATTCTGGAAAAACTGGCAAATTTTAAGAATCTAGCATAGTTTCGGTTTTAGAAAACACAAGTGTTTTCTTGCTTACATTAGGATGCGAAACTATTTTTGTCTTCAAAACGTAAACCTAAATCAGGTCCATGTTATATACAATGTTCCGCGTATTTCTTAACAATCTTGCTTAAGAATTTGCATCCTCAAAATGAATTGGGTTTTTCGGTGAAAACGAAATTAATGAAAAGATACTATGAATCTTTCAGAGATATTTGTAAAACAATTAAAGTTACTATTATTGCCAGCTAGAGGAGTGAGCAAAAAGAGATGAGAAAAAATCATTAAGTAATTTGATAAACTATGTATAAGTACTAATTTCCCTTGGGTTCCTGGTGGAACATAGGGATTCAGTAGCACGTCTCCATTCCACTCTGTTCTCCGAAATCTTTTGAACCTGGCTCCACGACAGCCCATAAGCTTTCATTTTTTCCTCACATGACCTTCTCCATGTCACCCTCAGCTCGGACGCCCAACTCGTCGTTTCCCATATGGGTTCCACTTGAGGCACCGGCTTGGCGTGTGATATCTCCGAATGATCTTCTCAGTGCATTCCCAATCCACCTCCACTTTCTTCTGCATATTTGTTGGGTGATAGGTTGTTGGTTGGTTTGTCGCCAGCCAGCCAAAATTCCTTGTTGCTTATTCTTATTATTCTGGCCATCTGATCTTCATTATCGAGCGTAGGAAGCTGTTGAAATTTGTTAGATAGATACCTAAAATTAGTAAGTTCTCTTAACACTAAGCCTAACTTGAATATAGGTTAAGTATTTTAGGCAAATTACTGAATCACAAAAGATAATGTTTCATGAAAGATCATTCTGAAACTGTGGGTTATTATTGATATGACAGGGCACTTCTAAATGAAAACTGTACAAGAAAAGTAACTGCAATACACGAGTGAAAAAAGTAAAAGTTGCAATTGTTACGCAAGACACTTCCATGGAGATCATTAATACAAAGCTAACCCAACTACTGTAGTACTTCCAATACAATGTTATTCCTCCAGCTGACATTTCCCTACACTTTTTGAATACCTAAAAATATAAGCTACAAATCGTCAAACTGGTGATTGCTATGTTATGCTTAATTATTACTTAAACTGAATTATTGGTTCTGACACCAAACAACAAAGTCCAATTAAAATTAAAGGGTAGTGATCAGTGGTCAAATATAGGCAATTCTTCTTAGTCATCTTCTAAATGGAAATCATATTTCATCCATCTACCATCGACTGTATGCGTCTGAAGACGTTATGGGTATGTGTGGATTTAAACAAAGTAAATGTGCCATCCACATACCATCAAACATACTTTCGGACTGTTTTAGATGTTCTGACAGCTATACGTTCTCAACTGTTAGTAAGAATATCTGTTACGACTGGGGATTTCAGTGATCACATGGCTTTTCCTTCCGTCTGTTTATATATCCTGTTTTAACTTTGAAAACCTTAGTGGTGAAACATACCTGGATTCCTGAGATGATGTCTTTAATCGGTGCCCTAGTTCTGTGAGCGGGTTAAAGATTATTTATAAGCTTATTTCTAACAGAATTTAGAGTTTTACTGGTTGTTGCAGTGGTATAAACGCTTGCCACATCACAGACATTTACTTTTTGATCTCCTATCTGAATATTATGTCACTTTCACTTCACTCCATACGACTTGGTTAGTGTACATTTTCAGTGGTTTGTAATTAGGCATTACATTGACGCCAAATATTTAAATATTTCATTTTCTGGGATGGTTTCATAGTCACCTACCAGTGTAAATGGATATGCTATCCATGGTTTCGGCAGTTGAAAAACTACTCTCATCTGTGAGAAGTGTCAACGTGGACCATGGGATTTATAAATTTCTCCAAACTGATTATCCAACTTTAGGTATGTCGGTTAATGCAAGTCAGATAGCTGAATTCAAGTGACCTGAACTAATCCAGCTGTATGATTTGAATGATTTGACCGAGAACACCGCCGCTGAGCCTAGTCCCGAACGAGTTAATCAGCCGTCTTCAGAACATTCAGAACATTCTCATCTTGCTGATAAAGTCTACAGATCAGTCTGGGTGGTTTTTAACTACTCACCTTTTCCGGTAGTGTGATTCTTCACGAGAATTTGGTGACTAGCATTCGAAAAGGAATACCGTGTGTTTATTAACATGAATATAAATAGAAGTTGGGTACAGTGGTGGAACGTAATTGTGGATCAGTTAAGACTAATCTAATATCAAATTTTAATATTGTGTGGGATGATCTGAGTCATTCATATGACAATTGTATTTGTGCTCATAAGTTCTAATCATTTACAAAACTGAAATAGTAGAAATGAGTAATTAATCTGACACCATTATTAAAGGTTGCTGTTGTTTTGTTTTAAAAATAATCGTGGGTGCTTTTTTAAATCGATATTTCAGCACTATTGTACACGATTTTGAACATGTCATATAGCATCAATTAGACAGAAACAGGGTATATGTATACATAATAAATTTAAATTAGTATAAATTATCTACATCTAAAAGATAAGAATATTCACTCCATTTGCAACATTCTTGAAGATGCAGAGTTAACTTAGATGAAAAATCAAATTAGCATCTATATTCATAAGGCGAAGATAACAGCAAGCTGTGTAATCCTTGATTAGCTGGCTTTCAGAAACAAAATTATTATTATTATTCCCTTGGGTTCCTGGTGGAACATAGGGATTCAGTAGCACGTCTCCATTCCACTCTGTTCTCCGAAATCTTTTGAACCTGGCTCCACGACAGCCCATAAGCTTTCATTTTTTCCTCACATGACCTTCTCCATGTCACCCTCAGCTCGGACGCCCAACTCGTCGTTTCCCATATGGGTTCCACTTGAGGCACCGGCTTGGCGTGTGATATCTCCGAATGATCTTCTCAGTGCATTCCCAATCCACCTCCACTTTCTTCTGCATATTTGTTGGGTGATAGGTTGTTGGTTGGTTTGTCGCCAGCCAGCCAAAATTCCTTGTTGCTTATTCTTATTATTCTGGCCATCTGATCTTCAGTAACATGCACAATGATAATATTAATGAACAGGTTTATTGTTGAAAGTTTCATATCCTTTTCATATAACTGCTATATATGTTTGCATTTTCTTCAACCACATTCTTCGTTCTTGAGTATTATACACTTTCAATTCTTTATTAGATTTGTCTATTTGATTTATAACACACAGTGGTCTACTATGACGTTTCGAGTATAAATTATTAACGCTTATAACCATATCAGTGTAATCACACCACTTCTGACATTTGATTTTTGTAGTTATATGATTTGTTTTTATTGGTAGTAAAATTTTCCATATCTCTGGTATCCGTGTTACTTCGTTTCTATTACATGTGTTGAGTGTTGATTCGATGAACAAGGATTTAGTAATCAGTCTGTCTCTTTGTTCATCGAATTGACACGCAACATATGTAGTAGGTATGATACAACATATGTACCAGAGATATGAAAAATTTTACTACCAATAAAAACAAATCATATGAGGTGATATAACTACAAAAATCAAATGTCGAAAATGGTGTGATTACATTCATATGATTATGAGCGTTTGTAATTTATGCTCAAATGTCATAGTAGATCACTGTGTGTTATAAATCAAATAAACAAATCTAATATGGAATTGAGTTCTACCACAGTGCCCAAGTTTTATGCCTGTACTACACAACTTTTTTCTTCAAGCTTTTTCGCAGTTCGATTACCTGATTGTCAATATTATCATGTTATTTTTTTCATTCTAGAAATCATCATCTGTATAATAACTTTTTTAGTCAGCACCCACTTTAGCAGCCGACGTTATTATTTTTATATTGTGATCAATATCGTCATTGCTATCTTTTGTGCTTCAATCTCCCACCAAAACTGACTACAGTAGAAATGAAAGAAATCTTACGTATGCACTGCAATTTTATGAGCCCTGTGTGAGTAACAGTGATCGTTCCAAATAAATTCAAAAGTGAACAGTGAAATGTAGGTAGATATAACCTCTCTTTGATCAGAGTGTTATAAATTTTGTCCTAACTGATATGTGCCAGAAGAACATGAAACAACAGTCAAGGCGGAAAATCCACGGAACAGGTTTGAAAAGTTGCACATAATTGTGTCTTACAAAATCCAATAAATATTAGAAAAATTAGTCTCAATGTTATGTTAATACTGGTGAGAAGAATGTTTCCAGTCAGTCAGATAAGGGCGGGTCAGCAGTATCATTCTAACAAAAGCATTTCAAAATTATGATTCTGCAATGAAAATCAGTTTCCATGGCTTTGAAGAACTAGCATTGTGTGGATACATCCATTGGTTAGGCAGATGGTTTTGAGCAAATAGATCTCGAATTGAACTTAGACCTGTTAACTGAAAACGAGTAGATGTTTTTAACTACTAACGTCAGTAAGTAGTATATATATATATATATATATATATATATATATATATATATATATATATATATATTCTATAGTCAGAACACAGTCGTCGGCTTTGTATACATTATACTTAAAATATTTTATTACCCCGATAAATAAATCAGGGTTTTTTTAAGGATACTGTAGGATATCAATCACCAAAGGCACCGTGATTTTATCCTGCTGCTCGTTTGTATCTCGAATAAAAATGCATCACGTCATCTAGTGAATTCAGAAGTTTGTTCTCTGAGTACATGCCACGTTAATTTTAGTATTTCTTCTGAAATTTGTTGTAACCATTTGGACTGAAGTTATTGCTGATAATGTCATCTAGAAATGCAATGAAAGCTTCACGATTAAATAACTAAGCTCAGAGAATACAATACAAGCATGGTAAATAGCCAGTCAGGAAATCTTATTTGAAAGTGTTTGCACCCTAGGGCCTTTTAATTGACTCTTCGGCGATTTCCAATATATTCAAACATTGTCTTCTCATGTTACACAAAATAAACTTAGAACCAGTTGGCCTATTCATATTGTCAGAAAAAATGTATGGGAAAATCGTGAAGTGCATCCACAAAGCTTAAAAGAAAAGATTATATTAACCAAGACTGGGAACGATGCAAACCTCTGAAACGATAGTCGTTGTTTTACATTTTTCAGAAACAATAATGCACATAAAATCTGGATTGGTTAATACAAAAAGAAATGAGTATTTATGAATCAATCAATATGTATATGAATATCCTCATAATATGATAGTCGTCATCTGTTGTACCTCAGAAAATATAATTTCAAATAGCATTCAGATAATTATGTAAAACTTTCAGGGACACGTCATATTTTTGAATCTTTAACTTTATATAACCTTTAGGGTCATAGATAGGACAGGCAAGCAGACGGGGTTACTTAAAAGAGTAAAGAAAGATTTTTTATTTGTTATACATGCGTTGACACAGTATTATCCACTTGATGACGTTTTGAGCATAAATTATTGCTTATAATCACACCAATGTAGTTACACCACTTTCAATAATCGATTTTTATAGTCTTGTTAATCTATTCTTTGTTTCTATTGGTAGTAAAATTTTCCATACATCTGGTATAAGTGCTGAATCATTGCTGCTACATGTGTTGGGTGTTGGTTGATTCGATGAATAAAGACTCAATAATCAATCGCTCTCTCCACTTAATTATATCGGGCTTGAGTACAGTGCATGCCATGCAATAGCTGAGTTATTTTAGATTATTGATCTTATTAGTGTCTGTCATTCTAAATATATTGCATTGCATGCATTAACACATAAGCACACCATATGGTGGGATAAATCCCCGGCATTTAAGTTCAATATAATTGAGTGGAGAGATTTATTATTAAATCTTTTTTCATCGAATGAACATCCAACACTTAATTTCACATTCCTATACAAGATGTCAAAATTGATATGCATACAAGACTTAAGAACTAATGTTATCAGGTGTCAGAGATAAAAATCTAAGAGTGATGACAGACAAAGCTAGTTTTAATCCTAAATAGCTGATTTTGCTAAACAGTATATCCTGTCATCAGTTTACCAATCCACAGTTCTATCTAAACAAACAAGGTGGAATATAGCAGCTGTTCTCAACTGACGAGAACTACGAATTTAGAGACGCATTTCCTGGTCGTTCTTTTTAAGATTGCAAAGATGATCTTAGTAGGAATATTGCACTAAAAATGAACAGGGAAGTTTGGTGGGTGAATCGACACATTTAACTAAGCGATACAATCAGTTCATACCAGGATAATTAAAACTATAACCACGAGCTTGCTGACTACCTTCAGTTGTAAAACTCACTAAATTCATTGGATGATGGTCGGGCAATATCACAAATTGACGAAAATACGATAGTGTTGAGCCCTGGTAGCTAACTAAGTGTTTCATTAGTGGCGCACTCACCGCAAAATCTGAATCCTCCAGATTCGATTCCTACTTGTGTCTTGGGTGCAATCTGTAGAAGAAACCCTCACTCAGAGGCAATGGCAATCCAGTGTTTTAAAATTCACAACTGCATTCCATCAATGATAAACTTGCATCTTGTAATATAGAATTAAGTGGATGTGTCAATTCAAAGCACAATACAGTGATAATTACTGAAATAGGAGAGTTCTTATTAACCTTCCAAACAATTCACGAAAAAATTTAAACACAACGTGTTTTAAAACATTTTTCTCAGTATGATATTGCTCTCTCAGTTAGTATTTTCATAGAAAGAATAAAATGACATTTCAAACTTCATTTAAATATGAGTTCAATAAGTCATTTATTATTATTACTATTACTATTATTTGTCCTTTGGATTCCTAGTGGATCATGGGGCTTCAGTAGCACGTCTCCATTTCACTCTCTTTTTCGCAGTATTTTCAACCTGGCTTCAAAACTGCCCAGAAGCTTTCATTTCCTCCTCACACTGTCTCCTCCATGTCACTCTCAGCTGGGCCGCTCAACTCGTCTTTTCCATTTGGATTACAATCGAGCGCCAGGTCTGGCACGTGATGTCCCCATATAGTCTCCTTACTGTACGCCTGATCCACCTCCACTTTCTTCTGCATATTTGTTGAACAATAGGTTCTTGGTTGGTTCGTTGCCAGCCAGCCAGAGTTCCTTGTTGCTTATTCTTATTATTCTGGCCATCTGATCTCCATCTTCAGTATCGAATAAGCATAGGTGGCGGCTGTTGATGAATGTCTATAGTTTGTTGGAAATGTTTTTCCTGAAGCGCCAAGTTTCTCAACCATCACACACCAGCATACTGCTCTGGTCGTAATTTCGAATCCAGAGCATCTTTTAAACTCTCCAGGATGATGCAGCTTAATATTTTGCTTCGGGTGGACAAGGACAAGAGCATGATTCCACGCCAGTTCCTGAAAAAAGTTGCCCTTGTTGGGACTTTGACAATGTAGCCCTTCTTCTAATCCACACGTATTTTTCCTTCCTTCCTTGCAAACCTTCTTCAGTAGTGGTGTGAGCATGTTCGCTGTCGTCTCTGCGTCTGTTTCAGTGTTTCTCGAGGAATCCCATCTGGTCCTGCTGCTTTCCCGGATTTCGGCAACTTTATGGCGTTCAGGACTTCAATTCTGCTTTTATCGGAGGGTCTGTGTTAACTGATAGTTCTGTGGCTGGTCTGGTGGTGGTATTTCTGGACGAGTTGAAGTTGGTGGTCCTGGTGGTCCTGGTCGGTTGAAGAAGTTTTTGAAGTGATCAGCCCATCGTTTCATCCAAACGTGAGTTCGATGAGTCATTTTACATAACGCAAGGGTAAAACACAAATTAAAGTGATATTCTCTTCACAGATGTAACTTTACATTTCTACAGTTGCATTTTATTCGTTAAAAAACATTGAATAATGTAATGTGGTTGAATGATTTGAATACAGTTTAAAAATGCAAATTAGAATGAGACGAAATGACGACGGTTGGTGAAAGCTTTCGAGAAGCCAATTGGCCGATGTGTCTTCACTCCTATTGATGAAATCAAAAGTAGGCGTGGGGAAAATGAATATCCGCACAATGGTTGAAGCAAGCTCGCAAGGCTGCCCAGATTGCAAAAGAGATGAGCAGATATGGCATACTAGTTCTAAGAATCTTATATGAATCGGCAGATCGAATGAAAGTGAACTCTCAAAACTGTCAACTGGAGTGAGTTGCCACAGTGAGTTGTGGAGTGGTTATAATGATGTCCCGCATAACCGTGTTAGGAAGGAAGAAGAAGAAGAGGCAAGACAAGGAATGGTGTGCATCTCGACGGACACATGGAAGCTGATTGAGAGAGAGAGGAAGATAGATGGTGAAGGAGAAGATAAACCGGTGTAGGGATGACCAACGAGAAGAGGAGGTGAACACAACCTATAAAGTACTACACTGCACGAAGCAGTGAAGAAGACTCAGCGCAAAGTCAAAAGACACTCGTACGACACACTGGCAAGTGAAGCAGAACAGGCTGCAGGTAAGGGAGTCAGAGACCCGACAAAATTATATCGAATAACCAGGTTACTTACTATCTGGGAAGAGATCAACATAGATGAAACCAATGAAAGCTAGTGAGGGAAACCTAGTTATCAAAGAAGGGAAACAGAGGAAACGATGGGCTGACCACTTCAAAAAACTCTTGAATCGACCACTAACACCACCACCAGTAGCCCAGACGCAGAACTATCAGTGAACACAAGCCTTCCGACAAAAGCAGAAGTGAAGTCCTGAATGTCATACAGTTTCTGAAATCCGAGAAAACAACAGGACCGGATGGAATTCCACCAGAAGCACTGAAAACAGACGCAGAGACGACAGCAGCGGACACGCTGACACCACTATTCCAGAAGATCTGCAAGGAAGGAAAGGAGGAAGGAAGAAAGAAAGAAAGGAATGTTACCTGGCGATTGATTGGAAGAAGGGCTACCTTGTCAAACCTTCAAACAAGGGAGACTTTAATCTTTGTAAGAACTGGCGCAGAATCATGCTTCTGACCCTGTCCATTCCAAGCAAAATAATAAGCCGTATCATACTAGAGAGAATAAAAAATGCTCTGGATTCAAAATTACGACCAGAGCAGTGTGGTGGCTGGCTTCAGGAAGAACAAATCATGTGCGGATCAAATTGCAACGCTGTGCTAAGCTACGCATCATCATAGAGCACAGCATAGAATGACAGTCAACTCTCGACTTCAACTTCATACCCAACTGACAACATCATCAACAAGCAGCAATCACCATCAACGGGAGAAATCTAAAGGAAGTTGCCTATTTCACCTACAACTTAGGCAGCATCGTTTCAACCACAGGTGGCGGCACAGATGAGGATGTCAAAGCCAGGATTGGAAAGACAGCAAAACAGGACTTCATTAATCTGAAATCAGAGTGGAGATCTACCTCACTCCACTCCCCTCAGCATAAAGCGTGAACAAGATCCGGATTTTCAACACTAAGTCAGTCAATCAGTGATTCCATGTGATAGTTGAGAGACTTGGCACGTCACAAACAGCATTGCCAACAAACTACAGACATAGATCACATCAACAGCTCCCACCAACACTCGCTCTATACTGAAGGCCAGATGGCCGGAATAACAGGAATAGGCAGCAAGTAACTCTGGCTGGCAATAAACCAATGGAGAGTCCGTCGCCCGACAAATATGCAAAAGAAAGTGGAGATGGATTGGATTGGACACACACTGAGAAAACCAATCGGGGACATCACGCGCCAAGACATTCCCTTGATTGGAATCCAAATGGGAAACGACTAGTTGGGTGCGGCAGCATGGAGGAAATCATGTGAGGAGGAAATGAAAGCTTCTGGGCAGTCGTGGAGCCAGGTTGAAAAGACTGCAGAGAAGAGACTGAAATGGAGACGTGCTACTGAAGCCGTATGCTCCACTAGGAACCTAAGGGTTTAATAATAACAATGATAATAAAAATAATAATGATAGTGACAGTAATTTGGTTTCACACTTTATACATGCATGGTTCCATAAACAATCGCACTATAGGAAGGAATAGACTAATAATTATAAGGAATGACCCTGGTTAGGTGGAGTTAGAGACTAATAACTGAAGTTTTGTTTATCAAATTGACATCTGTCACATACAGAAGAGATGACACAACAATTCCCGATATATGGAAACTTTCGTCACCATTTAGTGGAAGGATTTTAAAAATTGAAGCTAGGGAACTGGACCAAAAAGTCGTGCGAGTATCTTAATACGATTACTAACATTATTTTCTGCTCGAGGTGTCGTCAGTAAATGATATTGTTTCACTTTTCAGTACATGTATGAAGAAGAACTATTACGGAATTCGGCTAATTCACTTTTCACCTGAATGCCAAAATTAATAATATTATTATTAAGATTATTTCCTCACTGCGAATCTACACTATTTCTTAGCCTACACTAGTATTCAAATTAGTATTTGACTACCTGAGCTACTGAGAATGACATAATTGGTCTTTAATCTTTTCACTTTCAAACTTCACTCTTACCTGAGATTTCAAGAGATTTTTGCATTGTTATACCTATAGAAGACAAAGTAAGTGTTCACTGTTTTGAATAAGCTGTTTTCTACCAGTAATTAATCTCTCATCTTGATTCAGGATACTTTGAAAATATACAAATTAAAATATCACTGTTGTGGTTTATCTGAGCTTTAAATTGGGGATCATTTAAGTTCAGTTTAACGATTTTAGAATTTTTATATTTGACTTAAATTTTATTGCACAACAGATCTAGGCAAGTAACCACAGAGTACCAGGTCACTTGTTTGCACCTAGGGTTATATTTCAGTGAAAAAATTCTGACAAAAGGCTGAGAACTTCAGTCTAATTCCTCGCCAAGGTACAGTAGGGATAGTTTAGTTCCTCAAATTCACATAATATTGCGACTACATATGCAAAGTTTGTTTAGTATTTCGCTACAGTGACATATTTATGGTAGAACAGGATGTATAATTCTAGCACTTAATGTTGGTCAAGAAACTTAACAAAAGCATACTTTTCAGAAAGTAGTCAGCAGTTGTTCACCATTTTTATGAAGAACGGACATTTTGAGATTGAAATAGAACTATGAAGCGATGACTGAAATTATTAACTTAAACACAAGCAAAAGTATGCTATATATCGTTATATGGAAATCCCTGCTGACCTATAGTATTTTCTTTATAAGTAAATGATTTACCACCTACACTGCATTTGAATTGTTACTCGCTAGTTCCCACAGGCAAAACGTTTCTAAAAGAGATATTTTCATTAATAAGCTTACTTGCATCAGCAAATATTTCATCAAGTGAGGACGAAATCACTAAGCCATTCAAGCTTCTTATAACTTGACTGGGAATCTATACTTTAACAAATATCAGTTCACTTAGTCAACCGTTTAATAGTGCTATTCACATACAGTTCTGAAAACAACCAAATCCCATATAAGACCACTCAATGATTCCTGGTGTTAAATTCGGATGAGATTAAGTTTTTATTGAATTTCAGTACATTTCATTGACCATAGGGAATCCTATTATCTTTCTACAGGCGTAGTCTTCACAGATCTTATACTGAGTGACCAGTTTCTTTTTCACCCCAAGGCTCTTTTCATTGTCTTTCAGTTAGTTACATATTTGGTCAAATATAGATGTGGAAGAAGTGGAAGAAAATCTGTTACATTTTGATGGGCTTACTGAATTGAAAGTAATCATAAATAATTGTTTCACGATTACCATTCTTTTAAACTTAATGTGTTTGTGATTAGTGCCTGAGTGTTTTTGTACTTGAAAGGACAAAATATTTCAGTATTCACGGTTGAACCACATGAAATCACATTCAGCTGTTTAACTTTTAAGAAGAAAAAAAATGCTTTGAACGCTTTATTATTTCCTGAATATGTTTTCACGTGAAACAAACAATTCCGCGGAAAACATGTTTATGAAGAGATGAAAGTAGTAAATTTTTTCCGTCTTATGACACATTAATATTGTAGTGAGAATGTTTTCATATGCGTTAAAAGTGTGAATTGTAATTCTTCAGGGCATACATAAATGCAAACTAGAGGTTACCCGGCTTTATACTGGTTGATAGGTGGATTCATTTCGTAGAAAGCTAACATTTGGATGCATTTTCTAAGCCAATAAAGAATAATTTCTGACAAAAATACAAGCAAGTAATATAATGCATGTGTGCACTAGTTCCAGTATAGGATTTTGACGATTGTTAACGCTATATCGCGAATTGATAGAAGTAGAAATCTGTGTACCATTAAAATTCCAACTCAGTGGCTGATTGTTTATCACGTTCTCCATGAAATCTGAAGGCCCTGAGTTTCATCCCTAGCCGGATCATGGGGGCTTACTGCTGCAGAATCGCATGCCAGGGCAAAACAGTACAGTACAGTACAAACGAGATTTAGTAAAATGCTTGTTAGAAAGAAGTCAAATTCTCAACGAAGACGCTAATCAAAAAGGCATATCCACTGAAGTTCATCTATCGTTGTGAAAACGTCTCAACTTTGGCAATGAATCAGTATTCTGTCCCGAAAACTGGGTATTTACGTCACTTTACCGTATGACGGGGAATCAGATAGTATGATTTCAGGGGGAATGCTTAGTCAAGAAATACCATGCAGCCAAACTCAATGTTGTAGAGAAAACGAAATCTATAGTTGAAAATAAACCTCATCACTACATAGATAATGACGTCACATCCCGTTGTGTATATCACTTTATATGTGTTTGGGTGACATATATATTGGGAGGGTGTAGAGGATATCCTCAAATGGCTAGAAAAATAAGTAGATTCAAATAATCCAACGAATATTGGGGCAAATAGATATAATCGTCTATAGGTAAACAGATTGTAGAAACAGATCACAAGATTCACCCGAAACAGCCTTTAGACCATTATGTAGGAGCCGTCAAGACCGTATATTTAGGTTCATTCAAGCCTTAGATATACAAAACTTCAAATCCCCTTTATATTTTCAAAAACAGATTGTCTTTACTTCAAACCTACCTTAGAATCTTTATCTCATTTCAATACCATACGAGGCGTGAAATTATTATTATTATTTCGCCTTATTACCCTTACATTTCCCAGATCTTGGACTTGTGAATGAATAGAATATCCAGCTTAATTTTGGTGGCGATAGTTTATTCGGGCAGCACCAAAATCTGCAATTTGTTATAGTCATTCAAAGAATGGCAATACATTGCATTTCTTTGCATTTATAAGCCCTACATTTTTTCTTCGTTTTGCTGTTAGTTTGAAAAACAATAGTTTAAACCCATTTTAAAAATGCATAAGAGTACTTGACGAATTTCAAACACATTAATTAGAATAAAACAAATTGAAAGGAATGAATTTGATGAAATAAATCCCATGGAAAATTTTCGATAGCCCAAAGTTTAAGCAGGCCACCAGCACATTTTAAATGGTTCCATTAAACCTCGCAATTGTTTCTAAGACGTGGTATTTATTAAATCAGAATTTCCCCGAATAAATATTTGAATCGAAGTTCACTACTACGGCCCCCTATTGCTATCGATTTGAAATGTTTTTATTACAATTCAGCTTTGATTATTTTATAGTTTGTAGTTTGCAAATCATCCTTTAACGACATACTAGACAGCATGTCACAGGGACTACTGGTTGCGTATTCAGATTGCCTGGCAGATTCTTCCCCGGTAGTTATTCAAACACACTTCATCTGTAAGAAAACATTTCGAAAAAGTTATGTGTATAAAACTTCCTGTAACCCAGAGTTTACTGGTTTCAAATTCTGCTGGGCCTAGATTTTTACTTTACCGTCGATTATCACGCAGTATTATTACACCATATGCTTTGTGTGCTGTCAAGTTTTCTGTTAAGATAATATACATCTATGATTTATATACTTCGTATATAGTAGGTTATTAGCAGTAAATTTAAACTATAGCTTTTTGTATTAGATATTCATATCTTAATAACCAATACCTTTTCATTCTTGTCAGTCTTTGTTAATAAAGTTTCGCAGACCCAACAGGTGATGTCATTAGCAATCATTAGAGATTATTGATCTTCTCACGAGAATGATAAACAGTGCCTATTTCATTGTATTTATTTCATGAGTTCTGTAAATAAGTGAAAAGTTGCACACCTACACAGTAGAATACATTAGTACATATAAACAAACGTAAGCATGCATACAGACATATCTATGTACAGTCTGGTTGAGCGAAAGCGTTCTAAATTGCACTTTTTTGTTTAAAAGCCACGTATCACGATGAAACTGTTTTACCGACGGGTAAAATTCGTTCGATTGATGGAATAAGCATATGTGATTGAATATAAAACTAATATTTCGTTTTATTCTATTTTTGTAATATATATATATATATATATATATATATATATATATATATATATATATATATATATATATATGCAAATACATAGATATAATTCAAAGTATATTTCGTTTCACTTCAGCCACTAAGGTACTTAAAATTAGAAGACATCCATAGTGATTGTTTTGTAAACGTTTGGAATATACACCACTGAAAAAATTTATAAAGTAGCAGAAGAAAGGACCAATACACTTTCACATGTTACACATTAAAACCATGCCTTCAAAAAAAGAAATTGATGAACTTTTAGAAATCTTTCATGAGTTGGATAAAAATAATGATGGTCATATATCAAGAACAGAATTAATCAGCAAACTAGGCACTAAATCTTTGGAGAGACAAAAAGTTAACGTAAGTTTGCTTATACATAATTTAATTGTTCGATGCTTTTTGCTGAATTAAGATATATGGCCCAAACAAATAAAAGTTTACTAATAACCCCTTGCATCAACCGAGGTGATGAACTCTAATGCTCATCAATATTCAGTTACATTTCAACTGGTTAACATTATTGTTTCTTCTGGTATGAAACATTAAAAGTTATCTGTGTTCATTTCGGGAGAAAATTCATTAAAATGTGTAGGTAAAATGTAATAAAATGTTTTAACGTACTAGATAAGTTGTGCTGTCAGGGGGAATTAAGACACTCTATTAATTTTTCACGAGAATCTTCTGAAATATCAAGTTAATATGATACTGATGTACCCAAAAACAGTCAATTTTTGTAATAATGAGGTAAAAATTCTCTCATTAACAAAAAATAATTTATAAGTTTTCAACGATTGTCCTAATGCTATGATGTATTATACTACTTTAAAGGAGAATACGATACAAAAGAATACACTGAATTTTCTAAAGTTTATTAAATTTATCACGCTCATGTAGCTGAATTTCATAGACATTTTCCCCTAAAATTTATTATTCGTAATCGAAACATCAAAGAAATAAAATCTATTGTATTCAGTCGCTTCTAAGAAAAGATGAATATGTCACTGTACTATGAATAGGTGATTTATAGGCTGAAAATTAAACAAAGATCTAAGGCTACCATCCAGTTACATTTACCAGTCACATATAGGTATGAAGGTATGGCTTCATCGATCTCTGCAAGGAACGGTAACAGAACATATTCCAAAACAGACGAAAGAGCAGACCAGATCGAATGACCTCTTGATCCGGCCAGTTGATGTACAAATTCATCTACAGCTAAACACCGTTGAATAGCACCACAGAATTGATGGTTTTTTCATCTTTTAAAACTATAACGAAACCTTCGGTAGACAAAGACATATAAATACGTCAGAGCAGCAGCTATCCAAAAGCTTGAATCTTTCCCAAGTATTCCAAGACAACTTTTTGTTACAATAAACCTCTATTTATAATTCAGCTTTATTACCAGGGGTGATTCATATCATATATTTTCCTTCTAGTCTAAAATAACAATTCAACTCTCTATAAGGTCTATTCATTATCACACCATTTAGCCTTCACAACGATTCATATGAAAATGTGCATGACGTGGGAGTATGTGACCGGACAGTTCGAAATAAAATGGGCTAACATATCACATACTTCAGAAAAACTAGGTTTAATAAATTTCATGCACAAATTTTATTAAATTAATTCGAAAAGAGCAAGAAAAACAATGAGAGTAGGATAAGTAGGATCCACTCAATTTCAATACAATCTTGTCAACTCCGCACAATCTAGAATATCAAAAATATTTAGTTTTACTGAAAAATTACCATTAATTGGTTCATTGAAAGAGAATACAATATCAGTCAGAGGTTAAGATGGACAGAAGTAGTTATAGAGTAATGGCAAATCATAACACCAAGCTCAAGGAAGCTTAGTAAACGGTAGCGAATTATCTTAGTCATATGGATAATCCGACGGAAGTTTCGTGGATAAAAGTGACCACAGGGTTAGCAATCAAAGTACCGAGTGACTTAATATTATAATATGATGTAAGTAGGTCTTACAATAAATAAGTTACTATGCCAAACATCCCAACTACTATAAGTTAACTCGGCGAGTGTGCGCTGATGATGAATCCCATATCAAGATGAAGCAACTGTTCAGTTGTTTCAATTTTCAATAGGTCTTTAGCTGATATTAGTCCATAATGAAAAAGCCTTAAATCCCCACAAACGTCTAAGCTAAATTAAGCCTAATTCAATGCAGTCTGCATGAACAAATTATAATACAATTAATAAGAGTATTGGAATAAACATCTAAACTTGATAAGGGATGACGTAATCAAAAAGCGGTCAAGAAAGGTTACCAAGGTAGACAAAGCTTGACGAAACATATAAATCAAGTTTAAGAAGAAATAAAAAACTGAATAACGTAAGATTTGTATGTATTGCTAACTAGACGAGAGTGACCCAAAAACTAGACGGACGTTTTGCTCGCTTAAAATCGAGTTAATCAGTGGTGCACCTGGACAACTTTAGCACACGGAAATGCATCAGTTCAGACCAACTTAACCTGACTAATGGACTTGAATATATCGGTAAACAATGAACTGAATTTGAAACAATTAGGCCCTTTGATTGCTTAGATTAACGCAATTGGAAGACGCAGATTATCTGGAAAATGTATAGCACAGATACACTACATTTTTCAGATAAGCTATGTTTTCTAATTGTTATCGAGATGAAACTGAATGATCAATTTCCAAGTGATTTATAAATTGCCGAACGAGAAGAATGGAGTTCGATGTTTAGATCGCTCTTATCTGGCTGGCGAACTCCAAAGATCAGCGACTCGTGTATTCAGCAGTTAGTCTCGATAGTTCATGAAACGTTTGTGTCAAGTATCGTATCCTATATTCCTTGTTAGTTGGAATCCAACGGAAGACGCATGGATACAGTAGTTAGGTACTTGAAAACCTACTCGGCTGTGAGAAATGTCAACTTGGACCATTCGATTTGTAAAGTATTTGCAAATTTACCAACCTTTTTCAATCTTTAAGCGTTTGATGGCTATGGTCTTACGAGCTTCAGGATAAATCAGCTTTTCGTGCATATTATCTTGAAGGAATCGAAGACGTCTGACTGATTTCAAGTATTTATCAGATGCCAAACTGTTGATCTGATCAGAGTTTTACTTTGCCTTAGTCATAGGCTCTTTGGAATATATTTTAAAATCGAAGGTATGCTTTTATTTGTGTTATTATAATATATCTTCTTATCAGTTGCACATTAGTTGACATACAGTGAGAAGTAACATAGTAGGAGAATCTGTCGACTTTTGACTGAAATAAAGAACACATTTTCTGGTACACTTGAATTAACCTGACTGTAGGGAAAGTTCTAGTCTGTGATGAACTCGGTCATCTAACAGTTCTTGTAATGTTATCACCTTTGAAATTGAGTTAAATGAATACAGGCTTTTTATCGATTACAGTTTTCCTTCACTTTCACCTTATATCTTTCCATAACTGTTGATAACTGTCTGGGAAAATCTGTTATCTCCTAGATATCTTTCAACTATTCTCAACTCCTGCTTTACTTTATCACTGGAAAATGTTATTTCCACCTTGTGAACGAGGATTTGAAGTCATGCCTGTTTGTGGTTAACGGGACTAAAGCTATTGAAATTCAAGCAGGTTCCATTCCATGTACTCTTCCAATGAATAGATAGCTGAAGCTTACCATCTTTCCCATATTATAGAGTGAAAAGTAAACTTTCTAAAATTTTCGCACTCCATGGAAACTTCAGTGATGCTATGAGCATTATTAAGGAGTTCTAACAAATGAGATGCACCTGGCGTAAAATTTCTTTGCTAATTGCATCTTTCGGTTTCGTATTCACTAGTCTGGCTTTAAAGATATCCGTCAATGTGGACGCCCCATGGACGCCACATCTGTTTGATGACAAAGGTGTTTTTTTAATTGAAACTGAACTCTGTTGGTGCAGTCGGGGCAAAATCGGATTACTGGTATATGATTTCCCTAGAGGAATGCCGTAGTCAATGGGGAGGCTTTCTAAGATATGATTCAAGTTTTGGAAAATTTCTAGAAAGTATTTACGGTTGTATGCAGCCATTTGTTGGCGAAATGATCTCAACGTTCCAACCAACCATCAAGACACTTTTTGTTAAGATGAATTAACCGTGGATACAATACGGATGTTTGGTAATCCATACATATAGAGGGGATAAGAATGTCTGATCTTCATATCATTGTGTTTCTAACTAACAGTCAGCTGAGTTGAACCCATATTAAATATAATTTTAATTAAGTAACTTATTTATTGTAAGACCTACTTACATCATATTATAATATTAAGTCACTCGGTACTTTGATTGCTAACCCTGTGGTCACTTTTATCCACGAAACTTCCGTCGGATTATCCATATGACTAAGATAATTCGCTACCGTTTACTAAGCTTCCTTGAGCTTGGTGTTATGATTTGCCATTACTCTATAACTACTTCTGTCCATCTTAACCTCTGACTGATATTGTATTCTCTTTCAATGAACTAATTAATGGTAATTTTTCAGTAAAACTAAATATTTTTGATATTCTAGATTGTGCGGAGTTGACAAGATTGTATTGAAATTGAGTGGATCCTACTTATCCCACTCTCATTGTTTTTCTTGCTCTTTTCAAACTAAATCCTCCTGTTATTTTGGTTAATGAGTGTTTTAATCAAGTTTCTTCTTTATCATATAAAGTTTTCAACAAGTCTAAAGTACAAGTGTGAAAATATTCCCTAATTAGGTGAGCTAGTTTGCCTATTGTCACTTTTTTAGTTTTGTGCACTCAAAGAAACGTTTCTTGATAGCTAGGAATGCAGTCTGTTTTTAGTAATGGACAGTAAAATACCTTTTTGTCTTATTACTAAAAGAAGGTCTGTTTACTGACAATGTTCTTACTTTTTTATTTAGTTAAATGAGTAAAACTATTAATCACACCATTATCTGATCAGTTCAGCGGTAAACGCATTCTCATCTAACAATCAGAAAAGCTACAACAGTACTTGTTGAATTTAAACTCAATAAATTCTAATTAATTGCCAATAAATATGCATTATTTTGCATTTTGAGCTGGGTGATTTATTCGTGACATTTTCATTGTCTTTCTGGACAGCATCATTAGAATTGTATAGTAAGACAATAGAAGCTTCATGAAAACTACCCAGTACGAAAAGGCAACACAACCAAGATGCCCTTGGGCACAATTCTCGAATTCTGACTCAATTTTGAAAGTTCAAAGGCGCATTATTAAGTCCCGTCAGCTACAAGTTTCATCACAAACTTCATGTAGTCTATTCAGCGGAAAGAAAAGCAGGAACACACAGAAAACTACATGTAGTCGAAAACACAATAGAAACTTTATGAGTAATCAGTAGGTTGTTTTACAAGTAAATGTAATAAGGATAGTTTGTAAAGACCAACGGACTTCATAAACACACTCGTCCAAGCAGTTTGTGAATTGTAAGGATAGTTGGGCATGAATAACTTACGGGCATACCAATGAGTGTCATTGATCTTGCTAAGCAAGACAGGTAAATTGACTGATGAGGTTGGAAAATCTTAGTTGACTGAGATGGCTTGGACGTGTACTGTGCATGCCGAGCCACCGCCTACCTCGACGTGCCATGATGAGAGAAGTTGGATTAGTCAAGAAGCGGGTTCAGGGTGAACAGACTAACACGTGGCACCAGTCCATGAAGTCTCACTGCCGGTCTCCGTTGTGTGGGACAATTTAGACTGCCTCGTTTGGGCCCACGAGACGAAAGGAATCAATGGTTGAGGACTGACTCTTGATGACATTATTGGAAATGGGTAACAATACGCAGATATATTCACTCCTTGACGTCTTCCAAAGCCTCAATATTCGCACTGTGTTGTCTTCAGACTGTTTATTCTCTCGCACAACTTTGTCTACTTCGATATCATTCCTTTTCTATCCATCTATTCTTTGCGTGATACTGTGGACTGTCGCATTTTGAGCTGGTGCACTTATATATATATATATATATATATATATATATATATATATATATATATATATATATATCAAGTTTTCATCCACTAAGTTTGACAAGCTAGGTCATTTCAACGACACAGTGATAGAATCGCTAACTGAAGTCTTGCTTGGTTTGGGGTTGCCAAACTTGATGTACCTGTTGGGCGTGTAAAATGAAAGAAACTGATTAAGAGCAAAGCATAGCCCACTGATAAATTTTAATTTGGGTTTAGAGCACATTGTGAGTTTCATCGCTACCCATTGACAAATTACATAGCAGCTTCGCTTCCAACTTATATAATACTGAAAAAATAGACCGACTTTAAAGGCCACCCCAGCAGCAACTGAAATAATCAATTAGACTTCTTCATTTTATGAAAATCTGCCTCTCCAGACAGAATGAAGAAACCTAATTGGTTATTTCGATCATTTATAGGGTGGCTTTTAAAGTTGACCAATCAATGAGTAGAAACCTAAGGTTAAATCTAAGTCAGTGTTTTGATCCTAAACAAAGTGATAAATTTCAGTCACACCCACAGTTTATTTTCAAGCAGTTATTTTCGTAAGACCAGTTATTTTGAAGCATACTCTGTTACTTCTTTAGAAAGTTAATTAATGTGAAGCTTGACTTGAAAATTTAAGAGAGGAAAGAGTAACTACACTTAATGAGGTTAGTTCACTGAGTGAAGAATAATCGGATGTCTCAGAAGACGAATGCAGTGACGAAAACTTCTTCAACGAAATCATTCTCTTAGATGTACATTCGTGAGTATATTGTAAAAAGGTTAGAAAATTCTAGAGTAACTCCCGATCAAACATCAATTTAAATTGCCTCTCAAATGAGTTAATTGATGGGGAAATACAAAAAGTGATTAAAGAATGCGAATAGTTGCGTCGTATGTGAATAATCTACAGTGGTCAATAATCTCTAATGACCGGCAAAGAAAGAGGTCTTACATACTTCTTCTGAACGCATTATGATGGTTTGATTTTTTCTTGGGTTCCACCCATGAAGTGGTCATATGTAGGCACTGCTGAGGACTCCTATACTAAGACAAAACAGCAGTCCATTGCTCCAAGGTTTCCGATGTTTCTCTAACTAATGTCAGTCGATCATAAATACTAACTTGTTCATGGCTCAGCACGAACAAAGACATTTTCATAACAAAATGTTTACATTTTATCTTATGACTTTTGGAAGTTGCAATAGTTTGAAACTATAACGCTTATTACAAACAGTTATTCAATGAATGAAGTGGCCGGAATGCTCGAAGAAAGGCTACTTTCAAAATTCACAATATACACTAGAATTTAAAGCAGTTACATAGAGAACATAGCCGAAAAGATCAACATTCTGTTAGTTTGTGTGTGAAATAGGAAATGGTTTTTTAGTCAGAAGAAAAGAATTACTTGAGATTGTGAAGGTGTATAGTAGTGTTACCTATAATTCAGTTGTGAAAATTAAAAACTAATGAACTGAGATCTCTATGAGCTGGTGCAAATCAGTGAATGAATGTCACTAACGATGTTAAAATAATATGCGAATTCTTAACGAAATCAAACGACAGTTAACAGCGAAATGCTTCGTTAATTATTCTTTCATTCTGTTTACAAAATCAGGTCATATTACTTTAGTTGCAGTTGATTCAACGGAATGAGTAAGCAGGCTGGTTTTTTGAATGTTGAGTATGCTGTATCCATCAATCATCTGTCAGTTTTGCTTGCAAATTTATTCTTCCCTTCAAAAAAGCAAGCCTCTTTACTGTATGGTTATACAATCTAGTGGTTGCCTATAGTTCAGTTTTTTCTGTGTACTTACTGTTGAAAGTATATGTCATTTTATGAGTGAAGTTAAAGTATACCATTCAATAACGTTTCACACTAATCTCTGCGATCTTAAGCTGATCATGTCTAGTGAGAATTTGTGAAATAAATTTGAAAGTTTTGTTCATCTAACTTTGAAGCTTAGAGAAGAAACTATTGTTTAACCTAATTTTGCCGTTAGCAAAAGTATTATAAATTCATACACTAAGCGAAGCACATAGTTACTCTTCTAATTCACTTCATATGGCTGGGTGACTTAAGCTGCGATTTCACTTGATCAATCTTCCATGACCTCTTCAACACTAATCGCAATCTAACAGCAGAAAGCATTCTCGATAACTCTTGCGACAGGAGATTCTTAGAACAGGCAGTGAATTGTTTACAGTAACAGATGAATGTGTTTTGACCAATTGAGACGACTTAAGATATTTTAAGTCACAAGTGGTATGTCTGTGATAGACATTTCTACCACCACATTTTGAGAACATAATCTACCAGTTTTATGACTGTTCAACTAAATCTAAAAATCTGAAATGGTTACACTTTTGAAGTGCGTTTCATTTCGTTGCATAATATTTAGGAAGTATTCTTAACACTTAAATATAGTGAAGATAATCTATTTTAGTCTTGAGTGATCTCTTTTTACTAAACATATCACAAATAATAGACATTTACTTCGACAAATGATTTGTTACTTATAAGTGGTATTTAATGTGTAAAGGATAAAAAAAATTCATATTATTTACCATGATAGATTCGTCAGAAAGATTTGCATCGCTGTTAAATATAATTTTTTTCTACACTATTAAAAGACGATCACACAACTTGAAACTAGAGGTTGAGAACCTCAATTCTTAGATTGAATTAATCCTATGAGATAAGTATATTTGATGTAACAAAGTATTGGAATATTATTCATTAGATGAAGTTTTAAACATAATTTATAATGTGTGTTTAATTATACCAACATATGCATAACTTTCAGGTTCCATTTTTGTAATCCAGCAGATCTTCATTCCTACATTTTATTGTTTTTCAAAATTTCCAAGTGTTTGCAATATGTGCTGAATCATTCCCACTGCACACACTACATACTGTTTCGATGAACAAAGATTTAGTAATCAATTACTCCTTCAACCTAGGTATGCTGGTCTTAAGACCTGTCACCGTATCTTACCCTGTAATGAGATTACGAATACGGTTTGTCGTTCTATTTTGCTGAATTCCATTAAAAATACCACATAGTTAATGAAGGCCACCCTACTATGGGATACAGCAGCAGTAGGGTGAGATAGAGAGACAGCGTTAAAAACTGAATTAGTTGCATGCATTCGAAATGATTCTGCACCTGTCCCAGATATGTGGAAAATTCTGCTACCGTTGTCATCATAGAGAAGGAGAGAAAATTAGGAATATATAAAGTCCGTCTAGAAGTTGTGGAGTTACCTTATGTGAATATAGACAATAAATCGTGTCCGGAACATTATCCAGTAAATGATGCTGTTTCACTGTGTTATATTACTAATAAACAGACTAAAATGGAATTACAATCGATCACAATGCCCAAGCTTTACTCCTATATTATACTAAAGTTTTCGCTCTAGTATACTAACTTACCACGATCATCCACTGTGACCTGTAAGCTTGACCTAACAATCATTACATTATATTTCATAGATAATGTTATCTTTCAAAATTCAATCTACTGAGTCCCTTAGCTTACAAAGTGTCTGTCTGTTTGTGGGTTCGTATTACATGTGTAATCAAGAATCCTACATACAATTTCTTATGTCCCTTCTCTATGTGGTAACACAACAGAAGATTTGAGTTCCCTCATAGGCCTGTTGCAAGTACCAATAATATTATTGTTCTTTCTTTAGTACGTCCTGATAAACCTTTCAACAGTCTCGGAAGTGCAATTATTAAACGTTAGTTCCTCTTTAGCATGGTTCAGTTCGTTACTTAGATCTTCTGACTCATTAGTCAGATTCCTGGTTGAATTAGTTGAACACGTGTGGTGAGATTATGTAATATACAGTTGTCTATTGAAGTGTGACGATTGCCTGTAAACACTACCCTTTAAACTACTATCTTCTCTTCATTTAATTTTCGTAAGACAACATTGGGAACAGTAAGTAATAAGGTATGTGTGATAGTAAAACGTACACATCGGTTTCTTTGTCATTTTTCTTTTTATATTTATGTCTGCTACGTTCATTGTTTTGTGCCGATAGTATCTCCCTTAATTTTGAGTTTTAATCAGGCTTCATTGATCTTTTGTATCATAATCCATTTAGCCTTCAGAATGTGAATGCGTTTATATTCGCGAATAATTAGGCTGATCATGTTATTTCGAAATGGTACTGATATTATTTTATAATTGGTGAGACTACATGAGATAGCCTTGATTTGGCATTATTATTGTTGATGGATGGAAGTGACTTTTAACTTTTCAAGTTGTCCCCCTGAACTTATATAATAATCGCTGTCGTTTTCGGTTGACTATGGATAGTCCTTTGAATAAGTGTTATGAGATTTTAAGCACCTGAAGACTTTCACAGCATGAATTAAAAACTATCCAAAAGAAGAAAATTCTGCTCAATACGCTCTATTCAGACTCTACAACAATAAAATGCAATTCTGCAGTGTAAAACAAACCAGATTTTAGATGAAGGAATTTTCACTTGAAGTGTGAGCCAGGGACTATAAGAAAACCTACTTTTGTTTTTAAATTTGTCAATATTAAGATTTTATGCAAACAGATAAAGAATGTGACAGCAAACAAAAAGACAGGAGTAGCCTTTCATTCATTGAAGTCCTGGGGAGGAATAACACTTGATCATGTTCTTTCTGAATGCAATGTTGAGGTTAGCTTGATTTTATTGAGGAGGCCTCGGCTATTTTGAATAGACATTGTCAAGTCACATGTGACAATATTTTTGCTACATGATGTAAGACATTGAAAGGTTAATTAGCATCTACACGATCGGATTTTTCGCCACTTTCACTACGTCTTTTCCAATCTATGTTGGTAAATGTTCTGGTTTCTGTGGACCCACCTGCCTAATCGTACGTTCTGTGTTACTTGTTCCATAGTAGCAGTCACACTGATATATACAAGATGAGGAGCTAAGGTTAGCAGGCTACCCTTTAGTCTTGGATTTAGCATTGGCTGGCGGATGAAAGATGGGCAAAGTCGACCTGGATAACACATTTTACTTTATGTTTGCGATATTCCCAATGAAAACATGTAAACTGATAAGTTCATCACAGTAAACATGGCTCACAGTGATTCCAAAAGAGAGCTGACGACAGTGAAGAAGAAGACTTTGTTTTGGCGAATACAATTCAGGGGAGATGCTCCAGATAGGATGCTACCAAAACGCCTGCTCGAACCAAAACTAGTGGATAGCCTACCTTATCTTAGCTCCTTATCTTACATATTCTGTGGGATAGGTAACATAGGACACAGAACTAAGCAGGTGGATTTCTGGATCCAAGAATATTTACGTACTTCGCTTAGCTTTCATTATCAACAGTAATGAAGTTTAAATAATTGTTAACTGTTTCGCCCTATATTTTTATTAGGGTGTAACCGTACATGGAAGGTTCGCTTTACTGTTATTGCAGTGGTGTACCTTCTTTGTTCTTACTTTATACAAATGTGACAGATTTAAATTACAAACACTCCTCGCAGTCCGCTTTTTAGAAATGCTTTCAGCTTACAGTTTCTCAATCTGATGATGGGATTCATCGATTTGGTACCCTGCAATAATTACTTTAACTGATGCGAAGGACACACAGTTACCTGCAGTGTATAATACTAGGAAAAGGATATAGATGACAGTGAAAGACGATCGGAGTTACACTGACTTATATACTGCTAGCGATAAAACTGTCATCTGCCACTAAACTCAGTATTTAGGCATTGACAAGGATAATAGGATTTCATTGCTTTAGGTATACAATGAAGTCTGACGTCAGGATGAAATACTAGACTTCGTATTCGTCAGTGATACTAATGTAAATGAAACTTCAAAGAGAGGACCACTGCTCAAATCAGACCATTAGATTATGCGTGTTTTGCCCAAAATATATGGCAAACTACACAAAGCAGGCTTTACGTATAGGAAAATTGTACACAGAAACTATTCACATAGTGACATACTTAATTTGAGAGAATTGCTGCAATGTACAGACTGGGAAATATTTGACAGTGACGTTTTGAACGACACTGTTGATGGTGTGATATGCTATCTCAAGTTTCGCTTACATATCCGTTGCACCGTGCTTCTATCGCATATCTTCTCAGATTAAGAGACCAAGAAGAGAAACGACGAACCAACGAAGACCAGTCCTAAAGTTATAATTCACATTTGAGTGGCGAGAAAAGTGTCCTAAAAATTCTCAAATCGTCACTTCAGGTGTCCAGTAGACTGTATTTGTCAGGCTCTTCACTTAATAGGATAATATCATTTATGTGCTCTAGAACTAATAAGAAGCCTTTTTTGACAAGATCGATCCCTGTAAGCTCAAACCATGCGAAAGAGACCTCTGTAGGTACTCCATTATAAAGTTGAATAAGAAGAGAAACAGACTAAACAACATTCACGGAAACTACGCGACTTACACATCTCATGTGATAACTCATCATAGACTCTAACACGCCCATGGGTGTTCGAGGGCACAGCGTGAAACGTCTTTGGTAATCTCTGTCTCGTATCAATACCAGGGTTGGTGTCAAGATGTATTGTTCCTCTTTATAACCCTTTTTTCTGATGATAGTGCCGGTTAAAAATAGATAGCTGTCTCAGCGCAGTTATAGCAGACGAACAATGTTGGCTGTTAAATCGGCTGGGATTCTGAAATCGCTACATAAACAGTTTTTTGTGATTAAGGCTACCCATTTGTGCATTTAAATCACTTTCCACGACAACTAAATCTGAACGTTTGACCTACGACAGGAGGCTAGGTAGTTTTCGGTAGAATTTATCCTTCACATTATCCTAGCTGCAGTCAGTCAGTGCGTTAGTAGAAATTACAAAGAGAGTGGCAAGTTTCACTGCTAGTTTCAGCTCTCAGTCCAGCATTCAAACAGAGCATAAGCAACTATCAAGTGGTATGGAGTCAGGCAGTGCACTTTATAGTTATCGAATTCCTAGATACTCAAAAACAAAATTCTACAAACTCACTATTTGGACAAGCGCGATTAGGTGACTAATCACACTTGGATTTTATGTGCGTATCTCACAAACTGGCATACGTCAATGGTTCGAGAAGCCAGAGTTTTGGCTAGGGGAATTTGTTGACTAATTTGATGGGATGTGTGGGTGTTGAAGACTTCTACATTTAGTAAGCAGTGTGGTTTCATGAAACCGTGAACTGGAATTGCTATCAAGAGCTGGAGAGCTGGAGGAAATTCAAATGACATTAGGATATTCACCAGGAGTGGTGGAGAAAGTTCAGAAGGTAAAGATGTTAAAGTTTGATATTGGTATGAAAAAACTTGAGTTCTACAAGTGTTGTGGATGAAGTTGACAGTTCGCAGCTTTGCAAACCGTGGAAGGTGGCTTCTTCTTGAGGCAATTGTAGAGGAAGTTGCGTTGGTAGCAGCAGCCCATGACCTCACAATCCTAGTAAAATCTACCTGAGGCCGTTCACACACGATCTTTAAGGAAGTTTGAAATTTAAGTTTGTTTGTTTCGAATCCATGTGTAAACCTTTGCCATCGGCATGATAAGAAGGAGTGTTCTATTTTTGGTCGATCTTTCTGAACTTCCTTCTTTTTCCGTGGGGAAGGTATCGTCAACTTGGTACTGTTGGTCATCTGTTGGAGACAAGTTACTAACAAACATCTGTTCAATTAGTATTAAGCATTTAACCATGGATCATTGTCGTAGCGCAGGAATTTAAGATATAGCAGTAACTAAGTTTCATCCTACCACTAAGCAGCAGAAGTTTTGGCTTTGTTAGAATCACAACATACCATTAGCTCAACCAGCATATCTCACTGGGTCATTGTGATGTGGAAGTCTAACCACTATGTAAAGATAGTAGCTGTCATTCGGGTTTCTAACTGTTAGAAAGTCAATATCGTGAAAACAGCCTAAAGGGATTCTTTGACACCACTGACATACACACATATTTACTGTGGTAGTGCTAGCCATGAATCGTAACGGTGCACAATAATAAAGTACTACATATGCTCAGAAATACATCAGTCAGTTCTAAGCAGTAGACAACAAGAAAAATGTCTGAACATTTATTCAGGAGTCTAGATGGCATAACATCTGTGAGGTACATTATTAAGCTTTTTACATGCAGCATGCTATTATAAATATGATTTTATTGTTCAGAGTATATATGCTTTCTTCAAGATAGTTCTTTATTACATCAACGAATAAGTAAAACAGGAAATAGATTGAAAGATGTTCAGACGTTTTTACCACACTTCTCAACCGTCATATTTTGTGTTTTTCTTACAGGAACTAATGGAAATACTTGATATAAATGGGGACGGTATGATTAGCTTCGGAGAATACAGATTAATGCTTGGGCTGACGGGTCAGTCAGTTGATGCGTAAGTCCTGTAAAAAATTACAGATTTAGTTTATTTCGCTCATATTTCTATGCTATTCTCTTTATAATCAATCTATGTGTTGCAGTCAGGAGGTTTATTAGTCATCCATTCGGGCTGAAACTTACTTTCTGGATAAAGAGAATGAGAAAAGCACCAAGTCAGAAGGCATTATTCAAAGTTGCGCTATTTCGTCCTCAGTATTTCTTTATTGAGTTACTTCACTGAGCTGAAGCAGAGGTTGTGTCTCAGTGCCTTTTATGGGTGATGATCGTTTAATAATATAAGGAAATAAATTTATAGGTAACTGAATGCATGTGGGTTCCTGCATGGCCTTGATTCAACTGCTATCCACTATGCATTATCAGTATCAAGCTGAAATTACCTACAAAACGAAGCATCCACCTAAATCCCATATATCAGTATTGACCAATCAATTTGGTTTAATTAAGGATGAGAATCACGCGCTTTAATATTAGAACTACACCCTTCATGGAATGAGCGAATAACATGAATCAGTAGCCTAGTGGGTAACGATCTGATGTTTAAGGCGACGGAGGTTAGGTTTGAGTCTTAGTTAAAATAGTCACTATTAAAAGGTAGATAAACACAGCTGGTGAATCATGAATAGTGTGAAAGGTATATCTTGAGATTTCCTGCCAGCCACTATCTACCAGAAACATATGAAAGATATACTCTAAATTTGCACCGGATGCAAAAGACTTCAATTTTCAACAGTTTAATTCAAACATTACAGAACTGGTACAGGAAACTGTGTGGAAGATCATCACATCCAGAAAGCTGTTGATCTTTTCTCTGCAAAGTGATCTTGGGTCAAGTGGGCATCTTTTAATTGTTTCTATTACCATCTGTTTTGTGATGTTGATGGTTGGATATTTTCACATTAGGGTCTAATTAGAATTAAGATCACAAAATATTTTCAACTTGACATTAAGAATGCGCTGACTTTAGTCACACTTATTACTTGGCTTCGTTAATTAAATCACGACGGCTTTATAGTTATTTTAATAGTGAGTGTTTGATTAAAGTAAATGATGATTAAGCCGTTTAATGTATTCTCGTGAGTTATATAAGTTATGGTGACCCACGATAGTGACTTTCAAACAGTCATGTCACAATTTGAAACAGCTGCTAAAAATAACTTTCAATGATTTTCTTGAAAGCGATTCACCATTATCTTGTACCTTATACTGGTCTTATGTCGTACCAGTAAATGTACAGATCTAGTTTTCAGGTTGGTACTCATTATGGATCAATATTACCTGGGGAAAAATCGGAAACCTGGAAGAAATCGACAACTGCTTCGTCCTAATATTGGACTCCTCAGCGGAGCACATTAGTGACCCATCAGCGATTGAACCTAGCAGCTCGATGTCTACATGCTGGCCATGGGACCTGAAGGTCCTGGGTTCCCTCCATGGAGTGGTCATGTGTAGACACTGATGAGGACTTCTATACTAAGACGAAACAGCAGTCCAGTGCTCCAAGGTTTCCGATGTTTCTCTAACTAATGTCAGTCGATTATACATACTAACTTGAAATCGATAAATAAATCCCAAAAAACCTCCAAATTATGTTCATTCTGTGTCACTCATTCTTCGTGAGTTTACTAATTCTATGAGTATCAAGATAATAGACGCTCTTTTTGTTTTGTGATACCAGTGAAATTCAAATGTGATGAGCAATGAGACCACTATTATTTTTACTTACTTATTGGATTCCAACCTCGCCTGGTTAACTAGTTTACTAGTTACTAGCCGGTCCTAAGCTCGGGTAAAGAGGGAAGGTTGAGCAAAGGGCTAGCAACCCTACCCCGTAAACCAAATCTAACCGCTAAAGAAACTTCAAAGCACAAACAAAATATAAAAAATAAAAACAAAATTATTCCTCGTTGGAATCGGAGAGACGAAATGACGCCAGTTGGTGAAAGCCTTCGGGAAGCCAATTGGCCGATGTGTCTTCTCTCGATGAAAGCGAAAGTAAACGTGGGGACATGGAATGTCCGCACGATGTTTGAACCCAGTAAGGCAGCCCAGATTGCAAGGGAGATGAGAAGGTATCACATCGAAGTGCTTGGGATTTGCGAAAGCAGATGGAATGGGAGTGGACTCTCCAAACTGTCAACTGGAGAATCAATAATCTACTCCGGTCACCCAGACGCCAACCACGAGCACACTGAGTTTTGGAGTGGCTATCATGATGTCCTCAAGAGCATCGAAGGCTGTCCCTCATGCAGTGGGAACCAATCTCCTCCAGGATCATGACAGCAAGATTCAACTCAAAAGGAAGAAAGGTCACAATCATACAATGTTATGCACCTACAAATAATGCAAAGCAAGAGAAAAAGGAGGATTTCTACAGACAACTTCAATCAACACTGGACAAGACGACACACCAGTTGGCGATATCAAAATTCTAATGGGCAGGGTGACATGAATGCCAAACTGGGAGGGGACAACACGGGAAGAGAACTAACCATGGGTCAAGAGGCGCTAGGTGAAATGAATGAGAATGGAGAGTTGTTTGCAGAATTCTGCGCATTCAACGATTTGGTGATTGGAGGCAGTGTGTTCAGGCACAAAGATATCCACAAAGCGACATGGATTTCACCAGATGGACACACTAAAAATCAAATCGACTTTATCTCAATCTCAAGAAAATGGAGACGCAGTCAGCCTACTTGACACAAGGTCAAGAAGAGGAGCAGATGTAGGTTCAGACCACTCACTATCTAGTGCAAGGAACCTTCCAAATCAAGTTAAAAGCCTTCAAGGAAGCTGGTGATAGACCTCAACTCAAGTACAACACTCGGAAACTGAAGGATGAAACTACAAAGGAGATCTTCAAGGCAGCCATCAAGACAAAATGGGAGACATCGAGCAACATCCCTGAAGAAACCTGTGTGGAAGAACACTGGAAGTCTTTGAAAGCCATGTGGAAGGAAACCTGCACAACAGTATTAGGAAGGAAGAAGGTGGAAGACAAGGAATGGATCTCGACGGATACCTGGAAGCTGATAGAGCAGGGAGAGGAGGATGGTGAAGCAGAAGATAAACCAGTGCAAGGATGCTCAACGACAAGAGGAACTGAGCACAATGTATAAAACACTGGACAAAGAAGTGAAGAAGAGTGCACGCAAAGACAAAAGACACTTCTACGAAACACTGGCAAGTGAAGCAGAACAGGCTGCAGGTAAGAGAGACCTGACAACATTGTATCAAATAACCAGGTTGCTATCAGGGAAGAGACCAACACAGATGAAACCAATAAAAGATGAAGAAGGAAATTTAATTAGAAAAGAAGAGAAACAGAGGAAACGATGGGCCGACCACTTGAAGAAGCTCTTGAATCGACCACCACCTGCACTTCGTCCAGAAATACCACCTGCAGCCGCTGAACTACAAGTGAACATTAATCCCCCAACGAAAATGGAAGTCCTGAACGCCATAAAGCTACTGAAATGTGGGAAAGCAGCAGGACCAGATGGAATACCGCCAGAAGCACTGAGAACAGATGCAGAGACAACAGCGGACATGCTCACACCACTATTGCAGAAGGTGTGGAAGGAAGAGAAGGTACCTGACGATTGGAAGAAAGGCTACCTTGTCAAACTGCCGAAGAAGGGAGACCTCAGTGCTTGCAAGAACTGGCGCGGAATCACTCTCCTGTCCACCCAAAGCAAGCAAAATATTAAGCCGCATCATCCTGGAGAGGCTCAAAGATGCACTGGATCCAAAACTGCGACCGGAACAGGCAGGCTTCAGGAAGTACAAATCATGTGCAGACCAAATTGCAACGCTACGCTTTGCATCATCATAGAACAGAGTATAGAATGGCAATCAGCTCTCTACCTCAACTTCATCGACTTTGAGAAGGCCTTTGACAGCGTCGACCGAGAGGTAATTTGGAAACTGCTTCAATACTACGGAGTACCGCAAACCTTTATCCGCCTCATTCAACAACTATATGAAGATGCCACATGCCAAGTAATCCACAATGGGAAGCTCATTGATGCCTTTGAAGTGAAGACAGGAGTGAAACAAGGTTGCCTACTATCCCCCATGATATTCCTTATTGTGGTGGACTGGATCATGCAGCAAACAGTAGGCAGCGAGAAGAGGGGGATACACTGGACGACGGAAAAGAACCTAGAAGACTTGGATTTCGCCGATGACTTGTGCATAATGTCACATAAACTTGAAGATCCACAGGTGAAAGCTAACAAGTTGACAGAAGAGGCAGCTAAGACGGGACTTCAGGTGAATATAGAGAAGACAGAAGTGATGAAGATACCGCACCACCACCATCAACAACAGCAACAAACTCCAATCACCGTCAACGGGAGAAACTTGAAGGAAGTAACCTCCTTCACTTATCTAGGAAGCACTGTTTCAACTACAGGCGGGACAGACGAGGACGTCAAAGTCAGAATCGGAAAAGCAAGACAGGCGTTCATTAGCCTGAAACCAGTGTGGAGATCTTCTGCACTGCATTCAGCATGTGGAACAAGATGCGGATTTTCAACACCAACGTCAAGTCAGTGCTCTTGTATGGCTCAGAGACTTGGCGCGTCACGAAAGGTATTTCCAATAAACTACAGACATTCATCAACAACTGCTTACGCTCGCTGCTGAAGATCAGATGGCCAGAAAAAATAAGCAACAAGGAACTCTGGGAACGAACCAACCAAGAACCTATCACGCAACAAATATGCAGGAGGAAGTGGAGATGGATTGGCCATGCACTGAGAAGGCCGACTGAGGACATCACGCGTCAGGCCCTCGAGTGGAATCCCCATGGGAAGCGACGAGTTGGACGTCCGAGGGTGACATGGAGGAGGTCGTGCGAGGAGGAAATGAGAGCTTGTGGGCTGTCGTGGGACCAGGTTCAAAAGATCTCAGAGAACAGAGGTCACTGAAGACGTGCTACTGAAGCCCTATGTTCCACTAGGAACCCAAGGGACCAATAATAATAAATAATAATAATATTGGATTCCAGCAGTTTCCAGCGTTTAGCCTTTAACAGGTAACTTTGTAAAAATAGTACAACATTCCATGAAATAATAACAGACGAACGAACTTACAGGCATACTTAAATGCCTCAATAACAGTTAGGCTGTTGATAATAATAATAATAATGCCATATAGTATATAATGAACTAGTATGTAATGCCTTCGTCTGTGCATTGGACGCATTTTAGAAAGAATGGAAATGAACCCTTCAGAAATTTACAAACAGCTTGCTGAAATTAAACCCTAATTCTGAAATGCATATTGCTCCCATAGTCAGAAAATTTAGCCTAGGGAATAAAGGCTTGTAAGCCTTCATGTTTAATAACCACCGTAATATCTTTACATCGTCAATTAATGAAAGATCTTAGCTAGTGTTTGCCATTTAGTTGTTGGGAACCACAGGAAGTGGACAAGTACAACAGCTCATTGACTCTCTCTCTCTGAAACGTTTAGTTGATTTATTCATTGTTGATATTAATTACACATTTCTTGATATTCGGTGTTAAATGTTAATTGTGCATAAAGCGGTCACCTAGATTATAATTTACAGTGCATCTCATCTTGTATTGGGCTCAGTATCATTTCAAATGTCTTAATGAACCTAACAAAATACGTTTGTGCCTGTGTGTTTCCCCATTTAAATTATCAAGCTCTTTTTCCATGAATCTGGGTCAAACAGAGGAAGCTTCTTTCTGACCCCAAACAAAGAAAATATACATGACAGTAACCAATTTCTTTATATTAATGCATTCGTTTCCGCCATCGTCTCGCAGTTCTCATGTTCCCAATCAGTGTATGAAATATCTTTACACACAGTCAGAAAAAAGCTGTAGAAACGTTGCCTAGATCTAGTTTTATGATAACCTAAAATGTTTTTATTTTTTGCCTATACAATAACAGCTTATCGTTATTCCTTGCTACAGCTGGAAACGTCTCTTTCGGAAACTGGATAAAGATGGATCGGGTACACTGGATTACCACGAAATTTGTTCTCTCTTTGGTAATGAAAATTCTCCTGAAGTAAGACAGTCAGTCCGAAATTATATGAAGAAATATGACACTGATCGAGATGGACGAATAAATCTCAAGGAGTTTTTAACATTTGTTGCTGAACAGGCTGGAAAAGATTCATGATGATTCTACGTTAAAAACAATTTACAGTTACCGCTAACACATGTTATAAGAATAGTAAACAAAACAAGGTTGCAGAAATAAATGTTTTGTTTATTTTTGTTGAACAATGAACAAGTATAATTTTATGTACAAATAAAAGTGACAAAAATATATCGTATCAACTAATAAAACTTTTTTTTTAAAGCTAGACTGGATACAGTATCCAAAATGTACAAATGGTAGAACCAACGAGAAAATATTAATGTGAATACATTTTTTGGAACCGCTTAACTATTATTTAACCAATATGACAAATATTTAACTGACCTACACCATATAGGCTAGCTGTAAAACGAATGAGCTAAATTATTAAGCATTTGAAGTGTAGATTTTGGGCACCGTGGTAGAGTGCGGTTGCATATTAGGTTAGTCTATTTAAAATGCCAAACAGTAGTTTGTATTAAATGCTGATCAAAGTAACATGCTGATGATATACTTTGGTTGAGTCAAGCTGTTCCAATTAAAGGAAAAATTCAGTTCAATACACTTGAATGATGACTGTCTTCAGGTCAAAATTTACGTAAAATAATAAAGACTATAAGTTCAGCTAGTTATTAAATGTGGTTTAAATTTGATAAGAGACCGCTATGTGTGAATACAATATGCAGCGTAATGTAAGCTGATATTTCATTATTACTTAGATAGAAGTTTGATAATCAAAGAGTTTTTACTGTCGAGTGCTGGTAATCTAAGTTTGCGCGATTCTTCGACTAAAACTGTGATTAGTTTAATCCATACCTCAAGAATAATTCCATAAAGGGTCTAAGAGTTCTTTAACCATTGGGCTCATAACTACTTGGTTTGTATGAACGGACAACACTACACAAAAGAAGTATATCATTGAGTCTACTAATCTTCACGACTAACTCTACTTGTCACAGTCTGCTTCACTAGTTTGAGAATAAATTGCAACCAGTTCGAAAAGAATCAGCTATTCAAAGCTTAAAAGACACTTACAGGTTCACTGAGAAAAAAAGTCAACTAAATGGATGGTTTGCTCTGATGTATCCTCATTATTCATAGACACTCATGTAGACGAAACAATATATACCATAAGCCAGCGTTTAGAGTGAATTTCCGTTCCCGAACATGCGGTTGAAGCTGATTGGGGCTGTATACCATCAGCGCTAATTATCAGCGCAAAATCAAATTTTACTGTCAATAACATGGTGTAACTATAGGGAACATACTGAGACCAGTTTTCACCTATTGATAACCTACAAAAAACAAAGCTCGTGACTCAGCCAACTAGAAAACGCCTTATACAGGTGTGGTCACGATTGTTTGCAACAACTTAATTCATGCGGAAAGTATGTTGCGAGTGTTTAGCCTAGTTCATCGGAAAATTAAATGCAAATGTAACAGAGTGTAGATAGCCTCCTGAATTTGGCAATAGCAAAACCAGATGATGAAACTCGTCAGATCTATTTGCCTGAAAATTTAAAATGAGTTTTATTACCACTTCCATAACTTTCATGCTGCTAGATATAGCCAGAGATTAACTAATACACTCCTTTGTACATTCAGAAAACTTCCGCCTAACCTGTAAAGTAGAATAAGAGTGGGTGACAGAAAAGTGCTTTCGAGGGAATTTCCACCCTTAGAGACTTATTAGGAAATACAGTGGCCAGCTTTGACCTACAGGTGTTGAGAATAAATCTGAGAAAAAATTTAAAAACATCTAATTGATGTACAAGGTTGTTAAAATTGCAAATAAGGTCGATCTAAATCCAGCTAGTAAAAGACTACAAAATATCAATATGGTAGGACGGTGGCAAAGAATTTCTCCCACAAATTTTAAACACCACATAGACTTTGGAGAATATGACTTGAAAATTTAAGAGAGGAAAGAGTAACTACACTTAATGAGGTTAGTTCACTGAGTGAAGAATAATCGGATGTCTCAGAAGACGAATGCAGTGACGAAAACTTCTTCAACGAAATCATTCTCTTAGATGTACATTCGTGAGTATATTGTAAAAAGGGTAGAAAATTCTAGAGTAACTCCCGATCAAACATCAATATAAATTGCCTCTCAAATGAGTTAATTGATGGGGAAATACAAAAAGTGATTAAAGAATGCGAATAGTTGCGTCGTATGTGAATAATCTACAGTGGTCAATAATCTCTAATGACCGGCAAAGAAAGAGGTCTTACATACTTCTTCTGAACGCATTATGATGGTTTGATTTTTTCTTGGGTTCCACCCATGAAGTGGTCATGTGTAGGCACTGCTGAGGACTCCTATACTAAGACAAAACAGCAGTCCATTGCTTCAAGGTTTCCGATGTTTCTCTAACTAATGTCAGTCGATCATAAATACTAACTTGTTCATGGCTCAGCACGAACAAAGACATTTTCATAACAAAATGTTTACATTTTATCTTATGACTTTTGGAAGTTGCAATAGTTTGAAACTATAACGCTTATTACAAACAGTTATTCAATGAATGAAGTGGCCGGAATGCTCGAAGAAAGGCTACTTTCAAAATTCACAATATACACTAGAATTTAAAGCAGTTACATAGAGAACATAGCCGAAAAGATCAACATTCTGTTAGTTTGTGTGTGAAATAGGAAATGGTTTTTTAGTCAGAAGAAAAGAATTACTTGAGATTGTGAAGGTGTATAGTAGTGTTACCTATAATTCAGTTGTGAAAATTAAAAACTAATGAACTGAGATCTCTATGAGCTGGTGCAAATCAGTGAATGAATGTCACTAACGATGTTAAAATAATATGCGAATTCTTAACGAAATCAAACGACAGTTAACAGCGAAATGCTTCGTTAATTATTCTTTCATTCTGTTTACAAAATCAGGTCATATTACTTTAGTTGCAGTTGATTCAACGGAATGAGTAAGCAGGCTGGTTTTTTGAATGTTGAGTATGCTGTATCCATCAATCATCTGTCAGTTTTGCTTGCAAATTTATTCTTCCCTTTAAAAAAGCAAGCCTCTTTACTGTATGGTTATACAATCTAGTGGTTGCCTATAGTTCAGTTTTTTCTGTGTACTTACTGTTGAAAGTATATGTCATTTTATGAGTGAAGTTAAAGTATACCATTCAATAACGTTTCACACTAATATCTGCGATTTAGCAATTACTAATCGCTAATTGCTAAATTTGACAAAGGTAACTCAACAGTAGTTATGGACAAATCGGATTATCTTAAAAAAATGGATGAACATATCCAAACAGGGCCATATGAAGAGATTAAGAAACCTATAGATACTGTCATGAATAAAATTAAGAAATCTACAACAGATCTGATACGCCGACTGAAGCCATCTCTAGGTAAGTCCGAATGGTTTACTTTAATGCCAAAAACTAATAATCCTAGCAGAATTTACGGTACTATTAAGGTTCATAAAGCAGGTTATCCCATTAGGCCGATAGTTGACTTCCGAACACACCAACATATGAGATATCAAAGTATTTAGCATCAGTATTACGTCCTGTTAGAGACCGTTCCAACTCTAGACTAGTAAATTCTTACGAGTTGAAACAAAAACTTAATGACCTGCACATAGAAGAGAATGAAAAAATGGTTAGTTTTGACGTAACAAGTCTTTATACTAAAATACCAATCAATATGGCACTGGAGGCAGTCAGAAATCAACTAGATACTGACTCACAACTTACTCAAAGAACCAAGGCATCGGTTGGTGAAATCATGTTAGGAGTGCAGTTATGCTTAACCTCGACAGTCTTCAAGTTTCAGGGAAAGATATATAGACAAACAGAAGGAGTAGCAATGGGATCACCAATATCCCCTATAGTAGCAGATATATTTATGGATAGTTGGGAAGATATGGCTTTACGAACATATAATCCGACACCTAAGATATGGTGGCGATATGTAGATGACACATTTACAGTGTTGAAATCGGAACATATCGACAGTTTCTTGACACACATAAACTCAGTAGTTAACGCAATCCAATTCACTTACGAAGTAGAAAATGAACAAGGAGAATTACCTATGTTGGATTGCAGAATAAAACGAAGGATAGATGGTGGTTTAGATACTACCGTCTACAGAAAACCAACACATTCTAACAGATATCTAGACTTCAAGTCATCTCATCCAGTGTCAGTTAAAGCGGGTTTAGTCAAATGTCTAAATAACAGAGCTGAGAAACTCACTAGTCATTGTAAGGACTTAAATAAGGAATTGAAACACATAAAAGAAGCGTTAATAATTAATAATTATCCCCATCATTTTATTAAGAAATTCACACGGACACATAAGAAGCAAAATAATAACACTAATACAAATACAAATAATAGTGAC
Organism: Heterobilharzia americana; assembly: GCA_944470555.2. Taxonomy (NCBI): domain Eukaryota; kingdom Metazoa; phylum Platyhelminthes; class Trematoda; order Strigeidida; family Schistosomatidae; genus Heterobilharzia; species Heterobilharzia americana. Next base: position 113,752,387 of record OX104134.1, on the reverse strand, counting down.
AACATAAGTAGAAAGGAAATCAACACCTCTATTGTGATACCATACAAGGAAGGAACATCAGAAACCATACGTAGGATTCTCAACAAGGTTGGAATTAGGGTGGCATTTAAACCAACAAACTCACTTAGAGGTAAGCTTTGTCGGCTAAAAGATCCGATAGAACCAATTAAGCAAAATAATATAATCTACCAAATTCCATGTAATGACTGTGAAGTCAAATACATAGGTCAAACTAGCCGGTCGGGGTCAGTTAGATTAACAGAACATAGGAATTTAGCTAAACATAGAACGGCAGACCCCAATAAGATCAATAACCTAGAAAAACACTCAGCCATTGCATTACATTCATTAACACACAACCACACAATAGGATGGGACAAAACCACTGTACTTAAGTCTAATATAGCTAGGTGGAGAGAGAGATTAATTACTGAATCTTTGTTCATCGAATCCACACCCAACACATGTAATAGGAATGACGCAACACCTATACCAGAGATATGGAAAACTTTACTACCAATCAAAAAACAAAAAACAAAGAGAGATCAGGTGACAGGACTATAAAATCAGATGTCGAAAGAAGTGTGATTACATTGATATGATTATGAGCAATAATTTATGCTCGAAACGTAATCAAGTAAATAATACTGTATCACTGTGCGCTTTATATCAAATAAACAAATCTAATATGGAATTACATTCTACCACAGTGCCCAAGTTTTTCACTTACAGTATGTACAAGCGCAAGGATATTCACAAAGGAGCAACATGGATTTGATTTCACCAGATCAACACACTACACTAAAAATCAGATCGACTTCATCTCAATGTGAAGAAAGTGGATACGCAGCCTACTGGACAAAGGTTAGATCAAATCAAGAAGGGAAGCAGATGGTAGGTTCACACCACTCACTATCTAGTGCAATGAACCTGACTTCCAAATCAAGTTGAAAGCCTTCAAAGAAGTTGATGACGATAGACCACAGTTGAAGTTGAACACCCAGAACAGGAATTGAACTGAAGGAGGAAACTACGAAGGATATCTTCACGTTAGTCAGTCATCAGGATAACAACCCTGAAGAAACACGCGTGGAAGAACACTGGAATTCCTTGAAAGAGATGTGGAAAGAAACCCGCATAACCGTGTTAGGAAGGAAGAAGAAGAAGAGGCAAGACAAGGAATGGTGTGCATCTCGATGGACACATGGAAGCTGATTGAGGAGAGAGAGGAAGATAGATGGTGAAGGAGAAGACAAACCGGTGTAGGGATGACCAACGAGAAGAGGAGGTGAACACAACCTATAAAGTACTACACTGCACGAAGCAGTGAAGAAGACTCAGCGCAAAGTCAAAAGACACTCGTACGACACACTGGCAAGTGAAGCAGAACAGGCTGCAGGTAAGGGAGTCAGAGACCCGACAAAATTATATCGAATAACCAGGTTACTTACTATCTGGGAAGAGATCAACATAGATGAAACCAATGAAAGCTAGTGAGGGAAACCTAGTTATCAAAGAAGGGAAACAGAGGAAACGATGGGCTGACCACTTCAAAAAACTCTTGAATCGACCGCTACCACCACCAGCATCTTGTCAAGAAATACCACCACCAGTAGCCCAGACGCAGAACTATCAGTGAACACAAGCCTTCCGACAAAAGCAGAAGTGGAGTTCTGAATGTCATACAGTTTCTGAAATCCGAGAAAACAACAGGACCGGATGGAATTCCACCAGAAGCACTGAAAACAGACGCAGAGACGACAGCAGCGGACACGCTGACACCACTATTCCAGAAGATCTGCAAGGAAGGAAAGGAGGAAGGAAGGAAGAAAGAAAGAAGGAAAGAAAGAAAGGAAAGTTACCTGGAGATTGATTGGAAGAAGGGCTACCTTGTCAAACCTTCAAACAAGGGAGACTTTAATCTTTGTAAGAACTGGCGCAGAATCATGCTTCTGACCCTGTCCATTCCAAGCAAAATAATAAGCCGTATCATACTAGAGAGAATAAAAAGTGCTCTGGGTTCAAAATTACGACCAGAGCAGTGTAGTGGCTGGCTTCAGGAAGAACAAATCATGTGCGGATCAAATTGCAACGCTGTGCTAAGCTACGCATCATCATAGAGCACAGCATAGAATGACAGTCAACTCTCTACTTCAACTGCATGCATTTTGAAAAGGCCTTTGACAGCGTCGGCCGTGAAGTAATTCGGCATCTGCTACTTCAACACTACGGTTTTAGTGTTTCAAACCTTCACCAACCTCATTCACCAGCTGGATGCTACGTGATACTACATACCACGTGATTCTCAATGGAAAGCTCAGTGACGCCTTTGAAGTGAGTTTTTGGGGATAGGAGTAAGATAAGGTTGCCGCCAACTCTCACCGACGATCCTCCTGATTATGGTCGACTGGACTGGACTGGATCATACAAGAAACTGTGAGGAGCTGTGAGAAGATGGACATAGTCTGGCTGGATCGATGAGAAGATCCTAGAAGACGATTTGAATTCCGACGATGAAGATTTATGTCCAATGTAGCACAAACTCGAAGATCTACAGGCAAAAGCCAACAAGTTGGCAGGAGAGGTTAGGCGGTGAAGACGGTACTTCCTTCAGGTGAACGTAGAGAAGACAGAGAAGACAGAACCAGTCGCCCAACAAATATGCAGGAGAAAGTGGAGATGGATTGGATTGGACATACACTGAGAAGACTATTCGGGGACATCATGCGCCAGACCATGCCGTCTAGTGGAACTCAAATTGTAAACGACTAGTTGTGCGTCCGAGGTGGGGGTGACGTGTAGATCATATGAAGAAAAAATGAAAGCTTCTGGTTAGTTGTGGAGCCAGTTTGAAAATACTGCGCAGTATAGAGTGAAATGGCAACGTGCTTCTGAAGCCCTATGTTCCAGTAGGAATCCAGAGGACAAATAATAATAATAATATGACTTTACTGCACACTGATGAGTTGTTAAACTAAATATATGCTTTCAATCAAGGGCTTTGTGCAGGATTGTCCATGGAAATTGGCAAGTATCCCTAAACTAGATTCGATATTCGTGCTCTAGAGCCAATTGATTGCAACACCCACCTTACCGAAAAAGTCCATTGGATAAATCATTACTTGTCTGTTACTTCTATTGCAAGATACTGTGTAAACTGCTCTTAGTGTAACTAATTATATGGTAATGGAATGTCCTTGCATATTTCTATTACTGTAGATGGGCTTAAATTATCGTTCCTATTTTACTTTCTAGTTTTAAAACTTTTGAAAGTTTGATTATCCCACATTAGCAGTTAACTTTCTGCATTGTTAACTGGATTAATAAGTAAGGTAAAATAACTCACAGTGGAAATACAAAGTTGTTTTCAGAGTGACACAGACACCTGATTTCAACGAAAGGGAAATATAATACGCATTTGCAGGTAGTTGCTAGTCATTTGGAAAACATTTCAAATAACACCGTACAGACTGAAATGTAAAATTCATTTTTCTAATAAATTTCTTGCACTAACCTCAGTACCTTATTTTCTCGTAACTTTTTTAGCTTAAGTTAGGTAAACGGCAGTAAAATTAATTTGGTTCCTTGAAAATAACAAGCTACAACCAGCTTTACTGTGTGTTCTCTACCTGCTGTAAAATAACTTAGTTTGCAAACCGATACTACCTAGTGAAGTTACCAGTGAGAAGGTATTTTTGTGTAACGTTTGCAGGTTTATTGTTCGGCAATTTCCAATTCGCTCATAAGTTTATAGCCTTTCTTCAGGTTCAACGTAATATTTCATCGTTAAAGACATGAATTCACGATAAGAAAAGGTAGTTTTGATCTTGGTAATTTGGAAATTTTCAATTTATTTGATATCCTTGAAGCTTGGAACATTGTTTAAATCATGCTAAGCTTGGAAATGCCCACAGTTGATTGGCAGATATTTTGCTGAGTGTCTATAGGGCAAGAACTTTCATTTGAATTCACACACGTGCTACTGAAGCCCTATGTTCTACTAGGAACCCGAGGGACAAATAACTATAATAATAGTAGTTACATAATGATTTTGCGTAGACAACAGTGGTGATAAGTCCTTCATTAAGACAGTTTTCATTTGGTTGTACACCACATTGTAGCATCTCTAAGTATCACTTTGAGTAATCTTTGTTTTATTTGAGCACAGTGATTAGCCTTTCAGGCCCACCTGTTGCATTGGTTGCATCCAAAGTTGCTAAATTTCGTAAACAGGAGTCCTATGGAGTAGAACTATATCAAAGCTGAAGGCTGTCAGAATCTAGTTTATCTCCTTCTTCCGTTACTAAACAGTGTCTAAACACTGACTCTAGAACATTAACCTGAGGAAATTCGCTTGAGTACCCAAGTACTCCTGAAACTTCAATATAACCCTGTAAATTTCGCATTATGTATTAAGCTACTCATTAGTAGTATGAAGTTCGGTTAAAATGTTTTAGTAAATTGCTTTCCCGAAACTCTCCTTTTTGACGAATAAAAGTATGATATACAAATCATGGCGTATTACCTATTTTAAACGGAATAAGACTGAGGAAGAGTTCACCAGAAAACAGTTTAGAGCACGACGGCATGCATTTCTCAGAGATGGTCAAAATCACAAACTAACAGCAATAAAACAGTCAATTCATGCAAAAGAGGAACAAAATGTTCCATCAATAGGCATGGAGATGGCTTTCTGGGGATATAGTATTTCTCATACTAATAACCGTAAGTTGTACAGCAGATGAAATATCTTTCAAAAATATTCTTAAAAGCAAGAAACTGTTCTCAGAAAGTCATTGCGCAATATAATATTCACTGGGTTTCAAATCAGATACACTGGTTTCATCTGAATTTGCGTTGCACTACATAGCTTATGTTTCGCTCTTGCACTATGAAATAATTTGATCTGATATCAATTGAAAAAAGTGGGAATCAGCTGACTTTGGTTCGGTTGCCTGAATATTGCTAGTAATTTCCTTTTTATAGTAATGAAAACATGCAAGTCAAGATTTTGGCGGTGAATTTTCATTTATAATGAGTTCAATACTATGAGTTGAGCTGTAATATTATTGCGTTGAAGCATGAAACCATTGAAATGCTTAAATGCTGTTATGCTACCCTCATCTAGCGATCACAGTGCATATGACCAACAAGATTATGCTAATTTAGTTGCGTATGCGTAAAGCAAATGAACAGTGATTCCAACTCATGAGTGAAAATAAAATTCTGAAATTTATTTTTGAAATACTTCACCACAATCATTGCAGTACTTCTCCAATTACCAACTGGGAATGTGTCAGTATCCATATCTTAGCGTTAAGCAGGTAGAAGCAGATTCAAAGGAACACTACATGAAATAAGTAAATGATCAAGCCAAATGTTCTGAACAATATTGGTGAAAAGGAAAGTGTTAATGGTTGAGATTTTTTAAGACTGAAATCAGTCAACATCAAAAGTTCGAAATAAAACTTTTCATGCTGAAAAGGCATGGATTTATTATTTTTACATTTTGCATGTATGCATTTACTTGTAAAACTACTGCACGCCACCTGAAGGGTTCTAATAGACTACTTATTCATGGGACTGACAAATAAAAATTCATTATATCGATTGGCTATCTGGGAATTGTGAAAAAACTACATTTGCCTGATCTATACGGCTCACTTGTGTCAAAATACCATCATACTTTGTGGAAAGGCATTTCAATGGCATTTCGTTTGTAGTTTCATGAAAACGATTACCTGCCACAGATTTCAATAAGTTCAAGAACTGATCATGTATGAAGAGTTCGTCTTTGAACCAATAATGCATACATGCTCGGACCTCCCCCAATTAAATCAGTGATTGCACTGGGTATCCTTGAGTTTACTCATATTCAACTAACTTTTATTTATGAGTTGATAATCATACGCTGCAAAATTTGAGGCACAAATATATAAATTTATTAATTCCAACGTGTGTCTGCATTAAAAAAATCCGTATAGGATCTTGAGATTTACAAAACAAACTTTTGCAAACTGATTTCTGATACTTTAGAGGCTTGTTACATTTTCTGTTAACAAAATGAAAAGCAGCATGTTAATGAATATAATGAATAAACCAATGGAAACAGTTGCGTCCATGATACTAAAGAATTGGACAAAGAAATTTTCTACTTTTTGAGGACCCTATTGTTGGAGTAGGGTATTATTTAACTTGGAGTATTATATCACCATATATTCCATACCTTTTTTGATTTTAATTCTTCTCTTTGTGAGTCGAATTTTTGTAGGGTATAATTTTACTGAAATTAGCAAATGTGGTTTAGTTCAACAACCATCTGCCCAATATTTTATGAAAACATACTCTTCAAATCTTCTTGACCACTCTCAGAGGAATCAAGGACACGCGTTTCGTCCTACTTGGGACTCGTGAGCTGGATGAACCTGTCTCTGAGTGAGTGATATTATTCACACGGAGACTTGAAACCAGTATTTATAGCTGTAAACCCCAAAGCGCTATCCACTAGGCCACTGAGGTGCTAGATCCTTCGCTTGTACAAAGGGATGGGATGCACATCTTGGATTCCACTGTGAGTCACTAAGATGGATACAATATCATGGATATTCAAAAGTATCGAGGCATCATCATAGGAGCCCATCTTACAACAAAGTTTGAGCATTTCGGCTGTGTAGCAGCGGGGAACAACAAGTACCAAGCATAAACTCTAGTTTCACTCAACAAAAGGAGCAGCAAGATGTCAATTTCAGAGCGTCATTTATCTCCTCATCACTTCTACAGATTTGAAGTACCGCAACTGTGGTGAATATGTTCAAAGAAGGATATTACTTACTGAAGATTTTACTCTGGCGGACTGATGTAAAATGTTAACTTTCCGCTTATTTAGTTGGATTACAAAGAATGCTAATTGAATTTGCATACGCCACCTTCGGTCACTTAGCGATGAACTTTCCAAGTCTCAAAACTGACATGAATAAAGTCAAGCGATGCTAATTAAAGCCACACTTTGAAAACATTTGTCTTCTTAGGTTCGAAAGTAATGATCGTAGGACATATTAGGAACATGTTAGTATGGAATATTTCAGTATACCATACCATATTCAATGATATTGTAGTTGACATTTCTGTTTGGTTACTTATTAGCTTATGGTTTAGTTGCATAAATTAAGTATTTCTGAATTAGTACTGTTCATTGAGTCATTCATACCAGCTTTGAAAATGTAACAATGTTTTAATGCTATGGATGATCTTAAAGGTAACCTTCTGTACCCAAACTTGAATATCAACCTGAAAACTTAATGTCTGATCCATAATCTTGAAAAGGATTTTCCTAGCAAGATCAAAACACTGAGAAATAATAAAAAATACTTGTTTATTTTGTTATTTCTTTTAACATACACGGATAAAAACACATATACGATGAATCACACGAACTCGGTGCCCAATGTTTTTTCATTCAATCCAGTCCTTTGTTGGTCAGAATACTTTCAAAAGTTTGTGCTATGGTTAACAAAGTTTCATTAACTCTTGAGCATACTAACGACTAGAGAAGCCTCTTGATAAACATTCAAAAATATCTACTCAATAATACTATTACTTATTTGCTAAGCTTCACTATTTTCATTTGTACGTTTCAGTATGCCTGTATTAAAACCCATTTAACCATTTGCACCAAAATGTTCGGATATTAAATAACCGCAAATACATCCAAATAAAATTTTAAAAGCCGCAATCCACTCGTAAGCCTCAAGATTTCCATTGTTCAGTCTCTTTTTTATTGATGCATCAATTACCGCATTTATAAAAATTTGAGTTGAAGATAATCAAAATTCAACAAAATTTTTCCATACTTTCTTAATCATTGAACAGCTTTAAGATGAAGACTCATCTTTCAAACAAATAACTTTTATTTTAAAAAGGTTTGTACTTGGTCGCTATCAAAACAATACACAACTTATAAAACAACAAAACCTCGTGCTACTTTGTTTTTCTTGCAACGCGATATTATTTTTGCGAAACGTGTAAAGTAAAAAGCAGCACTTTATTTTTTATTTCATAGGTGACGAGGATGGTGGATGTACTCAAAGTACCTAAGAACTTAGTTTAACAAAAGTTTAAAACTAATAAAGATAGAAATTCTCAACATCATAGTATTTCGGTCAATTTATTGGATAAATCATATCCTTATGGATTTATACAAGCTAATGTACATTGTGCGACTGGTAAACTAGCTGTCAGACTTTCAAAGTGGAAGGTAAATGAATTTATGTTTATTTCATGAAACACTTATCATTCTTTTCAAGTCTAACAATACCATATTTCTAATTCAACATGAAAACAAATTTCTTATCTCACTTGAAACATGCATTAGGGTCAGTAAGTTAAGAAATGGGCATCACAGTGCAATGACTCCACGTGACCATTTTTGTCAACCATTGATGGAAACGGATATTAGTTCCAAAGATAAAATCAGTGTCTGTAGGTCCCTGAAAACAATACAGGTTCGTTTCTTGTGAGGTAATATTTGCTCATTTTCATACTTTTCTGTACAACCATGCCAAAATCACCTCTGATAGGTGCAATATTTTAGAGGTAGTATTCATCATGGACTGACATCAGTTAGGGAACCACTGAAAATTTGAGAGCACTGGACAGCTGTTTTGTCCTAGTAGAGGTCTCCAGATGGATATCACGAAGCTCTAATGAGAAGCCATGATCTGATTGATCAACCGGTGATAAGGAAGTGGATACCAACTGAAGATCTTGGGTGATGTTCGCGCTATATCGTGGATTGATAGAAGTTGGAAACTGTGAAGCACTGAAAACGGGCCAAGTGGCTGAGTGGATAACGCGTTTGCCGTGGAACCTGGAGGTCCTGAGTTCGATCCCCAGCCGGGTCGTGAGTGCGTACTGCCAGGGAGTCTCATACTTGGACGAAACAGCCATCCAGTGCTCCCAGATTTCCAATGGTTTCCCAACTGATGTCAGTCTATGATGAATACTACCTCTAAATTAAAAATCCCCATTCATCTCAAAAATACATTACCGTATAGTGCTCATTAAATGTAATATTTGTTGTTTACCATGTAATGTTATCTGAATATTGAAAATGTTTTGTAAACTCTTGATGCAGCAGTTGCATTATTGGGTTGTCCAATAAGGAAACACGGACCCTAAGTGGAATGCTTGTTCGATGACATTCAAGCAAAAATGAACAATTTTAAATTGTTGCCTCCTGAGATGAAAGAGAATGATTTTATGAAAAAAGTACATATTAGGCATATCAGGTACTGTCGATCACTGTGAATTTGTTACTTGTTAATCAAATGGTATCTAATCAATTTACGCATCTTTAGATACTTTATGATTTGAGTTTCTGCATTTCATTTACTAATGTAGAATTAAATTTCCTGTCCTGCTTCTCATCTTACGAATGTAAAAATGCCCAGATAGTCCAAGGATGAACTTTCATCAATTCTTCTGTTGACGTTTTGTATTTCATTACTGAAACAGTAAACAGACAGACTGACAGAGTCAACGTAGAACCTCACACACACGTGCATTGGTTCAAGTTACCACACTTCACAGTAGTGTTAAAAGATAGGTGGATAGAATAAGAGGGATTTCAAAGTAGACAAAGTTGTGTAAGAGAATAAACAGTCTGAAGATATCACTTTTTATGCGAATATTCAAGCTACAGAAGACGTGAAGACGGTAGCTCAGTTTAGTTGTGATTACAATATTTTACTTTAGTCATCACGAACAGCAGTTATTACAATTATTTCGCTCTGATCTTTCTTCTAGCTGTATTCAAAACAACATAGGAAGTGATCTCTGTGAAAAGATTGTCACTTCCGCTTGTAAAACACTTGCCAAATTTTCGGTGAGACGATATGAAGGATTTTCTTATCCTATGGACGTCATTTTAAAACATATTTAATACGTTTTCTGAAGAAAAGCTAACACATGCTATGCAAATCTTGTGAAGATTGAATTTGGCATAATTTGACCAGTGACTACACCTGATTGTTTCTGTAATCAAAAACATTAACTCATAGAGTGGGCGTTTTGAAAGTATTATTCAATTAAATTATGAGAATAACATGGACTTAACCAATAGAAAGAACGTGATTTCATCCACTTTGCTTACTTGAAGTTGTAATGTGTTATAAGGTAAAGCAGCAAATTAACTTCCGATATCATTTCAAAAGCAAACCTGATACTTTAAAGCAAGTACTTTAGATTTTTTTAAAGTTAGAAAATGTAAGTTAGCATATTTTTGTTTAATGATCGAGTCAGCATTGTGTCCGGCTATAGATGTTACTCAAGGGATACGCTTTTCAGATGACAGACTTTTATTCAATGCAATTGTAGAGGAAGAAGGCTTACAGTATTGTCAACTATTGTATGAATCACCGATGTGAGCTGCAACTGTTGTTTACCTTATAGTGCGAAATTGCCAGAATCAGATAGATAAACTTTGTAATGATGAATAAACCTAGTGCTTCTAATAAAAGTATTTGTACAACCAGACTGCGCATATTCCTATGAAATATAGTTTAACCGCTACTGGTATTCATCCTTATTCTCAAAGGTAGTATGTAACCATATATTATTCACATGTATTCATTTTGAAAACTGATGTAAACTTCTGGTGATAGCAGGTGTTCATGTATATTAATGACTTTGTGAGCAGAAGTGACTAAATAGATGCACAGAACTTTAATATCAAATAAACAACCCTTTTTCATTATCATTACCCTCACTGTCAAAAGGTTTACCAAAGAAGAGGGAAAATTACAAGTAAAATGGACTGCATTCGCAACTATTTTGAACATGAGTGAAAAAATAATACACTGTGAAAACGTTTTTCTTAGTTTTTGAATAGAGCAGTTGTTCTTCCGGTTTCAGTTGAACATCTTGAAACTGATGTACTCTGAGTAGGATGAAACAGTTTGAATCATAATTTACTACGTTGACGCCGTTGTAAGTTAAGCCGTTTGTACCTGGTAGTGAAAACATATCCTTCATAGCATTCATAAAATCTACTAATTTGAATTACATCGATTCCTCCAAAGTAAGTCGAAAGTAATTTGCAAACAGTAAGATTAGATACTGTTTATCTGATTCAAAATTGGTGTTTCAATAATATCGCAATTCAAACTAGTTTGTATGAGTGTGTGTTTCTTATCAGATATTTCACATGAATTATTTATTTATATCAGATTATTAATTAATGTATCTCTGTTTACCACTGTCATTTGGTTGGTATCCATTCATTCTCATTATCTTGAGATTATTCAAGCTTTCGAGAGGTTAGACCCAATAACGTTATATAGGTCATTCTTGTATACAATACTTACAAGGCATAGTGTTAATAACTGTTGTTCTACGAAGATATAACAAATTACGGAGAACTAGAAGACATATTAGTTGGTGTCAGCTAACTAGGCAATGTATTGACTATATTCACATCATCCAAGCGTAATTGTTGGAATGGGTAAACTTGTTTGTCATGGTAAACATTTTGATTTAATAAAGGACTGATTTCATCGGAGCTCAACAAACTGAAACTAGGTGTTTTTGATTTCTGAAAACTATCTTAATTATAAAAACAGCTAATCTGATTTACATTTATTTGAAATCCATAGTCATCATTTGAAGTTTTCGAAAATTATTGTTTGAGAAGCCAATTAATTCATTTAAGAATCAGAAAATTCGGTGGAATAATGCCTGACAAAGAAACGTACATGAATTTATTCAAGCAGCTGGATAAAATGGAGATGGTCTTGTTGCCTATGAGGAATTGAAAGCTGGCTTGCAGTATTTAGGAATGGATCAAGATTGCGTAAAGGTGGATTTGGTTTTGAAAAACAAAAATATTTTTTATCTTAGCTACCTAAAGCTAGAGTTAAATTAAAGTTTCCTATTTTAAAATTCGACTGAAAAATAAAAATAATGCCAAAATAATAGAACATGAACACTGCAGTGAAGTGTGAATCCGTTTTAGTATTATTACACGAAAATTGTGCGCTTGTATATTTGAGGCTGGGTACAAACCGCCATCCAAAATCTCAGTCGAAAAGAGGTCAATTCCAAATTAGATTTGCTTCTTTAATCGATAACACACAGTGAGAGTCGACGCAGAAACAACAGCGAATATGCTCACACCTCACCACTATTGCAGAAGGTCTAGAAGGAAGGGAGGAAAGGTACCTGCCGACTGATTGGAAGAAAGGCTATCTGGTCAAACTTATGAAGAAGGACGAACTAAATCTTTGCAAGAACTGGCGAAGAATCAAGCTCATGTCCACCCAAACCAAGCAAAATATTAAGCCTCATCATCCTAGAGAGACATAAGGATGCACTGGATTCAAAACTACGATCGGAAAAGGCTGGCTGGATTCAGGCAATACAAATCATGTGCCGACCAAATTGCAACGCTACGCTTCGCATCATTATAGAACAGAGTATAGAATGGCAGTCAACTCAGCTCAACCTCAACTTCATCGACTTTGAGAAGGCTTTTGACAGCGTCGACCGAGAAATAATTTGTCAGTTGCTTCAACACTACGGAATACCACAAACATTTATCAATCTCATTCAACATCTATATGAAGACGCCACACACCTGCCAAGTAATTCACAATGGGAATCCCAGTGATGCCTTCACTCTGGAAGTGAAGACAGGAGTGAAACAAGACTGTTTACTATCATCCATTATATTCCTGATTGTGGTCGACTGGACTGGATCATGCAACAAACAGTGAGGATCTGTGAGAAGAGGGGGATACGCTGTTTGACCGGGGTAAAGATCCTAGAAGATTTGGATTTCGCCAATCATGATTTATGTCCAATGTCATACACACTTGAAGATCTAAAGGCGAAAACTAACAAGTTGACAGAAGAGGCAGGGCAGGGCAGGGCAGGGCAGGGCAGCGAAGACAGGACTTCAGGTGAGTGTAGAGAGGATAGATGAGATGAAGATACCCATCCAACACCACCAACAACAGCAACAACTACAAGCTCCAATCACCATCAACGGCAGAAACTTAAAGGAAGTAACCTCCTTCACCTATCTAGGAAGCACTGTTTCAACTACAGGCGGCGGTGGCACAGATAAGGATAGCAAGGCCAGTCAGGATCGGAAAGACAGCAAGACAGGCGTTCATTAGCCTGAAACCAGTGTGGAGATCTTCTGCACTGCATTCAGCATGAAGAACAACATCCGGATTTTCAACACCAACTCAGTCAAGTCAGTGCTTATGTGTGATGGTTCAGAGACTTGGTGCGTTACGAAAGGGATTTCCAACGAACTACAGACATTCATCAACAACTGCCACCTACGCTGGCTCGCTACTGAAGATCAGGTGGCCAGAATAATAGGAATAAGCAACAAGGAACTGTGGCTGGGTAACGAACCAACGAAGCAAGAAGCTATCGCGCAACAAATATGCACTGGAAGGAAGTGGAGATGGATTGGACACAGACTGAGGAGGCCGACTGGGGACAGCACGCGCCAAGCTTCGAATGGAAGCCAGATGGGAAGCGACGAGTTGGGGGAGGGGTTACAACTGAGCGTGACATGGAGGAGATCGTGCGAGGAGGAAATGAGAGTTTGTGGGCTGTCGTGGAGCCGTGTTCAAAAGATTTCAGAGAACAGAGTGGAATGGAGACGTGCAAGTGAAGCCCTATGTTCCGCTAGAAACCCAAGGGATATTGAGTAATAGGTACAGTGGCTTTATCCCACCCTATTGTTTGGTTGTGTGTTAATGCATGCATTGCAACAGCCGAGTTTTTTCTTGATTATTCGTTTTATTTAAGTCTGTTTTTCTATATTTAGCTAAATTCTTATATTCGGCTATTCTAACTGACCCCACCGACTAGTTTGACTTATGTACTTGACCTCATAGTCAATTATTGGAATTTGATAGATTAGATTATTTTGCTTAATTGGTTCTATCGGATGCTTAAGCCGACAAAGTTTATCTCTGAGTGAGTTTGCAGGTGTAAATGTCAACCTAATTCCAGCTCTGTTAAGGATTCTGCGTAAAGTTTCTGAGGTACCCTCTTTTTGGGTTATACAATGAAGGCTGTGAACTCTTTTTTACTCCTGTTGTCGTTATTAGTCGCAATAGTATGACTGTTATTTTTCGTTTTTTGTCTGTCACTAAGAATTTCTTGATAAACTGTGGAGGATAATTATTAACTATTAGAGCTTCTTTTAAGTGTTTAGGTTTTTGCTCTCACTGGTCAGAAAAAGAGGTTAGTCTGGAAAAAAATGTAAATTAGTCGATAAGAATAGATTATGCATAAATCAGATTCGTTGATGCATGGAAAATTTTAATCAAACCTTAGAATAAGTCTTGCTGTTACATTCAAAGAGGTCTTGTTTCGCAAACCAGATGTGTAAAACTTTTCAGCCTCTTTTTTGGACATTTAGAAAAAGACTGATTGAGCGAAGCAATATATTCCTTTTCAATTAGGTCTTCATCTTGGGCTCTGCCCTAATATATAGGTTTACAATTTAATCAAACTACCAATCACGTGGTGATGTTTTGGAAATAAAGATGTAAATAATCAATAGAGTTGCTAAAATTGGAAATATGAATAATGATAGAAATAAGAAGGGGAAGAGGTGTACAAAGTGAACCTAGAAATTACATCATGTTGACGGCCACGGTAGTGAAAGTGGAAATAGAAAATATTATTCATTGATGATACTATTATTCTAGTTTTTATTTTATTACACTGAGTTGACCAGTCACTGTTGGGACATGGACTTCAAAAACAGATACCTGAATATTTCTTGGGGGTTGATTTGTTATTGTTTAGTAGGTGGAGGCTAGAAGTGGAATCCTTGAGAAACAACTTCATCTCCTTGTTGTCTCACAATCTAGATCTATCTGCTACCTAATGTGTCGGTGTTCCTACTGAGACTTATACCGGGCATCTACTCTACCACATGGTTACAAAAGTTCCCGAAATTACTCAGGTAGGCATTAGCTTTCACTTGCCCACATTTATTTCTTCAGTAGTTCTCTAAAATGTTACACTAAGTATTGTTTCAATTTTCTGTCACTTTATCTTAGGAAGTAGCAGTCTAAGACCTTGTGTTGAGTGGAATTCCTATCTCGCTGTTAATATGAAATATAGTGCAGTTTGCTTTGCAGGTTTTTCCTTTTTAAATCCCTGATCACTTGTGTTATAAATCAAAGATATAAAGTGAGAACAAAAAAGATGTGAAATTTCTTCCTTTACAAACTTCAGAACTTTTCCAGCTGAACAGATTCTTAACTATCTGTCTGCTGCCTTTGCATTCTAAGTCACGTAAAGTAGTTCCCTTTTGCTGTATCAGTGAAAATTTCTTCTGCTTAAGAATTCAAGTAACTCATATTACTGGACTGAAGATGATTTTCAGTTTAAAGACAAATTATCACCACTGCATTTACATCAAGAGGCTCAGTGCAAAATAAATGAAATTATATGGCAATGATGGTAAACAAGATTGGCTCACAATACAACGGGTTAGAAGTGCATAACACTGTTTAAGTGTTCTTCATTTCAAGCAATATATTGACAGGATTTTTAAAAATTCAATGAAGACATACTATCTTATCCCTTCAGCTGACGTTTAGCTTCAAAATAAGTCCTAGAATCAACCCTGCTATATTTTGAGAAATATGCATAGTGACTCCAACATAATCTGTGTTCATATATGTTAGTTAACGCTTTATTAAAGGGTCTTAGAAATTTTATCTTTCTCTTATCATTAGAGGAGCCAAGAGTCTACCTAGTACTTATAATCAGAAGAAACTTTTCTCAAATTTATCTTTGTAATGAACTTTTAAACAAAATTAACAGACTTCAATAAGATTTTCACAAGTCTTGCGTATGTTTAGGCTCCTTAGAATATTGAAAATAAAACCTTGGCAAGGCGTAGTACAACTTCTTTTCTCACCAAGAGGAAGCTATATATTTCTTTTCTCAGTTTAACATATAGGTTATATTAATCAGTAAAGCAAGGGTCTGAAACAAATGTTTAGTAGACATTATAAATTTATTTTTAAATCCCACTCTTATTTCATAGGAAGTAATGCAGATACTTGATTCAAATAGAGATGGTAAGATCACTTTAAGCGAATATAAAAAGGCTATTGGATATGATGATGCAAGAATTCAACTACCTCGTCAACCGTGATTATTTCTTTGCATATTTACTTATGCGATTTATACATACTGAGCAACACATCTGTTATAATAGCTTTTGTTATGCAGTTTCTATGCACTACTTTCTCCCCTTAATAAAACATCAAATAAATATGGAAATTTATTTTGTTTTTCTGATCGCGAATAAATGTTGTGTACAATCAATAGAATTTCAGCAATATCGTATTATAGAAATGAAGTTTATCATTCCCTGTGCTGAACAGTCTATTACAAATAATAGATTGGGTTAGCGATATCGTTCAGTAAATTTATATTTCCTTATTTGTAACAAGTATGCAATTACATTATGTCTATTTTTAAAAAGGGTTATAAGTGAGTGGTGGTGATAAGTATTGATGTTGGTAGTTGAAGTATGTTATTATCAAAGCCATTTGTTTGCCAAAGTTTGTGGGTGATTGACTGATTCAGAGAGGTTTTCAGTAAGAATCTGTTTTAGCCATCAAGCGACAGTGAACCAAGGAGCCAATTACCATGAGACGTTTGTAGAGTGCACAATAGTAATTCAGTGTATATATATATATATATATATATATATATATATATATATATATATATATATATATATATCAAATAACCTCGCCTGGTTAACTAGTTTACTAGTTACTAGCCGGTCCTAAGCCCGGGTAAAGAGGGAAGGTTGGGCATAGGGCTAGCAACCCTACCCCGTAAAACAAATCTAACCGCTAAAGAAACTTCAAAGCACAAACAAAATATAAAAAATGAAAACAAACTTATTCCCCGCTGGAATCGGAGAGGCGAAATGACGCCAGTTGGTGAAAGCCTTCGGGAAGCCAATTGGCCGATGTGTCTTCTCTCGATGAAAGCGAAAGTAAACGTGGGGACATGGAATGTCCGCACGATGTTTGAACCCAGTAAGGCAGCCCAGATTGCAAAGGAGATGAGAAGGTATAACATCGAAGTGCTTGGGATTTGCGAAAGCAGATGGAATGGGAGTGGACTCTCCAAACTGTCAACTGGAGAATCAATAATCTACTCCGGTCACCCAGACGCCAACCACGAGCACACTGAGGGAGTGGCTATCATGATGTCCTCAAGAGCATCGAAGGCTCTCATGCAGTGGGAACCAATCTCCTCCAGGATCATGACAGCAAGGTTCAACTCAAAAGGAAGAAAGGTCACAATCATACAATGTTATGCACCTACAAATAATGCAGAGCAAGAGAAAAAGGAGGATTTCTACAGACAACTTCAATCAACACTGGACAAGACGTCAGTTGGCGATATCAAAATTCTAATGGGCGACATGAATGCCAAACTGGGAGGGGACAACACGGGAAGAGAACTAACCATGGGTCGAGAGGCGCTAGGTGAAATGAATGAGAATGGAGAATTGTTTGCAGAATTCTGTGCATTCAACGATTTGGTGATTGGAGGCAGTGTGTTCAGGCACAAGGATATCCACAAAGCGACATGGACTTCACCAGATGGACACACTAAAAATCAAATCGACTTTATCTCAATCTCAAGAAAATGGAGACGCAGTCTACTTAACACAAGGTCAAGAAGAGGAGCAGATGTAGGTTCAGACCACTATCTAGTGCAAGGAACCTTCCAAATCAAGTTAAAAGCCTTCAAGGAAGCTGGTGATAGACCTCAATTCAAGTACAACACTCGGAAACTGAAGGATGAAACTACAAAGGAGATCTTCAAAGCAGCCATCAAGACAAAATGGGAGACGTCGAGGGACATCCCTGAAGAAACCTGTGTGGAAGAACACTGGAAGTCTTTGAAAGCTGTGTGGAAAGAAACCTGCACAGCCGTATTAGGAAGGAAGAAGAAAGAAGACAAGGAATGGATCTCGACGGATACCTGGAAGCTGATAGAGGAGAGGAGGATGGTGAAGCAGAAGATAAACCAGTGCAAGGATGCTCAACGACAAGAGGAACTGAGCACAATGTATAAAACACTGGACAAAGAAGTGAAGAAGAGTGCACGCAAAGACAAAAGACACTTCTACGACACACTGGCAAGTGAAGCAGAACAGGCTGCAGGTAAGAGAGACCTGACGACATTGTATCAAATAACCAGGTTGCTATCAGGGAAGAGACCAACACAGATGAAACCAATAAAAGATGAAGAAGGAAATTTAATTACAAAAGAAGAGAAACAGAGGAAACGATGGGCCGACCACTTCAAGAAGCTCTTGAATCGACCACCACCTGCACTTCGTCCAGAAATACCACCTGCAGCCGCTGAATTACAAGTGAACATAAATCCCCCAACGAAAATGGAAGTCCTGAACGCCATAAAGCTACTGAAAGGTGGGAAAGCAGCAGGACCAGATGGAATACCGCCAGAAGCACTGAGAACAGATGCAGAGACAACAGCGGACATGCTCACACCACTATTGCAGAAGGTGTGGAAGGAAGAGAAGGTACCTGACGATTGGAAGAAGGGTTACCTTGTCAAACTGCCGAAGAAGGGAGACCTCAGTGCTTGCAAGAACTGGCGCGGAATCACTCTCCTGTCCACCCCAAGTAAAATATTAAGCCGCATCATCCTGGAGAGGCTTAAAGACGCACTGGATTCAAAACTGCGACCGGAACAGGCAGGCTTCAGGAAGTACAAATCATGTGCTGACCAAATTGCAACGCTTCGTATCATCATAGAACAGAGCGTAGAATGGCAATCAGCTCTATACCTCAACTTCATCGACTTTGAGAAGGCCTTTGACAGCGTCGACCGAGAAGTAATTTGGAAACTGCTTCAATACTACGGAGTACCGCAAACCTTTATCCGCCTCATTCAACAACTATATGAAGATGCCACATGCCAAGTAATCCACAATGGGAAGCTCAGTGATGCCTTTGAAGTGAAGACAGGAGTGAAACAAGGTTGCCTACTATCCCCCATGATATTCCTTATTGTGGTGGACTGGATCATGCAGCAAACAGTAGGCAGCGAGAAGAGGGGGATACACTGGACGACGGAAAAGAACCTAGAAGACTTGGATTTCGCCGATGACTTGTGCCTAATGTCACATAAACTTGAAGATCTGCAGGCAAAAACTAACAAGTTGACAGAAGAGGCAGCTAAGACGGGACTTCAGGTGAATATAGAGAAGACAGAAGTGATGAAGATACCGCACCACCACCATCAACAACAACAACAAACTCCAATCACCGTCAACGGGAGAAACTTGAAGGAAGTAACCTCCTTCACTTATCTAGGAAGCACTGTTTCAACTACAGGCGGGACGGACGAGGACGTCAAAGTCAGAATCGGAAAAGCAAGACAGGCGTTCATTAGCCTGAAACCAGTGTGGAGATCTTCTGCACTCAGCATGCGGAACAAGATACGGATTTTCAACACCAACGTCAAGTCAGTGCTCTTGTATGGCTCAGAGACTTGGCGCGCCACGAAAGGTATTTCCAATAAACTACAGACATTCATCAACAACTGCTTACGCTCGTTGCTGAAGATCAGATGGCCAGAAAAAATAAGCAACAAGGAACTCTGGGAACGAACCAACCAAGAACCTATCACGCAACAAATATGCAGGAAGAAGTGGAGATGGATTGGGCATGCACTGAGAAGGCCGACTGAGGACATCACGCGTCAGGCCCTCGAGTGGAATCCCTATGGGAAGCGACGAGTTGGACGTCCGAGGGTGACATGGAGGAGGTCATGCGAGGAGGAAATGAGAGCTTCTGGGCTGTCGTGGAACCAGGTTCAAAAGATCTCAGAGAACAGAGGTCACTGGAGGCGTGCTACTGAAGCCCTATGTTCCACTCGGAACCCAAGGGACTAATAATAATAATAAATAATATCAAATGGTTTTAATATGTCTTGATATCGAAGGCAGAGCATGAAGTAAGGTGGTGATAGGCATTTTAAGTTTTCTGACTTTATTTTATTCTGCCAGCATGCAACATTAACAAAGTGAGGTGCTAAGTATAGCCAAAATAACTGGACTCAGAACAGAATACATCAGTTGAATTTTCGTCTGACAAAGTCATTCCTTTTCCCATCAGCATCATTTTGTTGAAGTTATTATTTGACCTTAATGGTTTAATAAAATGGCAGAAAAAAAGATTTGTGTTAATCAGCATCATTCTGATAAACGTGCTCAAACAAAAATTTCCGTGCAAGTCTTACCGCTTGTATTATAAGTATTTGAAGCTTTATTTAGCAAATGTTGCCACCAATGATCGAATAAAAGTGTTTAGAAAGTTGCTTAGCGAAGCAGATATCAATATTGTACTACTTTCATATTTGAAATGTTTTTCGTTCCAAATTTTCTACCCCTTACAACTCAGAAGCCTACGTGGTAACTTATTCTACTCGTACAAATCAAAATCTCAAACAAAATAAGTAACATTCTATCAGTGCATTTAACTGGCTAGGTGAAAAAAAATATTCATTATTGTCAACTTAATTCTGAAAATAAATGGTTAATAGCATCATACCCAGTTTATGATATGCAATATGCGTCATTTTGTTTTCATCCAAATGGTGCCAAAATAACTTTCTGCTTGTGACGATTTTGCATAATGCATTGTGCATCAGCTGATCAGTATACTAGTGTGCTTTCATGTTGCAGTCAAACGTTTTGTTGGTTAAGCACAGAAATTTGCGCGAGCATTTTTCATCCCTGTATTTCCGTAATTTGTACATAAGCGCAACATAGAAACTGGTCAGGTTTATTTGTTGAGCTGCAAAACAGTAAAGGAACAATATTTTCCTAACATGTCTCCTGAAAATAAGAAGTATAGGAGAATTTTTAAATCACTTGAGAAACATGAGAGAGACAGTAAGTTAGTGCACCAAGGAAAGTCTGTATTTCAAATCTTAAAGATTTGAAGTTCGTATCAAAATGCAGGATAAACTGTTGCAAAATTTTAAGTTATTTCACGAAAACTTTTAAACTATGTAAAACCTTCGTCTATGATTAGTATAAAGCCATAAAAAATGTAAAAAAAGCGCTTATGACAAATATAAATTCAGCTTCAATGCAGGCACCTTAGTATTACTCATGATTTCAAGTAAATCCTAATGGTAAATAGTGACTACCAGAGAAGTTCAGGACGCACGTTCGGTTCTTTTTGGGACTCATAAGCTGAGTTTGCATGCCTTCAAGTGAGTAAATTTGTCTTCACCTCAAAGCGACATGGATTTCACCAGACACCAGGACACACTACACTAAAAATCAGACCGACTTTATCTCAATGTGAAGAAAGAGGAGACGCAGTCTACTTGATACAAGGTGAAGAAGAGGAGCAGATGTAGGTTCACACCACTCATTATCTACTGCAAGAAACCTACCTTCAAAATCAAGTTGAAAGCCTTCAAGGGAGTTGGTGATAGACCACAGTTTAAGTTCAACACGCAGAACAGGAACTGAAGGACGAAACTACCAGGGACATTTTCACGTCAGCCATCAAGACAAAATGGGAGACATCGAGGAACATCCGTGAAGAAACCTGTGTGGAAGAACACTGGAAGTCTTTGAAAGTTATGTGGAAGGAAACCTGCATAACCGTATTAGGAAAGAAGATAAGGAATGGATCTCGACGGATACATGGAAGCTGATAGAGCAGGGAGAGGAGAATGGTGAAGCAGAAGATAAACCAGTGCAAGGATGAACGACGAAAAGAGGAACTGCGCACAGTGTATAAAACACTGGACAAAGAAGTGAAGAAGAGTGCACACAAAGACAAAAGATACTTCTACGAAACGCTGGCAAGTGAAGCAGAACAGGTTGCAGATAGGAGAGACAGAGACCTGACAACACTGTATCAAATACCTAGGTTACTTACTATCTAGGATGGAAGAGATCAACACAAATGAAACCAATAAAAGATGATGAAGGAAATATAATTGCCAAAGAAGAGAAACAAAGGAAACGATGGGCCGACCACTTCAAGAAGCTCTTGAATCGACCACCACCACCATCACCACCACCACCTGCACTTCTTCCAGAAATACCACCTACAGCCCAGCCACAGAACTACCAGTGAACACAAATCCCTTAACAAAAGTGGAAGTCCTGAACGCCATAAAGCTACTGAAATGCGAGAAAGCAGCAGGACCAGATGGGATCCCGCCAGAAAGACTGAGAGCAGATGCAGGAACAACAGCGAACATGCTCACATCACACCACTATTGCAGAAGGTCTAGAAGGAAAGAAGGAAAGGTACCTGCCGACTGATTGGAAGAAGGGCTATCTGGTCAAACTTATGAAGAAGGACGAACTAAATCTTTGCAATATATATATATATATATATATATATATATATATATATATATATATATATATCTGATATTTAAAGACTGTAATCCGTGAGGAAGATTAAACTTAAATAATGGGAGGTTGAAATAATAATAATAATGTTGGTAGTTGATTATGTAAAGGTCGAATGATAAGAAAAATGGTTACGCAATATTCTTAGATAGTTTATCGAGTGCATACAGACTAAAGAGGGGTGAAAACATGATAGAGTTAACAAACAATCAAAAGATCAAATAATGTTAGACAAGTTAAGTGGAATAAAAATGAAAATGTTTTGTTAAAGGCAGCGATTAGTAAAAAATTAAATAAAATAACGCCTGAAGCAGCTGAACATAAAAATAAAGTGACAATGACGATAAAAGAGTACAACCATTAATCTGAAAAAAAAGGAAAGGAGAAGTTGAAACACGGGAAGGGTACGAAGCACATTATGTTGGGAAAAATTTATAAATCCAATGGTCCACCTCGACATTTCTCACAGGTGAGTAGTTTTGCAACTGCCGACAACATGCTATCCCTTTACACGGGTAGGTGACTATGAAAACATCCCAGAAAACGAAACTGGAACTCATCGCTTCGAACGACAAGAAATTATACACAACGCCACAGTAACCTTCAACAACAAAAACAAACAGCATGCTTTGTAAAAAGGTGTCAGACTAATGACTCATTTCTATTATTTCAGTTTTGTAAATGATTAGAACTTATGAGCACAAATACAATTGTCATATGAATGACTCAGATCATCCCACACAATATTAAAATTTGATATTAGATTAGTCTTAACTGATCCACAATTACGTTCCACCACTGTACCCAACTTCTATTTATATTCATGTTAATAAACACACGGTATTCCTTTTCGAATGCTAGTCACCGAATTCTCGTGAAGAATTACATTACTGGATAAGATGAGTAGTTAAAAACCACCCAGACTGATCTGTAGACTATCAGCAAGATGAGAATGTTCTGAAGACGGCTGATTAACTCGTTCGGGACTAGGCTCAGCGGCGGTGTTCTCGGTCAAATCATTCAAATCATACAGCTGGATTAGTTCAGGTCACTTGAATTCAGCTATCTGACTTGCATTAACCGACATACCTAAAGTTGGATAATCAGTTTGGAGAAATTTATAAATTCCATGGTCCATGTTGACACTTCTCACAGATGAGAGTAGTTTTTCAACTGCCGAAACCATGAATAGCATATCCATTTACACTGGTAGGTGACTATGAAACCATCCCAGAAAATGAAATATTTAAATATTTGGCGTCAGTGTAATGCCTAATTACAAACCACTGAAAATGTACACTAACCAAGTCGTATGGAGTGAAGTGAAAGTAACATAATATTCAGATAGGAGATCAAAAAGTAAATGTCTGTGATGTGGCAAGCGTTTATACCACTGCAACAACCAGTAAAACTCTAAATTCTGTTAGAAATAAGCTTATAAATAATCTTTAACCCGCTCACAGAACTAGGGCACCGATTAAAGACATCATCTCAGGAATCCAGGTATGTTTCACCACTAAGGTTTTCAAAGTTAAAACAGGATATATAAACAGACGGAAGGAAAAGCCATGTGATCACTGAAATCCCCAGTCGTAACAGATATTCTTACTAACAGTTGAGAACGTATAGCTGCCAGAACATCTAAACCAGTCCGAAAGTATGTTTGATGGTATGTGGATGGCACATTTACTTTGTTTAAATCCACACATACCCATAACGTCTTCAGACGCATACAGTCGATGGTAGATGGATGAAATATGATTTCCATTTAGAAGATGACTAAGAAGAATTACCTATGCTTGGCCAAAAATCGAAGAAAAACGTTAATTTAGACAAAATATCCGCAGGAAATCATCGCATTTCTACAGCTATTTAGGTGGTAGTTCAATGTTTAAGTAATCTCTTCATTAGTTTAAAAGATTAAGGTAGGGAAATGAAACACTTGAGAGAAGCCTAACTCCTTAATAGTTAATTATCATCTTAAATTTATTCAGGAATGCATAAGGATGCGTACAAAATAGAAAACTGATATAAGTAGTGGTTGCAACACAACTAAGAAAACATCCTTGGCTTCTATGGTGTTGCTACATGAGGAAGGACTATTAGAAAGCTTACGAAGGATTTTCGATAAGGCTGGAATTAGGGTAGTGTTCAAACTTACAAGTTCTAACACAGACAAACTATGTGCGCTTAAGGATTCTGTAGACCCAGCTAGACAAAGTAAAATAATTTTACAAACACCTTGCGATGACTGTAAGGTGAAGTGCAAAGGACAAACTACTCGGTTGAAGTCAGCCAGGTAAGCAGATCATAGGCAACTAATTGATAGACTGTATTCAGATGAGTTATCTAGAGAATTTGGACCTACCTGTGTATAGGATAACACAGAAAGACACAATAGGGTGTAACAAAATATAAGTTGAGAACTGAAGACTATTGTGTTTAAGGTTGGTATTCACCATGAACTGAGATAAGTTAGGAGAACACGGGATACTTGGGAGCAGTGGACAGCAGCTCTTTTGTCCCAGTATTGGGATCCTCAGTAAGGCACGTTCATGAGCCTGTCAGGGATCGATCCCAGGATCTTCGGGTTCCATGGCTAGCACGTTAGCATTGGGTCACTGGGTTGAAATCGAATGGTCCATATTTCGTCTTTTTGCCAGTTCATGATATACCGCGACCTGTATGCAATGCCGTCGTTGAGTAGCTGTCCTCGTGTTTGGCTTGACTGATCCCGTTGGAACTTTGGGCATCACCTCTTGAAGCCATTCACCACGGAACACTAGAATAATTCAATTTTAAGGTTTTTAGGGATCTATCTGTTGATTTCAGTTTGATGTTCATCATCACCTCTGACCGGGGAACCTGGATGTCCTGGGTCCGATTTCTGGTGGAGACATGGGTGCACACTGCTAAGAAGTCCCACACTAGGACGAAACAGCTATCCAGTTCTCTCAGGTATCCAGCGTTCCTCCAACTGACATCAGTCCATGATATGTGATCACCTTGAAATGGATATGAGCAATAAATTGTGCTCAAAATATTATCAAGAACATAAGAATCATGCTAATAATATCAGTGTGCCTTGTATCCGAGAGACTGGTAGAATATGGAGTTAAATTTTCATGCAGTGCCAAATTCTATCCTCACGTTACGTCTTCGCACTAGTTTTTTTTCATAAATTATGGTACCTTGTGAATCTATGGATAGAAAATATAAGCGATTTGTTTGTTTACAGTCTGCAGATTTGACCGATCAATTACCAAAATTAGAAAATTACCGTAGTGTGAAAATATTCATTTCTAACATAACTTAAATAAAGGAAGGATTGTGAGAAGAAAGATTTCTTTCCAGGTAGGTCTTACTCGTCGTCTCTGGACTAATATGCAGATTTTTCCCTTAAATATGATGGTAGGTTAACTCAGTAAATCAGTTGCAATGTTTAAGACAAGAAGAGATAACTCAGCCAAGGAAACTTTCCACTTAAATGGTTTTATTCTTTAAAGCTGTGTATATAATATAACATACACATATCAGTCTGTCTTTTAACAATACGGTATATTTGTATCATGAGCTTAGTGCTAAGACCGAGATTAGGAGTGGAAAGGAGCTGCTCAGCAACCTGTTAGAGTGCATGTAAGAGGAGAAGCAAGGACACGATGAAAACTATTGGTCGATATGAAATACATTGTTTAAGTGTCTACTTGACAAATGACATTGTCGCAAAAAAACCTTGTCGGTTGAATTATCTCATTTTCTTTATAACTTGGTGAGCGTCTTCCGTCGTACGATTATAGAGTTACTCTTGAAGCTAATAATTTGGAGAAGGAAGACAAATTTTGATAAACGTAGCCAGTACATAAGATCAGTAACAGTGAAAAACTAAGTGAAACAGATTAATAGTTCACTGACTACATAACAACTGAGATGAAAAATGAAGAATTCGGGGGCAAGTGAGGACATATAGTCAATAAACAACTACGTAGCAATAAGGATGTAATAAATTAAGAAGAGAGATAATATGAACAGAATAGAGTGGAGTGTTCCATGTTAACAAACTTTGGCTCATCAGAAATAAAGTGAGGTGAGGTTATAATCTACACCGATGACCAATATTATGAGTAACAAAGACTGTGTAAATATCTTCCGAACACAAATATTCGATTAGCGGAAGTGGATAACAATGGCTTCTGCTCTATTGTCGGTAAGTGAATACATACTTTACTTCCAAGATTGGATGGCATACGACAAATAACGACAAATAAAAGCCCGACTTGTTTTCACCCTCATTACCAGTCTCGATCAAATGTGACAAGCACTGAACTTTCGATTGTCGTCATCCATACTTCACTCAGCCATGCTTGATGGTGTTCCTATATTTTGTGGTGAAATTCTCTATTTGCACGCCCTATATAAATAACTAGCTCCGCAAAAAGTAGTCAGGATGATATTTGCACAAGACTAGGCAAGATTATGAGACATCCACACATTGCACTTATAATTTGCTGTGTGTAGAAGATGGAAAAAGGCTTTGAGACGTTGAATGTAGGCTGAGAAGCTGTCGTCACACTTTGTACATCTGATTAGGCATTAGGTGGATATTCAGTGTTTTCACGGAATAAAGATCAGAAGAGACGATTTAGTGGAGTAAACTTACTAGTTTGATGGTGTAACTTCCTCCCGGAGTTCTTTTGTTGTGTCATTTACAAATACAAGGGAAACAGTATGACCAGAGTCGACCAAATATTTAAGAAAGTAACTGGTGATTTAACTGTATTTTCTTGTCAACAACTACGAAATTAATGCTTGAGGATATATTTGAAAATGTGTACATTATACTAGCTAGCTTCATAGAAGTGAGTGATTCCACTACAAACAAGTGTAAGTGATCAAGGTGCTAGCTTTTCCTTAACACATCTCACAGTTATTTTCTGACTAGAGAAGTGGTATGTGGCATAGCGGAAAGAATGTACTTGTTAGCGATTTTAACAGCCGATTGTTGGTGCCTACTGTTGCTTTTTTGGCACCCTGTTTACATTTTGAACTACCAAAAATAATTCATCGAATACATACATACATACATACATACATACATACTCCTTTTGTAATTCTTTAGATAAATTGTAAAACATACTCTCGTACAGTCTTGAAATGTCTTCAACCTATCGTTGGACGGGTGAGCAACAAAACTGCGAGAAAGTATCACGTCAAACGGAAGTTGGCCACTCACTGAGCACACAAAATTGCATCATTTAGATATTACAGGAAGTTGTAGCAGGAACAGTGAATTTTCATACTGAATCAATGAAGCTTGAATACCAAACTTCTGTGTGCTTTTCTATTCAATTGACGTGCAATAACATGGAAACTAGATGATGGCCTAAAACTGTTTGTATTGACATAATTTAACTGTAGTGGTTATTTAATTTGAAAAAATTGTTCAAGTAGTATATTTGTTGAAATATCACAGTGAGAATTCCAAACTGTATTGAAAGTCATTGTCTGGAATAAAGTGATTGTTATGCTTATTATTATAATTTATCACCTCCTTCATCAACATACATAAATAAAGTCTTTCTTGCAAGTGATTGCACCTGCTGAGTATTTTGTTTGCATTCAACATTCTTCTCATTATATTTGAATGCACATTTATCTGATACTAGTATATGTTGAAGTAAGTGGTGAAGTGGATCAGTTGAGAGAAAACACCAATTCAAAACAGTTCACTCAAAGTTGCAATATATTTTCGAAGACGTGCATTGGTAAAAGCCATTTGCAAAGTCAATGGATAGTTTCGAAACACTCTGTTCTCAAATTTTATCCATGACAGAGACACTGGAAGTTTAACGCTTATTTTAGGAAGCTGATGCTTTTGCTTCATTGAAAGGTGTCTTGGATCCCATTCGCATCTGACAATATTAAATGAGCAGCTTAAAACAGTGACAGGCTCTTGTGACCTCTCGATAAATAATTTTCCCAACTGTGCTGACTTGTCTTCCTTCTGTGTTTGTATTCGGTGTTTTGCAACAGAAAGTTCCGATGGTAAGACTGATGCCGAATTTGGAAATTTGCTAAACTCACTTGTCCGAACTTCTGCCGGCAAGCAGAGTTGACTTAGATGCTAAACTATTTGAAATCGGTTATCAGCTCAGCTCTACAGTGCATGAATACAACGACTGAGTATGCTGACTCCTCAGGATTTTAATGCACTGTATAGGTTGCGAAATAATCGCAACACCACCATACCTTATCCTATTCAGAAGTAGTTGTTGTCTTGGTCAAGTCTGTTTATATACATAACATGTTATCCACTCCTGGAGTTGAAGGTGGATTTGTAGATTGTTTACTGAAGAAATATTTAGATAGGAATAAAGAGTAGATTCTATCCCACTGAAATTGTTCAATATCAATGCTATCAATGGAAATCCATATATATATATATGATGCAAAGCCAATAATCCACCATTTGCAATATTTTCCACATGCCAATCATGTCAATGCACGTAACGCAGCAAAGTAGTCGGCCAACCTATTGGATCATATGAGAGATTATGTTTGCAAGCGTTCGTGAATGACACATTTGAAACAACTGGCCAATTAGGTTATAATAATATCAAGGAACAGATCATCTATTCTCCACATGGGAATTCTTTATTGACTAAGATACTGTCAGGTAAGACTACTGATGTCGTTTAGGAACAATATATCCTTCAGAAATCTTATATTTCTGTTTGCCTAACACCCACTCAGACGATAATTCTTATTCTTCACCGACCGAATTCATTTCAACTCTGAGGGCAAAGGTTTGAACAAGTTGATAATATGCTATGTTCGGTCTCTCAAGCTTCTTGTTAAATGATGTATATCGTAAGTTGGACATTTAGCTAGAAACTTGATTCGAAGTGTACGTTTTATAAAAGCTATGTGAATGGTCCGCGCGACAATTCTGATGAGGTGGAAGACAAATTGTCGTTTCAGACACACGAATTAGTCATGAAGGAGGAGGTTCAGTCAGAGGATCGATTCAAAAGAAGGAGACTTGGACAAGACAATGTTTTAGTCTTTTGGCCAGTATCCATTCCAATACAGGTGTGGCTTCATTGATTGTCTGCTGAATAAGATTGACTGCATTTGCACACAAGATAGCAAGGAAAAGGAAATCAATTCGTTGATAAATAAATCGCTTAGAAGTGGATATCCATTCATCCATCAATTCACACTCTCCTACTTTTGTTGACTCTTGATATAGAGAGACTGAATTCTAACGCCAATTGTGTGTATCCACACTTCACACACTATTTGGCTGGCTACACAACTCATGGCTTCCTATTAGAACTTCTAGAAACTCATCTTGAAACTTGTCGCTAATCAGGATTGGGAAGAAATTAAGTTTGTGTTTTTAAAATATTTGGACCACTGAACTTCAACCCATCGATTCAATGTAAACTTGCTTCTCATGTGTCCTTATCATCCTGGCATCAATCCACTTGGTTGCCGTGGATGCGCATCCGTCAACAATGCCATAATTGAATGTATCAACCGACCAGTAAGTTCATGTCCCCAATGGTTCTGCAATCGATGTCAGTTCATGATGAACAGTATCCTGAAAAATCCTTAGAAAATATAAGATGTTTATTTCATCCCGAAGTGTGCATCATGTGATATATGTGTGTGTGAACAGACACACACACTGGAAGCAGCTATCGTGATATGCAGCTGCAAATGGCTATGTTCGTCCACAAGCCAATGACCTCCAGTAGCACGATGAATGTGCGTGGCAAACGTCGTTTCTTATCCATAGTCAAATATGTATTAAAAACTGGTCAAAGGATTGGTGCCAAGGTGGCCTTCACTATTAAATTCATGGAGAGTTGAAGGCATTGTGGAGTGAACCAACGTACTCTCAGTTAAGTTCAAATGACATCTTGCACACTATGATGATGCTTTCAACCTTCGGCAGTTTCCCCCAACATACTGACATATTGTCGTATTTATACAGTCATGTACGAATAGTTGAATTCATTGAAGAACTTGTTGTTCATAATTCTGAACCTTCTGTACACATTCAGAAACGATTTGTATCTACACTGCACTCAACTTGGTTGCGTTGACCTCAAACCATTTCACTATCAATAATGTTGAGGTGACTTCCTGCCATTACTCTGTCATCATTATTCCTCATTGAATATTTCATTTGAATCATTGGAAACGTTCAGCCCTGATCAGATTCTTCAAAATGTCTGTGACTAATAGATCACATGTTCCAGATAACCTTCATCTCCTCAATACCCCACTTACACTCATCAAAGCGAACAACTTGTTTCAAGTAAATTACCACGAATTTTATGCACACATTTGACTGGGAGTGACGAAGAGATCATCAGATGAAGTAGTTAACACTCAAGTCGAAATAGAAATTAACTGGTGACTGAATGTATTGAAGTCAATAAGCACTGGTTGTGGAAGGGCAATCTTTATATGCTGCGAATTGATAGGAGTGTGACATTGATTGCCATCTTTTTGAGTTGCCTAAAACGCAGACTTGCCTAACACGGTAAAAGTGACTTCCAGTTGCTGCGTTTATGTGGCTGGTTAGGCCTCAGTCAGCTCCATCATTTATGTCGCCGACATGGGTTGTCGCATTCATTCATCAGCGGATTGTATTGAATTGAGTCAAGTAGACAGCTTCCTCTGACTGTACTTCAGTTGTTTGTTGTGGCGTAACCTGTGTACCATCGTGTTTATGTGTGTTGTTCAAATGCCAAGGAGTGATTCCTGTGTAGAGCTGGCATTTACTCATGAGGCTGACTGTATCAGGTACTGAACGAAGGTTCCCATTATTGGGTGGTTTCAATGGGGGCGTTTGAAGTGATAACAATTTGAATGAGGGGAAACAGAGACTGTCAGTTAAATGCGTGAATAATGAGATGATCCGCGAAAAGAGATTGTCTTCGACCACTGACCTGCATCATACATAGTGTAACTGTCACTTTCAATATTTGCAATTTACTTGAAAAGGCGTAGACAAAGCGTCCGTCACACACCAAAAATCTATGGAAGCCAGAACAGCTGGTCATTCTTCCTGTTTCGCTTCCGAACAGCTTCTCTGTGCTTCACAGGAATTCAACGGAGATTCGTCATCAGCAGAAATAATATTAGGTCATCAGTCACGTTCACTGAGAAGAGCCCTTACAACTACCCAAGTCAGAATGACTTTCTCCACATATGCAGTGATTCACAGCGTGTGTTCATCTGTTCACCTGTACTGCAGAATGATTTATTGATACCACGTTCAGCATTCTCTTCCTAATCACGTCTGCTCACATATCAGCCTGTTCTTACAACCCAGACAGGAGAGCCTGTTACTGCTCTATATTATAAGATAATCGTGTGATAAATCGAAAATCAAATTCACTGTAAGTAGTTCCTCTGCTGATATGCTCCGTGTAAGCTCAGTGTGAAACTGTAGATGAAAAATGTTACAATGAATAAAGAGATCAACAAGCACTACACCCAAAATGATTTATTTCGCAAACTGTTAGAACAGAACAATTATGACTAACTTCAGTCACGCTACATAAAGCTTATGTGGCAACATGCTGGATATCTGCAGTAAGTATTCCCTTTGAAACAAGCACAATCAAAATGTCATTCCAGGTTGGACTTGCGTTCATACATTCACATGGTTGCATGTTTACGGAATGATCAGTTTTCTAGTAAACGTGGGATTCATGACCTTTCCAGGTGCATAAGTGGTTTCCACTGTTCACTCAAGTAGCGACATTTATGTGATGAACTTCGACCGAACCCCCGAGTTGGCAGTAGCCTTGTAAGTCAAAGTGTATTTTCTCAGCTATCCTTATTTTCTTCTGATATGAGGCTACACGAAACCGTTATGTCCACATTCCACCATACTACTGATATTCCTCTCAACATTCCAGATAACACTTTCTCAGGTAAGTTCTTCATCATACTGCGTATTGAATAAGTTGATTTGAAATGACAAACAGCGTTGTTTCAAGTGAACCTATTTGACATGAAATGATACTGTAGTACAGTGCGTGAATTCTTTACTTACACTGATTTCCATCGAGTTGTTTCAGTATTTTGAGAATATTTTCACTAAACACAGGATCTTGGTGATAAGTGTGCGACAGAAAAAAATGATCTAGTTAACAAAGTCTATTGAATCCATCTTTTAATTTGTCTTACTATGACGAAAACAGTGTGTACTTTTGCACAGAATTCATACGCATCTCATGAAATTATTGTCTTATGTCAGTTGACTGACAAATACGCCCACTCATCAATAACAAGCTTGTGAGGTGGGCGTTCAACTAACTGATAAAGCCTTAGGTAGTCACAACAAACGTTTGATGAACACCAATGAGAGATGGAATACTTCATCAGAGTTGTTTGTGTATCATTGTCGTGTGATATAAAATAGGATAACACAATGAATTTGTTGTTTGTTTGTACGGGAAGTATCAAGTCTGGAGTAAGTTGTTCTAGACTAGTAATAATCGTGACCAATTTGAATCTGTTATGTGATTTTAATATTGCGAGTTTTCGATGCATTCATTTACGAATACTTGCCATAAATTCTCGGTAACTGCAGTGTTCCTGGTGAATTTTCTATGGATGTTTTGTAGTTAGATGCTTCATTTTTGATAGAATTTGATAGAATTTCGTGTATGGATGAAGTGTATGATGAGGTGCACTGGCTGTACACATTAGGGTTAGATTGAATTGACAGGTATTGGGTTATCATTCTGCTTTTGAGTTGCTACATTCTCCTTTTTGTTTGCATCTACATAATCGCAACGAATGGATTTGACGTGGTGGTAAAATTCATCGTGTATGGTTATTGTTTCTGCTGGGGAAATGCAGCTCCCCGAGTTAGAGGCGGAATGCGAAGTGGTAGAGAGAGCTTTTTGTGCTTTGTTTTAGGTCTGCTAGATGACCTTAGTATTAATACGGAAAGTATGAAATTTGTTTCACTTATTTAGATAAAAAGGGAAATATGATTCTACACCTATAACCAAGTTTTAAATGTCGTAACGATCCTATCCTGATAGTTTTTTAATGATGGCGAAGCTGAAATGTGGCTGCATGCTACTGGCGATCTGCTTATATTTTTCTCTGTTTCTATGTGTACTTAATCTGAGGTTTTATTTACTAATTGGAATGATTAACTCACCTTTATTGACATGCGTTACGCGTGTCAAAGTGGTTCCCGATGCCATAATTATATCTTAATCTGATGCAAATCAAATAGAGATTTTCCAATAAGCTTTTGGAGGTATCTTTTGTGACCAAGGATTTTTCAATAATTGCTGAAGCTGGTTGAAACTCATTTTACTCTGGATTGACGACATTTATGTTCTTAGCAATCCCCGACATTAATACCCAGTTGCCAAATATATATTCCGTTATTTTCGTAAAATATTTCAGTATTTAGCAATGATCTTATAAACATGATTTTCATAAGTAATGCACGTTCATGCCAACTTCAGCGCAATCTTTTCACTATGTTTACGAGTGACATTCAAGATTACAAAAAATTAAATATACTGGCATCATCATAGTGTTCATTCATTTAGTTTGATTTCATTTCCCCTGTGATAAATTTTGTTTTACGAATGTTCATTTCAAAACTGTTCCTACATCTCTTGAAATTTGCAGTATCGTATTACACACGTTTTCTCTACAATCTCGCTTCAGTTGAAAAGCAGTGACAGTTGTAAAAATTATCGTACACTAGAAATTTATTTCTACAGAAACTTGTATGAAACTTACTAGTTATATTCCCTTATAAGTAATCTTTCTAAATGGCATCAATGAGCAAACGTGACACGGAGCAATTCAAGAAAATATTCAAATACCTAGATAAAAATAATGATGGCGTTGTTTCGTATCAAGAACTGAGAAGTGAAATGATGTCACAGGGAGTTGCAGAAAAATTGATAAAGGTATGTTTATTTGTAACTAGTGTCTGTAATTTTAGGATTCCCATTAGATATTTGAAACTATTATTACTTCAGCTAAAATATGTCTTGACCTACTTGCACTATATTCATAATTCTTTGAATGTTACCACAAAATAACTAGTGTAAGGAGTGAAGAAAATTATAGTTGGGACAGTTAGCATAATGGATAGGTGAAATTGAAGTCTGAAATCTGATTTCATACAAAAAGATAATTTCTCGTATGAATGAGGCTGATTTGACACAATTTAGAAGCAGTTTGTGCATAATCTGCATTCTAAGAACGTCTAACATTCTCTTCTGAAATTTTCTGTGAAACGCTCCTTTTGACTGGTAATGTTTGTTGTGCTATGTTTATTGTAAGTCGATCTATTACATCCATGAAGAACCAAGCTGCATTCACTCAAGTACCACTCATTAGTCATTAGTTGTTATGTAAGTGAACTACCTTCGATATTTTCAATAAGGCTAATTGGTTGGTTCACTTTTCATACGGTAACTGGGGCTAAGTTTGCTCCATATTCACTAATGAACAAATTTGTTCAACATATAAAAGTTTGATAACATGCTGGAATATTTTCTCAGGAGAAAGACTGTATAAATTTCTAATTGCGCTTTATGAGCTCAATAAATACTACTAGGAACGTCAAGTTTCCTATCGTTAAATGTGGTTCATTTTATTTTTGATAGGTTTATAAGAGATGGCCTAGGTTTTGCAGACTGGTATTGCTAACGCAGAATGATGACAGAAGATGAAATGAGCTGAGTTTAGCTGTTTGATTATCAGTTGGTTTCTGGAAGTCCAGTGACCTGAATCTTTCTAGGACCTTGGTTTTCATTTCACACCCAATCATTACCCTGTAATATGTGTACGTTCAGTTTTTCTTTTCTACCATTGGATATGCGTGGTATTCATTTTGTAGTTTGATACGACTGTAAATAAACTAACATGTCACATGTAATATGGAAGTGTTTTCATTTTTCATTGATTTCATAGGAAGTAATGGACTCATTGGACTTGAACAAAGATAACAAAGTTACGTTTGAGGAGTTTCTAGAAGCTGTCAAAAAGAATGTGTGTAAATGAATAACTATTTCGTTGTACTAAAAATATTTACACACACACAAGAGTTGATTCTTTTTCTGTCTTGTTGTCGTTTTAATAACTTCTGCATTTTCATTTTATTGCTGTTTATTATTGGATGAAAATCATAACATGAAATTTCATCCATATTTAGCCTTACTTTCTCGTTTGCAAGTTAATTTAACTACACATTGATACTTTTGTTACAAATGTTTCGGTATTGTCTAGTGGATAACTTGCATTTTCCGATCCACAAGTATAGAGTCTTATATATGAATCCTAGTTAGGATTTCAGTGGATAGTTTCACAAATACTGGGCGTTGATTGAAAAGTTGAAAATAGATATGTTACACTTATATAAATCTCAGTGGGTTTAAAATAAGAAATTCCAACGTTTGTATGGAAGACTGGTCCAAGCTTCTTTGATTATTTTCCTGAAGAAGCTCAGACTAGACTATTATGCGAAAATTTGGAATTTCTTATTTCAAACAAGCTGGGATTCATACAAATATAACTCATATAAAGGCTTTAGCCTCTGATGTCTCATGTCAAGTACTAAGTTCTGCTATATAACTTATGCGAAATATAATCGACTTTTTATCTAATAGTGTTACAAATGCTAAACACGGAATCAGAAGCTGAAAACGGGAATAAGTTGGCTTTGTATGATTCTCGGCGTTTGAAATAAAAGAGTAACAATATGCACAGAAGTTTCGTCTGAGCTTCTTCATGTAGCGAAATAATACTTTATCAGTTTGCCGTATATCAAAGAGACTCAGTGATTGCACAACTATACCACAGTTCTCAACTTTTCTAGCTGACGATTTTAGTCCTGTTAATGCATACATCCACATCAAGACAACTACTTTATTATGTCTTCTTGGTGTTAATTTGCAGCTTTTTACTCACACTCCAAAGTTCAATCACTTATGCCTGGATATATCATATCTATTCCATTAGAATAACCTATCGATTGAAACTAATCAGTGTACTACTGTTCTGAGAGTTCTTACTATTTGACATGCTTTCTCATTTCTCGTTATAAGCTGTTATTAGTTTGGTACTACAGCATGACTTGTCGCATCTTAGTTAATGGTAATGCACACAGTCTACTGCGAATGTATGAAAAAATCTGGAGCTATTTTAGATACTAATGATGCACTTGTTCTGCCATCTATCTGTTTCTACAGCTTTCCGCTGAATTTTGATCGTAAACATAACTTTTCTCACCTTCAGATTTCATTAAGATTTAATGTTTGACGGGATGTTCAGTCGGTGTCTGATAAAAGCAAGTTGTTAATGATGTCTAGTACACCGTTGATGGGTCAAATAGTAAATAAAAAGGAAACTCCAAAAGCTTGTTTCTTCGCATTTAAGTTCAAATGAATTTATCTCGGAGCCAGATGAATCATTCATGATGTATTTTGTTGCTTTTTCATACCGTCAAACAAGATGGATTTCTATCAGTCATCTATGTAAGTAATGTTTGAGTGAAGTGATGGAATTTAGGAAATGCGGTTATGGCATCCAGCATTCAGTGTATTCATCTTTGTACAGTCCTGTTATTCGATTATTTCATGCTCAGCAGTAGGCAGCTAATTTACACCATGTGACCATTGGATGCGTGACTTCAACGAAGACTTTATCTTTTTGAATAAATTTACGTACTTTCACTCTGAGATAGTCATCAGCAAACCAACTAAATATCATTAAGTATCATTTTTGCTTCTAACGATTTGACAATCTCGATTCCTCAAAATAGAAATCATTTGAAGTGAAAAAGACTCCCATCAGAAGGATCGTATCATGCCTGTAATTACTAGTATGTTAACGTTTGTGACCCTAACTTGAGTTGGATGAATTACTGAACTATCAGACTACTCAAAGTGGAGTTTTGGAGCATGCAGCTGAAGCATAAAAATAAACCTATCTAAAGATGATTCAACATAGATTACGGAGTTGAAATAAGGAGAAACTTTTTCCACCAAAACATTATCTTATGACAGAAATACATATTGACATAACAACTATGCTCATCTCCCAGGACAAATTTCAATTTAGTATTTACCATTTTTGGTGGTATTCCATTATTTATAATTTAAAGCCTGTTTCCTTTTAAAAAATATTCTATAGAGATATCCCTGCGTTTTAAATTATAATGTCCGAAAACTGACAAGCCTCATCTAGATCCGGTGTGGTAGTCTTGGTTACAGGGTCTCAAGACATCTTAAAAACAAAATCGACACAGAAACTCGATTTAAGAATTATATGCCACCCTAACGGTCCAAAACTTGGTCTGGTTAATATTCCTTCCAAATACATCGCATTTAACTACCCCTTAAACTGTTCATTTTTATGAAGGACACCAAACGGAAATAATAAATTGATAGCTGAAATTACTCAACTGGACAAGGGCCCTGGTGTACTTACATTCGATAAGAATGACTATATCCTAGATGATAAATCAAGATTCTCAGCTGTTTCATATAAGAGGATATCACTCATACAGCAGTGGAAATTCAAGTTCAGTCGAAACCGAAATCACTTGCCGCTTGATTTTCAAAGAACTAATACCTCGCAGTTTCCACATCTCCGTGCTTCTGGTCTCCCAAGGCTTGATAAACCAGATCACTAAAGGAAACCGGTATTATCAGTTGTCAACCCACCATCCAACAATTCATTGGTGTGTTAAAGAATAAATCTGAACTTAATTTCACAAACACGGTAACCAATAATATTGGAGTAAAACTTGGGCAGTGTGCTGAATTTTAATTCCATTTTAGTTTATTCATTGGAAATTTCACATACTGAAACAGTATCACTTACTGGATTACCTTCCGGAAATATTTCATTGTCTATATCCATTTCATGATATAAGTATGGAAAATAAAAGTCTTATATAATCAAAGGATCATCGTAAATCACAAGCTTGTTGAATTATATGTAGGTGTATGCAATCTCTCAGTCACCTGAGAAAAAACAACCTTCATACGTAATGGCCAAGAAGAATCCACTTAGTTCCTGACTGCATTCAGTATAAACGCCTTAGTTTTATAGAAGTCACATGTTTTGATACCGCTACTTCACATGTCACAACCTAAATGAAATGCAAAACCAAACCATCGTTGAATGATATTCCCCTTTGCAAACCTCAAAATTTCTACACTAGCAATGAGACAAGTTATTTTTTAGTTTAAATTAAGCTAATATCACCTTGCTTTACAGTAAGTCGCAGCTTCTTAAGAAGTGCTTAGGTGCTGATGAACATTTGTGACAATTCAGACAGTCTACTCTGCCCCAACAAGCAGGTGATAACCAAGAAGTTTCTCTCCAGGTGTTCTTGAGAGGGAATAAGTGATGTTCAGTAATTTGAGATGGGTGTTTCACTTTCTCTTAGATTTCCTTTATCATTCTCGTCACGGTCCGATAAAATTCAAATATCTATGAAGTTACCTTCATTCACTAACATATATATATATATATATATATATATATATATATATATATATATATATATATATATATATATATATATATATACTTCCTACACAATCATAGGGCTAGGTATTGGCTAAGTTGCTACGGAAGTTATTTGAAAATGTTAAAGTAGTTTAATAAGGCAGAGGAAATATGAATCAAATTTCTTGCAGATATGAGCTGATCTCAGTGAACTGGATAGCTGTTTCGTCCTAGTGTGGGACTTCTTAGCAGTGTGCACCCATGTCTCCACCAGAAATCGGACCCAGGACATCCAGGTTCCCCGGTCAGAGGTGATGATGAACATCAAACTGAAATCAACAGATAGATCCCTAAAAACCTTAAAATTGAATTATTCTAGTGTTCCGTGGTGAATGGCTTCAAGAGGTGATGCCCAAAGTTCCAACGGGATCAGTCAAGCCAAACACGAGGACAGCTACTCAACGACGGCATTGCATACAGGTCGCGGTATATCATGAACTGGCAAAAAGACGAAATATGGACCATTCGATTTCAACCCAGTGACCCAATGCTAACGTGCTAGCCATGGAACCCGAAGATCCTGGGATCGATCCCTGACAGGCTCATGAACGTGCCTTACTGAGGATCCCAATACTGGGACAAAAGAGCTGCTGTCCACTGCTCCCAAGTATCCCGTGTTCTCCTAACTTATCTCAGTTCATGGTGAATACCAACCTTAAACACAATAGTCTTCAGTTCTCAACTTATATTTTGTTACACCCTATTGTGTCTTTCTGTGTTATCCTATACACAGGTAGGTCCAAATTCTCTAGATAACTCATCTGAATACAGTCTATCAATTAGTTGCCTATGATCTGCTTACCTGGCTGACTTCAACCGAGTAG
Organism: Heterobilharzia americana; assembly: GCA_944470555.2. Classification (NCBI taxonomy): domain Eukaryota; kingdom Metazoa; phylum Platyhelminthes; class Trematoda; order Strigeidida; family Schistosomatidae; genus Heterobilharzia; species Heterobilharzia americana. Next base: position 113,712,478 of record OX104134.1, on the reverse strand, counting down.
TTTGTCCTTTGCACTTCACCTTACAGTCATCGCAAGGTGTTTGTAAAATTATTTTACTTTGTCTAGCTGGGTCTACAGAATCCTTAAGCGCACATAGTTTGTCTGTGTTAGAACTTGTAAGTTTGAACACTACCCTAATTCCAGCCTTATCGAAAATCCTTCGTAAGCTTTCTAATAGTCCTTCCTCATGTAGCAACACCATAGAAGCCAAGGATGTTTTCTTAGTTGTGTTGCAACCACTACTTATATCAGTTTTCTATTTTGTACGCATCCTTATGCATTCCTGAATAAATTTAAGATGATAATTAACTATTAAGGAGTTAGGCTTCTCTCAAGTGTTTCATTTCCCTACCTTAATCTTTTAAACTAATGAAGAGATTACTTAAACATTAAACTACCACCTAAATAGCTGTAGAAATGCGATGATTTCCTGCGGATATTTTGTCTAAATTAACGTTTTTCTTCGATTTTTGGCCAAGCATAGGTAATTCTTCTTAGTCATCTTCTAAATGGAAATCATATTTCATCCATCTACCATCGACTGTATGCGTCTGAAGACGTTATGGGTATGTGTGGATTTAAACAAAGTAAATGTGCCATCCACATACCATCAAACATACTTTCGGACTGGTTTAGATGTTCTGGCAGCTATACGTTCTCAACTGTTAGTAAGAATATCTGTTACGACTGGGGATTTCAGTGATCACATGGCTTTTCCTTCCGTCTGTTTATATATCCTGTTTTAACTTTGAAAACCTTAGTGGTGAAACATACCTGGATTCCTGAGATGATGTCTTTAATCGGTGCCCTAGTTCTGTGAGCGGGTTAAAGATTATTTATAAGCTTATTTCTAACAGAATTTAGAGTTTTACTGGTTGTTGCAGTGGTATAAACGCTTGCCACATCACAGACATTTACTTTTTGATCTCCTATCTGAATATTATGTTACTTTCACTTCACTCCATACGACTTGGTTAGTGTACATTTTCAGTGGTTTGTAATTAGGCATTACACTGACGCCAAATATTTAAATATTTCATTTTCTGGGATGGTTTCATAGTCACCTACCAGTGTAAATGGATATGCTATTCATGGTTTCGGCAGTTGAAAAACTACTCTCATCTGTGAGAAATGTCAACGTGGACCATGGAATTTATAAATTTCTCCAAACTGATTATCCAACTTTAGGTATGTCGGTTAATGCAAGTCAGATAGCTGAATTCAAGTGACCTGAACTAATCCAGCTGTATGATTTGAATGATTTGACCGAGAACACCGCCGCTGAGCCTAGTCCCGAACGAGTTAATCAGCCGTCTTCAGAACATTCTCATCTTGCTGATAGTCTACAGATCAGTCTGGGTGGTTTTCAACTACTCACCTTTTCCGGTAGTGTGATTCTTCACGAGAATTTGGTGACTAGCATTCGAAAAGGAATACCGTGTGTTTATTAACATGAATATAAATGGAAGTTGGGTACAGTGGTGGAACGTAATTGTGGATCAGTTAAGACTAATCTAATATCAAATTTTAATATTGTGTGGGATGATCTGAGTCATTCATATGACAATTGTATTTGTGCTCATAAGTTCTAATCATTTACAAAACTGAAATAGTAGAAATGAGTAATTAATCTGACACCATTATTAAAGGTTGCTGTTGTTTTGTTTTAAAAATAATCGTGGGTGCTTTTTTAAATCGATATTTCAGCACTATTGTACACGATTTTGAACATGTCATATAGCATCAATTAGACAGAAACAGTTTACATAGATAGGTAGCAAATTAGGTAAAAATTACATGTAAAAGAAAAGAATATTCACTACATTTTCAACGTTATTTAGGATGCCCAGTCAACTTAGATAAATAATAACGTTAGGTTTTTGATACACAGATTACAGTAAACTGTCTAATCCTTTATTAGCTTGCTTCCAGAAACAAAAGGTGATCAGTGAATTCATTTCTTACACATTTCTACTCACACGGATTGTGAACTAAATATCGTATTGTAGAGATGTCATATTTAGTAGTATGTGCACAAAGTCTCATGTAGTTTCTAATGCCCTTGCCTGATGATTGACACGCAGAGATTTTAGTTAAGAGGATACTGGTCATCTGATAAAATAACTCAAACCTGATGTTTCCACAAGTTAATGTGCATATCAATAGCAGTTTTATTGAGAAGGTTCAGAGGTACATCACAAGCGGTGATGGTAATCTTTAACGTTCTTCCCAATACAGAATAATGTTTTACTAGAAACCTAGGAAGGAATAGAGAGGATTACTTATGGAGAATACAAGATGCTGGAGATTATAAAACACAAGAGAAGCGACTGAGTTATACTGGATGCTCTCAGATTTCTAATCCTGGAAGTCAGGCGAAATATTCGTATGGGAATTGGTAAGATATTGGAGGACCTGGAGAGGCGTGAAGGAAAACACTCACTCCGGTAAACCATACTTGTGGCATTTTCTTATGCGCAACCATGAATTAAACACCAATTCCGAGACCTAAGCAGTTTACATAGGTTACGTTCGCCATTATAAGCAATATTGTGATATAAGACAGTGTTGGCATCCAGGGTGCTCCTTTGCTTTCGTATGCAAACTGATTAAGATTTCCAAAAAACCTTTATCGACGGCTCAAGTGCATTTATTATTAGCTTCTCCATTATTCTAAGAAAGCAGAAATGACTGCAATCGGAAGTAATTTCAGACATGTGCCTGGAGTCACTGACTTAGGTATGGGGACTAGCCTAATATCTTCCTAGGCAAACTGTATGTTGTTTTCTGAAAACGATCCACTAAACATGTTAGTTAATGGATGGTATAATATATCAGCACATTTCGTGAATATGAAACCTGACATGTTATCTGGACATAAACTGTAGAGGCTTCACGAATTTGAGATATTCGAAAACATCTTTCCTGGTGAATGCTGGACAACATTCTTCAATGGAAAAGGGCGAACAGGTTTCGATGAGACAGCTGGATTGGCGTTTACACGATATATTCAAAGCACAGACGTCAACACATGCTTCTTTACTAATGGAAAAGGGGGAACAAGTTTGGATGAGACAGCTGGATTGGCGTTTACACGAAATGTTCAAAGCACAAACGTCAACACATGCTTCTTTACTACTGTGTTTACTGCCAGTGAGGCCCTTAAAAAGTTTCCACCTGTTGGGAGAGCCTTTGCATGAAAAACGTTTCTGGTTATGTGGTAGACTCAAACGTTTAACTTCCAACCTAATCAAAGTGTTTATGTGTTATAATTCGGTTTTCAATACACAGTTTACATGGTGAAAAATTTTATTTTGGTAATATTTTGAGCTGAATTAATAATCACAGCAACAGCTGGAATATTCTAGCAATATTCATTCCATCTGTTGTTAGGATCACGGGCAATCAATTTGCTCGAAATAGTATAAGATGGAAAACTTATCATCATGTGTAAACTTTGCATCAAAAATTAACGTATATAAAACATTGTTCTATTCCTTTATGCAAAAAATTTGATTGTTATATTTTAACGTTTATGACCTAAATAACTGAAGCTACAACAGCTGGTAAATGCTTAAGCAGACAGTGAAGAAATCGTTATAGCCAGCCTATTCTATATGCATCCTCATATTAGTAATCATCGATTTCAGAGTACAATCTGTAGGGTAACAAGGAAATGTTTCTTCTATGAATAGAAGCCAAAAGCAATTACAATTACTGCTGCAGTCAGCATTCACATTCATTATATATATATATATGCTGACAATTCATAATTGAGCTAATCCTGATTTTCGATTTCATTTTTTCCTAAAGATGTACGTAAGCAATCGTTGTCATGAATACTTATAGCTTATAAGAAATTATTTAGTTGGTGTGGTTTTATCTTGGATAGGCATAAAGTGTAAAAATTAGTTTTATCTTCGTGATCGATTGTATTGTATTTCCTTTTTCAGATGACTAACTTTCAGTTCTACATTCTTACTCTTTTAGACGGAGTGCCAAGAAAGTAGAATTCAGAGTTTACAACAGATTCAGGTAACATTTGACCCATCAATGATACTCAGTATGTCACTAGAATTTGTTTCTGGCTTATTCTTCTCACCTTAATGTGGTCAATGGATCATCTATGTATTGCTTACTTAGGCGTAATTATTCACCTGTCAAATATATTCTGATATTCTACAGGTTCACAAAAAACAGTTCATTAGTAGAGAAATAAGCCTACCACTACTACACCTTTTCTCCCATAGGAGATATTGGAAGTGCAATGCAAAAATAATTCTTTTAAACAAAGTTTCTTGATAGCAACATCGAATATGCTGATTTCAATAAAACGCCTAGAATCCAGTTACTGTTCTTTAGGCTTTGTAATGGTTACGAGTACAGTGTTATCTAGAGGGATCATGCGATTTACGGATACATTTAAAAATGCACTGAACAGACCTAAATGAATAAAATCTAAAAAATTATATTGATGAAGGGGATTTCTGAAGAACTTCTGTAAATAACGCAGCATTAGCGTGATAGTGAAAGTCTTCCATGAGAAAATTAAAGTTCAGTGAATGAAACGTCCCAAGCAGTTTTGATGTCTGCATGCGTGTTCTGGAGAAACTAAGTGACTATAACCGTTTGAATAACTTAGAGCCGAAAACAGATTCGTACGATTCAACACATGATACATCTCGGTACATATATGAAAAGAGCTGATTGTCTGCACACCACTTGGTATTCTTCAGCCGCTATTACTTATTTTTAAACTCTGGATTCCTGCAAAGACTCTACACTTCTTCAGTGTTAATCAACTGAAATCTGATTTCCGATTCGTTTTGCTAACAAACATTTCAGCATTGGAGAATCATTTGGTTCAATTTAATTTATCTTTCCTGAGTAAGCTTAGATGTAGTTTTAATAACTGGATTAAGTTATTGATCCTTTAAGTTCTTTACGCGAAATTATACCACTAATAGCTTTCATTAGTTTGTACTACAAACTGATTGGTTTTCCGTCATCATGCAGTATCCATGAATTGTTTTGAAATTCTGATGCGAACAAAACGTCAACTTGACCATGATGAGTTGATGTCAGCATCATTTGTGGTGACTGTTAGATACTTAGATGAAGTGTTTTACGAAAAAGAAGTTTTGTAGAATCACAAGCTGCTCCCCACCTAGAAAACAACGTGAAGAAAATCATTGTCAATTGCTTTTAATCTATTGAAATTAAATAGCTACAAGTATCGCGTAAGGAGAAAGTAAAAGCAAAGATATTTCACTACGAGTCAGCCATAGATTATTCTATATCTCCAACTAAGTGCTTAGAAAAGAAATTTCACCCTTATATTCATTGGCTTGTTTCTAGAAAAGAGTAGTCGATTTTTATAACTATATGTGAATGATGACTCCAATAAAACTTCTCTTCAGTTGAAAACATTTTACTAAGTACATGCGGTAAAAGGATTTTAGGAATTTAGAAAGTCTGAAGAATGATAAATAGGTTCATCATATTGCAGGAGTATGATAATCGAATAGAATAAAACATCTTTCCAAGTCCTATTGATCAAATAAAGAAGTCATCGATAATGGTTTACTGACGTTTTTCAGATTACCCATGATTTCCATCTTACTCTTGCCATTTCCACAAAACGGTTGGAAAAATAGTGAATTGCGCAATAAAATGTGTACGTGTAACTCGCATCTATGAAGAAAATACCCAAAAATCATGAAAAGATGGCAGGGGGAATTCGATTATTCATCTGACACCTTGTAGCTTTATGTAAGCTGTACTTTACATAATCAAGTTTTTATCAGCAAATAACTATCAGCCGAATAAGTAGTGTAACCTTGTATGATCCTCTGCCTGTTGATTTAAATGTAGATAAAGTTTGAATCATTCGTTTTGTGAGTTTCCTAAAGGTTATCATTAAAAAATATCAGTTATATTTCTTCGAATTTGCTGTCATCATGAATTGGTTTACAAACCAATTCTCAAGTAATGCCACCTTCTTTCCTCCTCCCATATTCGTTGTTCTCCATTCGAATTATTTGTGTCATAGGAATTTCAAATTCTTACTGTTCTTTAGTATGATAGAAGAACCACACATTTTGTAGAATATCATTCCATATGAGTTCTTTTACTACATGTTCACACGGTGAAGCAGTATTAATTACTGATGACACTTCCAGCAGAACTTATTGTTTGTAATCACACAACTTTGAGGCCTACCCTTTTATAGTTCTTTTGTTCTTCATCATTCAATCTAGTTGGTAGCAAAATTTTTGACATGTTAGGAATCGTCGGCGCATCATTTTTGTTGTTTGAATCAAGTATCGATTCGATTAAGAAAGCTTCAGTTATCGATGTCTCAATTCACTTGAACAAATTCATTTTTAAAAATTTTCTCTTTGTCTCGTCTCACTGTGTGGTCTTGACTGATAGCATATATATCCGTGGCTGAAATCTCCACCGGATTCTTTCCTTTATTAAGATCTACCATATTCTATATTGTTTCTAATTTTAGCCATCCTAATTGACCCCTGTTGGTTAGTTGGACCTATACTTTTGACCTAACCTCGCCTGGTTAACTAGTTTACTAGTTACTAGCCGGTCCTAAGCCCGGGTAAAGAGGGAAGGTTGGGCATAGGGCTAGCAACCCTACCCCGCAAAACAAATCTAACCGCTAAAGAAACTTCAAAGCACAAACAAAATATAAAAAATGAAAACAAACTTATTCCCCGCTGGAATCGGAGAGGCGAAATGACGCCAGTTGGTGAAAGCCTGCCTTCAGGAAGCCAATTGACCGATGTGTCCTCCATCTCTCGATGAAAGCGAAAGTAAACGTGGGGACATGGAATGTCCGCACGATGTTTGAACCCAGTAAGGCAGCCCAGATTGCAAAGGAGATGAGACGATATCACATCGAAGTGCTTGGGATTTGCGAAAGCAGATGGAATGGGAGTGGACTCTCCAAACTGTCAACTGGAGAATCAATAATCTACTCCGGTCACCCAGACGCCAACCACGAGCACACTGAGGGAGTGGCTATCATGATGTCCTCAAGAGCATCGAAGGCTCTCATGCAGTGGGAACCAATCTCCTCCAGGATCATGGAAGCAAGATTCAACTCAAAAGGAAGAAAGGTCACAATCATACAATGTTATGCACCTACAAATAATGCAGATGAAGAGAAAAAGGAGGAATTCTACAGACAACTTCAGTCAACACTGGACAAGACGTCAGTTGGCGATATCAAAATTCTAATGGGCGACATGAATGCCAAACTGGGAGGGGACAACACGGGAAGAGAACTAACCATGGGTCGAGAGGCGCTAGGCGAAATGAATGAGAATGGAGAATTGTTTGCAGAATTCTGTGCATTCAACGATTTGGTGATTGAAATGAGGCAGTGTGTTCAGGCACAAGGATATCCACAAAGCGACATGGATTTCACCAGATGGACACACCAAAAATCAAATCGACTTTATCTCAATCTCAAGAAAATGGAGACGCAGTCAGCCTACTTGACACAAGGTCAAGAAGAGGAGCAGATGTAGGTTCAGACCACTATCTAGTGCAAGGAACCTTCGAAATCAAGTTAAAAGCCTTCAAGGAAGCTGGTGATAGACCTCAATTCAAGTACAACACTCGGAAACTGAAGGATGAAACTACAAAGGAGATCTTCAAAGCAGCCATCACGACAAAATGGGAGACGTCGAGGGACATCCCTGAAGAAACCTGTGTGGAAGAACACTGGAAGTCTTTGAAAGCTATGTGGAAAGAAACCTGCACAACAGTATTAGGAAGGAAGAAGAAAGAAGACAAGGAATGGATCTCGACGGATACCTGGAAGCTGATAGAGGAGAGGAGGATGGTGAAGCAGAAGATAAACCAGTGCAAGGATGCTCAACGACAAGAGGAACTGAGCACAATGTATAAAACACTGGATAAAGAAGTGAAGAAGAGTGCACAGAAAGACAAAAGACACTTCTACGATACACTGGCAAGTGAAGCAGAACAGGCTGCAGGTAAGAGAGACCTGACGACATTGTATCAAATAACCAGGTTGCTATCAGGGGCGAGACCAACACAGATGAAACCAATAAAAGATGAAGAAGGAAATTTAATTACGAAAGAAGAGAAACAGAGGAAACGATGGGCCGACCACTTCAAGAAGCTCTTGAATCGACCACCACCACCACCTGCACTTCGTCCAGAAATACCACCTGCAGCCGCTGAATTACAAGTGAACATAAATCCCCCAACGAAAATGGAAGTCCTGAACGCCATAAAGCTACTGAAATGCGGGAAAGCAGCAGGACCAGATGGAATACCGCCAGAAGCACTGAGAACAGATGCAGAGACAACAGCAGACATGCTCACACCACTATTGCAGAAGGTGTGGAAGGAAGAGAAGGTACCTGACGATTGGAAGAAGGGTTACCTTGTCAAACTGCCGAAGAAGGGAGACCTCAGTGCTTGCAAGAACTGGCGCGGAATCACTCTCCTGTCCACCCAAAGCAAGCAAAATATTAAGCCGCATCATCCTGGAGAGGCTTAAAGACGCACTGGATTCAAAACTGCGACCGGAACAGGCAGGCTTCAGGAAGTACAAATCATGTGCTGACCAAATTGCAACGCTACACTGCGCATCATCATAGAACAGAGCGTAGAATGGCAATCAGCTCTCTACCTCAACTTCATCGACTTTGAGAAGGCCTTTGACAGCGTCGACCGAGAAGTAATTTGGAAACTGCTTCAATACTACGGAGTACCGCAAACCTTTATCCGCCTCATTCAACAACTATATGAAGATGCCACATGCCAAGTAATCCACAATGGGAAGCTCAGTGATGCCTTTGAAGTGAAGACAGGAGTGAAACAAGGTTGCCTACTATCCCCCATGATATTCCTTATTGTGGTGGACTGGATCATGCAGCAAACAGTAGGCAGCGAGAAGAGGGGGATACACTGGACGACGGAAAAGAACCTAGAAGACTTGGATTTCGCCGATGACTTATGCCTAATGTCACATAAACTTGAAGATCTGCAGGCAAAAACTAACAAGTTGATAGAAGAGGCAGCGAAGACGGGACTTCAGGTGAATATAGAGAAGACAGAAGTGATGAAGATACCGCACCACCACCATCAACAACAACAACAACAACAACAAACTCCAATAACCGTCAACGGGAGAAACTTGAAGGAAGTAACCTCCTTCACTTATCTAGGAAGCACTGTTTCAACTACAGGCGGGACGGACGAGGACGTCAAAGTCAGAATCGGAAAAGCAAGACAGGCGTTCATTAGCCTGAAACCAGTGTGGAGATCTTCTGCACTGCATTCAGCATGTGGAACAAGATACGGATTTTCAACACCAACGTCAAGTCAGTGCTCTTGTATGGCTCAGAGACTTGGCGCGTCACGAAAGGCATTTCCAATAAACTACAGACATTCATCAACAACTGCTTACGCTCGCTGCTGAAGATCAGATGGCCAGAAAAAATAAGCAACAAGGAACTCTGGGAACGAACCAACCAAGAACCTATCACGCAACAAATATGCAGGAAGAAGTGGAGATGGATTGGCCATGCACTGAGAAGGCCGACTGAGGACATCACGCGTCAGGCCCTCGAGTGGAATCCCCATGGGAAGCGACGAGTTGGACGTCCGAGGGTGACATGGAGGAGGTCATGCGAGGAGGAAATGAGAGGCTGTGGGCTGTCGTGGAACCAGGTTCAAAAGATCTCAGAGAACAGAGGTCACTGGAGGCGTGCTACTGAAGCCCTATGTTCCACTAGGAACCCAAGGGACTAATAATAATAATATAATAATACTTTTGACCTACCAGTTACTAAGTGGAATTAAGAATACCAGACTGTTCTGTTTAAAATGTCTGATAGGATATTTTGGCCGTGAAAGTGATATTTTAGGCCTTAACGCTTTATTGAAACTTTTAAGTGGGACCCATGGTAAAGCGATGAATGTAAGATATCCTTCCTGGTAGTTTTGTGCTTCCCTTGGCATGAATATGTACGATAACTGTTGTTCGAAACTTTTTCCACAAAAAATACTGTTTTACTGTATAGTGCATATAGTAAAACAGTTGTGATAGAGTTGTTTCCTTAACTGTGCATTGTTTCATCACTTCCTTTCGCCTCTGAAAGTTCCTCTCAACGAAAAGAATTAAATAAACAGAAAAAAAAGAAGTGTAAAAACCAATTCTGATGCAATCTTTTGGATTTTATGCAACTTTATGAAGAGAATTCGAATAGTGCCTTAAGATAAACTTACTATATCAGAAGTTTAACACTGATAGACGTTTGTCTTAGTATTTGTAACTTATATTACCAATGTATGAATACTGCTTTGTGAAGTCTTCATTGGCAACCAGCTGTACTTGGTTTCTTTGACTATAATTAAAATACCAGATCACAGAAACAAAAAGGTAGATGCCTGGTCATTAGTCAGATATAATGTTAAGGCCTATGGACTCACATGCTTACATAAATGAAGAAAAGAAAAGTAGTTTGCTTTCATCCGTCAATAACCACGTGGGATAATGTTCGGCGATAAGTTTTGTGCAGCCTGACATAAATGCCAGCAAAGATTAAAACACCCAGGTTGTCGGGTATTCAGAAGACTACAATGCATCTAACTTCTTACATTTCAGTGTCAATTTACCAATAAATTGTTTGAAATGTGCTGAGAAAAGTCAGAATTCGCGTGCAATATGTAGTGATTAAATTGATAAAGAAGGAAATATAACATAGGTACAAATATCTATGGTTTTCATGCTGAAGATTAAAAAAATTCAAAGGAATTACTTGAATAAAATTGCTCAAGTAATTTCGTTGAAAAAATCAACGCATGAAACTTTCATTCCAGAAAGCGCCGTTAGTTAGGCTGACTAGATTTTGCAAAAATAAGCCAAAATGACTTAAAGCTACCGGCCAAGACTCCAGCTGATGAAAAACAAATTCTCATCGAGGGACATGAATGACAAATTGGGAGCAGACAACACAGGAAGAGAACCAGTCACAGGATGAGAAGCACTGCATGAAATGAATGGGAATGGAGAACTGTTTGCAAACTTCAACGCATTCAACGACTTGATGAATGGAGGCGAAGCAGTGTGTACAAACACAAGGATATTCATAAGACAGCGACATGGATTTGACTTCATCAGACACCAGGACACACACTACACTAAACATCAGATCGACTTCATCTCAGTGTGAAGAAAGTGGAGACGCAGCCTTGAAAATCGAGTTGCAAGCCTTCAAAGAAGTTGGTGACTATAGACCACAGTTGAAGTTGAACACTCAGAACAGAAACTGAACTTAAGGAGGAAACTACGAAGGACATGTTCACGTGAGTCAGTCATCAGGACAAAATGGGAGGCACTAAGCAACATCCCTGAAGGATCGGGCGTGGAATAACACTGGAACTCTGTTAAGGCGACGTGGAAGTAAACCTGCATAACCGTGTTAGGAAGGAAGAAGAAGAAGAGGCAAGACAAGGAATGGTGTGCATCTCGACGGACACATGGAAGCTGATAGAGGAGGGATAGTCAGATAGATGGTGAAGCAGAAGATGAAGCAGTGAAGTGAAGTGAAGTGAAGTGCAGTGCAGTGCAGTGCAGTGCAGTACATGGATGAACAACGAAAAGTGGAACTGAGTACAACCTGTAAAACACTACACTGGACAAGGGAGTGAAGAAGAGTGCATTGAAATCAAAAGACACTGGTTCGACGCACCAGCAAGTGAAGCAGAACAGGCTTCAGGTGAGAGAGACAGAGGTCTGACAACATAATGTCGAATAACTTGGTTTCTATATGGGAAGAGATCATCGCAGACGAAACCAATGAAAGATGATGAAGGAAGCTTGGTTACCAAAGAGGAGAAAGAACGGAAACAATGGGCTGACCACTTCAAAATCTCTTCAGTCGACCACCTCGACCACCAACACCACCATCACCAGCTCAGCCATAGAACCACCACCGAACACAAACCTTTCGACGAAAGCATACAGTATTCAGCTTCCATGCAGAAATAACTTTTTAATGTAACGTATGAATACTGTTTCCAGGTTTTCCTAACACAGTGGCTTACCTTGCTGACATTGTTGTATTATAAGGAAATGAGAACCTCCTGAGCATAGATAGTGAACGGAGAATTAATAAATCGTCATAAAAGCAGCATGCTATATTAAGTTTACTATTAACAAAGATGAAATATTCACTCTTCACTCAGCTAAAACTAACATATTGCTTCAACTCCCAAGAATATTAAGTTGCTTTGATAAACACATATATTTCACTCTTTGTCATCTTAGTACTAAATTAAGGGTCTACTAAAACAGTGAATTGTCTTTTTCGCACTCAGGATGAATTTGTGTGGATGACGACATCTAGTTACCACAGAAGAGGAGAAACAGTGGAAGCGATAGGCTGACTACCTCTAAAAAATCTTGGATCGACCAACTCCACCACCACCTGGAACTTGTCCACCAATACCACGACCACCAGCACCAGCTCAGCCCAGCCCAGCCCAGCCATAGAACCACCACCAAAAACACAAACCCTCGGACGAAAGCAGAAGTGAAGTCAAGGGATGCCATAAAGTTGCTGAAATCCGAGAATCCGAGATGATTTATGTCTAATATCGCACAAACTCGAAGATCTACAGGTAAAAGCCAGCAAGTTGACAGAAGAGGTGGCATATAGGGGACTTCAAGTGAACGTAGAGAAGACTGCGATTAAGATACCCAACCAACAGAAACAAGCACCAACCACCATTAACAGGTGAATCCTAAAGGAAGTTGCTTCTTTCACCTACCTAGGCAAGGGAGCATCGTTTCAAATACAGGCGGCACAGGTACAGACGAGGATGTCAAAGCCAGGACTGGAAGTGCAAGAAAGGCTTTCATTATTCTGAAATCACTATGGAGATCTACTGTACTCAGCATTTAGAACAAGATCCGGATTTTCAACACCAAGGTCACGTCAGCGCTGCTATATGGTTGAGAAACTAAGTGCGTCACGAAAAGCACTTCCAACAAACTACAAACATTCATTATCAACTGCCACCTACGCTGGCTCGATACTGAAGATCAGAAGACCAGAATGAATAAACAATAAAGAACTCTGTGAGCGAACCAACCAAGGACTTATCACCCAACAAATATGCGGTGGAAGTAAGTGGAGATGGACTGGATTTGGCATGCACTGAGAAGACCATTCGGGGACATCCTGCACCAGGCCATGCCTTTTAGTGGAACCCAAATAGGAAACGACGAGTTGGGCGTCCCAGACGAGTGTAACGTGTAGGAGATCATGTGAGGAAGAAATGAAAGATTGTGGTAAGTCGTGGTGCCAGGTTCAAAAGACAGCAGATAAGAAAGTGCAATGGAGATGTGCTACTGAAGCGGTATGTTCCACCAGGAACCCAAGGGACAAATAATAATAATAAATTATAAAGGGTTCGTATAATATCAGAACCTCGCCAGGTTAACTAGTTCACGAGTTACTAGCCAGTCCTAAGCCCCGGAAAAGAGGGAAGGTTTGGGCATAGGGCTAGCAATCCTACCCCGCAAAACAAATCTAACCGCTAAACAAACTTCATAGCACAAACAAAATATAAAAAATAAAAACAAAATTATTCCCCGCTGGAATCCGAGAGGCGAAATGACGCCAGTTGATGAAAGCCTGCCTTCAGGAAGCCAATTGACCGATGTGTCCTCACATCTCTCGATGAAAGCGAAAGTAAACGTGGGGACATGGAATGTCCGCACGATGTTTGAACCAAGCAAGCCAGCCCAGAATGCAAACGAGATGAGACGATATCACATTGAAGTGCTTGGAATTCACGAAAGCAGATGGAATGGGAGTGGACTCTCCAAACTGTCAACTGGAGAGGAGAGTCAATAATCTACTCCGATATTCTCACCCAGACGACAACCACGAGCACAGCACACTTAGTTATGGAGTGGCTATCATGATGTCCTCAACAGCATCGAAGGCTCTCATGCAGTGGGAACCAGTCTCCTCATGCAGGATCATGGAAGCAAGATTCAACTCAAAAGGAAGAAAGGTCACAATCATACAATGTTATGCACCTACAAATAATGCAGATGAAGAGAAGAAGGAGGAATTCTACAGACAACTTCAATCAGCACTGGACAAGACCTTGTAGCGTCATACACTTCCCCAAAATCAATAGCCTAGGGTTTGACGACTTCGACATTGATGCTGACCTTGATAGTTTAACTGGACTCGCTAAGCTGAAGGCACCCGGTCAAGCATCCTCGCCATTTGGCACGCTGTCGTGTTACGTTGCATTGCTCGTATTCGACTCTCTAGCCAGTTAGTTGGAACGCATCGGTATTTTGGCATAACCATCCAAATATACTATTCCATCCGACTACGCTATCGTGTTCTTCCTTGGTCTCGTATTCGTGGGTATATAACAAGTTCGAATAATTAGTGATTGGTCTTTGCGTCTGTCAAGTTCGCACCAGGACAAATCCTAAATTGGTGAGCCCGACGTGATCAAATATCCCGAATCCCGACGTGATCACATATCCCGACAATAGCAAGTATTGAATTGGTGAGCCTGTTCCATTTTATATTTGTTTATTGTTTTCATTTCGATAACATTTATATATCCATTTACTACACTTTCTCATGTCCGACCACACTCCCAAGCTTATTCGTATTAAGCCGACTTCGAACACGATCCAACTCGTGCCATATTGGCCAGACAATGCAGAAACATGGTTTCTGTATGCCGAGGCAGATTTTCGAGAACAGGGTGTCTCAGATCCTCATTCTCGATTTCTTGCTGTCATACGTTCACTACCGCGAGAATTAAACAGGTATGTTACAGCAAACATGTTTAATCCTGAAGTAAGTGACCCTTATGCACTTCTAAAGGCCGCACTCTTGAAGAAAAGCGATCTCACAGATCGCCAACGTCTAGACGAATTGCTTCGTAACATCGAGCTAGGCAGCCACTCAGCTACTGAAGTCCTCGCACGCATGCGAGAAGTAATCGGTGCACGAACATTTGACGATGGTTTCTTCCGAGAACTATTTCTCTCGAAACTACCACAACCGGTGCAAACCGTGTTGGTGACACTCCAGTCAGTCCCACTCGACGACCTGGCAGCCTCAGCAGATAAAATACTGGAGATATCCAGCAGACCAGTCTCCAACGTATATTCTATCTGCGACAAAACAGAGCGCCAGGATTCGGAGGTGACCAAGTTGTGCAACTCTGTGAGACGGTTGCTACGATCTCGAAGTCCTAGATCACGTAGCACTTCACGGAAACGCACCTTGGCGCATCGCAGCAAGTCGTGTGGTAGCCCTAAAACGAAACCCAACAGGGTGGAAAACCCTGAATGGTGCTGGTTTCATAACACTTACGGGGATGAAGCCAGAAAATGTCGTAAACCATGCCGTTTTAAGAAGGACCCGAACTCGGGAAACGGTCACGCCGGCACGTGCTCACGGCAACCGTAGCCGGCGGAAAAAGCCGTTTGCTCTACGTCACGGATATTAAAACGAAAGTCCGCTACCTCGTCGACACCGGCGCAGAAGTTAGCGTTCTTCCAGCAACGACAAAGGAGCGTCATCTTGACCCATCCTTCAATCTTCAAGCAGCCAACGGCAAGGCAATCGCGACATTCGGGAGACGGTATGCCTACCTCAACTTAGGTTTACGCAAACCTATCCACTGGATTTTCCTCCTGGCAGACGTCTCTATGCCCATCATTGGCATAGATTTGCTAAACCATTACGATCTACTCGTAGATGCTCGCCGTCGACGACTGATAGATAACAGCACAAAGTTATCTATTGGCGGCACCACCTATGTAGGTCCGAGTTTAGCCATCGTTAGGACTAAACAATCAGACGACGCGTCCTACCAGGCAGTTCTGGAGAAATATCCAGAGTTACAGCAACCGAAGCACACTCTTCCGTGCATAACCAGCAATGTTATGCATCACGTCACAACCACAGGTCCACCTGTGGCATCCAAAGCGCGCCGTTTAGCCCCCGATAAGCTCCAAACGGCGAAAAATGAATTCGACCACATGCTCGACCTGGGCATTATCAGACCGTCGAACAGTCCTTGGGCATCGCCATTGCACATGGTTCCCAAAAAGGATAGCAACGACTGGCGTCCAACCGGTGATTACCGAAGGCTCAACGCCAAAACAACTCCGGACTCCTACCCGATACATCAATACAAACCCTCGTATACTTTGCCTTTTTATATCAATTTTTATTACCATGTAATGAAAATTTAAAAAAAACGGTGAAGATAAGCGTAAATTTTTATTTTTCGATATGTTGATATATAAATAATTCCCATTTTTACGCAACGTTTTCGTGGTATTAAAGACTTTTATTTATATTCCAGGTGCAACGAGCACTGGACGGAACGTCGAAAGGAACAGATGACCGCGACCGACGTACAATTCCATTTATTGTATTTTATTTATTTAATCGCCACGACACCCTAGAATAAGGTTCAGACAACCAGGGGCCACCTCACGCAGTCAGCCCATCGGAAGAGTTTTACCAGTGGAGAAACCACTGGGTTTTTACTTCCGGCTGGTATCGTCTTAGGGTCCTCACGAACCCACTAGGGGGGGAGTGATCTGTAGCGTCATACACTTCCCCAAAATCAGTAGCCTAGGGTTTGACGACTTTCGACATCGATGCTGACCTTGATAGTTTAACTGGACTCGCTAAGCTGAAGGCACCCGGTCAAGCATCCTCGCCATTTGGCACGCTGTCGTGTTACGTTGCATTGCTCGTATTCGACTCTCTAGCCAGTTAGTTGGAACGCATCGGTATTTTGGCATAACCATCCAAATATACTATTCCATCCGACTACGCTATCGTGTTCTTCCTTGGTCTCGTATTCGTGGGTATATAACAAGTTCGAATAATTAGTGATTGGTCTTTGCGTCTGTCAAGTTCGCACCAGGACAAATCCTAAAACCTCACCCCAGATGGCGATATCAAAGTTCATTCTAATGGGCAGGGTGACATGAATGCCAAACTGGGAGGGGACAACACAGGAAGAGAACTGACTATGGGTCGAGAAGCACCCGGTGAGGTGATGAACGAGAATGGAGAAATGTTTGCAGAATTCTGTGCATTCAACGATTTGGTGATTGCAGTCAGGCAGTGTGTTCAAGCACAAGGATATCCACAAAGCAAGATGGATTTCACCATACACCAGGACACACTACACTGAAAATCAGACCGACTTTATCTCAATGTGAAGAAAGAGGAGACGCAGTCTACTTGATACAAGGTGAAGAAGAGGAGCAGATGTAGGTTCACACCACTCATTATCTACTGCAAGAAACCTACCTTCAAAATCAAGTTGAAAGCCTTCAAGGGAGTTGGTGATAGACCACAGTTCAAGTTCAACACGCAGAACAGGAACTGAAGGACGAAACTACCAGGGACATTTTCACGTCAGCCATCAAGACAAAATGGGAGATATCGAGGAACATCGCTGAAGAAACCTGTGTGGAAGAACACTGGAAGTCTTTGAAAGCCATGTGGAAGGAAATCTGCATAACCGTATTAGGAAGGAAGAAGAAAGAAGATAAGGAATGGATCTCGACGGACACATGGAAGCTGATAGAGCAGGGAGAGGAGAATGGTGAAGCAGAAGATAAACCAGTGCAAGGATGCACAACAAGAGGAGGAACCGAGCATAATGTATAAAACACTGGACAAAGAAGTGAAGAAGAGTGCACACAAAGACAAAAGACACTTCTACGAAACACTTGCAAGTGAAGCAGAACAGGTTGCAGGTAGGAGAGACAGAGACCTGACAAAACTGTATCAAATAACCAGGTTACTGTCTGGGAAGAGATCAACGCAGATGAAACAAATAGAAGATGATGACGGAAATTTAATTACGAAAGAAGAGAAACAGAGGAACCAATGGGCCGACCACTCCAAGAAGCTCTTGAATTGACCACCACCACCACCTGCACTTCGTCCGGAAGGACCACCTACAGCCGTCGAACTACAAGTGAACATAAATCCTCCAACAAAAATGGAAGTCGTGAACGCCATAAAGCTACTGAAATATGGGAGATCAGCAGGACCAGATGGGATACCGCCAGAAGCACTGAAAACAGACGTAGAGACAACAGCGGATATGCTCACACCACACCACAATTGCAGAAGGTGTGGAAGGAAGAGAGGGTACCTGGCTGGTGATTGGAAGAAGGTTTACCGTGTCAAACTGCCGAAGAAGGGAGACCTCACTATTTGCAAGAACTGGTGCGGAATCAAGCTCCTGTCCACCCAAAGCAAGCAAAATATTAAGCCGCATCATCCTGGAGAGACTAAAGGATACGCTGGATTCAAAACTACAACCCGAACAGGCAGGCTACAGGAAGTACAAATCATATGCGGATCAAATTGCAACGCTTCGCATCATCATAAAACAGAGTATAGAATGGCAATCAGCTCTCTACCTCAACTTTATCGACTTCGAGAAGGCCTTTGACAACGTCGACCGAGAGGTAATTTGGAAACTGTTTCATTACTACGGAGTACCGCAAACCTTTATCCGCCTCATTCAACAACTATATGAAGATGCCACACACCTGCCAAGTAATTCATAATGGGAAGCTCAGTGATGCTTTTGAAGTGAAGTGAAGACAGGAGTGAAACAAGGTTGCCTACTATCCCCCATGATATTCCTGATTGTGGTCGACTGGACTGATTCATGCAACAAACAGTAGGGAGCTATGAGAAGAGTGGGATACGCTGGCTGGACTGCGGAAAAGAACCTAGAAGATCTGGATTTCACCGATGACTTGTGCCCGATGTCACACAAACTTGAAGATCTAAAGGCGAAAACTAACAAGTTGTCAGAAGAGGCAAGGCAGCGAAGACAGGACTTCAGGTGAATGTAGAGAGGATAGATGAGATGAAGATACCCATCCAACACCACCAACAACAGCAACAACAACAAACTCCAATCACCATCAACGGGAGAAACTTAAAGGAAGTAACCTCCTTCACCTATCTAGGAAGCGCTGTTTCAACTACAGGCGGTGGTGGCACAGATAAGGATATCAAGGCCAGTCAGGATCGGAAAGACAGCAAGACAGGCGTTCATTAGCCTGAAACCAGTGTGGAGATCTTCTGCACTGCATTCAGCATGTGGAACAAGATACGGATTTTCAACACCAACGTCAAGTCAGTGCTCTTGTATGGCTCAGAGACTTGGTGCGTTACGAAAGGGATTTCCAACGAACTACAGACATTCATCAACAACTGCCACCTACGCTGGCTCGCTACTGAAGATCAGGTGGCCAGAATAATAGGAATAAGCAACAAGGAACTGTGGCTGGGTAACGAACCAACGAAGCACACAGCTATCGCCCAACAAATATGCACTGGAAGGAGGTGGAGATGGATTGGACATAGACTGAGGAGGCCGACTGGGGACAGCACGCGCCAAGCCCTCGAATGGAAGCCAGATGGGAAGCGACGAGTTGGGGGAGGTTTACAGCTGAGCGTGACATGGAGGAGATCGTGCGAGGAGGAAATGAGAGTTTGTGGGCTGTCCTGGAGCGTGGTTCAAAAGATTTCAGAGAACAGAGTTCACTGGAGACGTGCAAATAATTGCATTACAGCTGTGATGTTGGAAGCAGGTCTGCCTCAGCTAACTGAACGGAAAAGAATTTTTTTGAAAAATCCTATTACTGCAACGTAGAAGGAACGAGATTATGACCATTTCAGCCTATTTATTTGATGTATGACACAATGAAGCAGTTTGCTTACTGGTAGATTCTTAGAGCTATATATAATAAGTAATGCTGTCTCACTATTCGAAACATCTTATAACGCAGTTTAAGTAAAATTAAAACCTATTACAGTGCCCAAATTTTAATATTGTATATCTGTTTTCATCACTTTCCAGAACATCACAAATGAACCAAATGTATACACATGCAACTAATTCTGGTGATTTTAGGCTCTTACTACTTGCTTTTTCTAATAGGGTCATATGCTTTTGTTAGAAGTTGTTAGAAAAGAATGTCCAAGCACTTTTTTTATAGATTGTAGTAGTCTGCTAGTGTCAGTCTATTAAGGTCAAGTTAGGTACATCTCTACGATTCTCATTAGCACCAAAAAGTTGCAACCCCTGTAGATTCAATGGACTACTATAAATTCATAAGAAAAACATATGATTCAGACCAGTTGTAGATTTTATTAACTCACCTACATACAATTCAGCAAAATACATATCACGAATACCAAAACCATACGAAAGGAATTAAAATATGTCAGCACTCATGAACTAAATCATTTAATCTTATATTGGAGAAGATGAAATAATGGCAAACTTTTATGTATTTTCTTTATTTACTAACGTATTCATCAAAGATGTATCAGAAATCGTCCTTAACCTATTATTATCAGATAGTAAACTCAGGTCACAATGGTCAATTCTGTGGAATTATGCCTAAGATCGATAGTGTTCACGTTCAGAGGAGGTATGTACCGACATACAGAGAGTATATATACGTAGGATCTGCAGTACCCAACAGTAGCTAGTTGAATTTCCGCTTTCATTGTTGTAATCAATCATTTTTGAAATTATTAGCAAGAAACAAAAACTTCATACTACGGGACCTAGTAAATTAATCTAACTTACTGTCACTATTCATCCCATGTCAAATTTGTCGTGCAAAACTTTCATATCATGTGTTTCATGTGTTACAAAGGCATTCTGCTTCAATATTCTCACTTGTCTCATTACTACAACACGTCAGCTATTCCCCACAGTTTTAAACACCTAGCTGAAACTTCGAAATGACTGTCATTACGTTCCAGCTAGTCTGCGTTCAACCATGAAAACTATCACTTGCAATATGCTGCAGTTCAACGTGGTCTGTTGTAGATTGGACTATTGATGCAATCAAATAATTTACATCACAGCTTCTAATGTCCCCGAAGGTGGACAATTCTTCACTGTACCCAATCATAACGCAGGCACGTTTTGTCATATATCGATCCACTTTGTCATTGCATGCGTGCAGTAGATTCCACTAAACAATGTATCGTTTAGAGACTTTCTCAGACTATGTAATTTACGGCATGCTAAACGTCAATATTCGACAGCATATTTGCAGAAGACCTACAAGAGAATCCTCTTAAGGCATCCTGAAATTTGCTCCAAATTACAAAATTTACATATTGTATGATCCTGTGTTTCTCATCCCTGTGCACTGATTAAAGGTGTCAGAAACGTCTGAATCGGGAAACACTATAGAAAAGAGCATGTTTCTTATATTCAGATTTAATCCGATAACAATACTGAAGTACTCATTTCTTGTTGTTTGATGTCCTAATTTTTCCTCAAAAGTAAATAAAGATCTAACTCAGTAACTAAGCTACCAAAAGAATGTAATGCCTGAGTGACACGTTCGTTAGCTGAGTTAATTCAACTGACATGTTACACAAATATTGGCAGGTTAAATCCTTTTATTTAGCGTTTCCTTACAGTTAGTATTTGCGTTCTGAAGATCGACAGTATTTATGACCACCAAGTGATTGGATCACTATTACTATTGTTATTCACAATATACCTTAACCGAAACAGACAAGAGTGTACTAGTCGTAGCACTTTCACGAAAACACAGGGTCATGAGGTCATGGAATTTTGTATTTATGAATTTAAGAGATTAAAATTACCAAGGTGGAGCAACACTGACAATAGGTAGGTCAAGTTTGGGTATTTTAATTGCAACTACTTTTTAGAAGCCACATAAGATTGGGTTTTAGCTGAACGATTTTGATACGTCGACTTTTATCCAAGATCGAGTAAATGTCGAGTGACTGTGCTATTGAAAACCTGTGACTCAAATTCTTCGGAACACTTCCATAAATGTGAACAACTACCTTTCTCCCTCTTCTTCCAATGTAGGTGTTTTGACAAGTACAAGTACAGTTGGAAGCAGCAGGAGTTGGGAACTTGTCTGCTTTGGATTGTCTCAATGAGCACTGAGTCTGATACACACATACTTTCTTGACGGCTGGATACGTCTCTTTTAGTGCATCACTCAGTCTATGGCTCATCCCTGTATGTATTAATATTTGGATGTTGTTATCAAATAACCAAAATAAATAACAACTCATGTCAACATGTTTTGACCATCTCATATGGCCTCAGAGTTCTCACCGTAAAGATTGTTAGGGGGAACGTCCAGCAGAAACGGAAGTGGGAGAAGCCAAATCAATGGGGAAAATCTCTTATTCACGCACTAATATACTTGAACCAGAAATAAATTCCTATAAGTGTTTGCAGGCAATGAGAAAATCAATACTCACGCTAAATTATATACGTGCTAAGATTATACTTTGTGCAAAACGTTTTTCAGTAAGCTAATATCACTGTGTCAAAGCTACATTTTGCTGGTTTGTTTCCATATTTAGAGACACATTGAATTCATTCAGTGCAGAGTTATGCCACTAACGACAGTTAATCTGATTTAAACGGTTACATATAACTCAGAAAAGAGAAGAACCTTCCTTTAAATTACTGAAGCAAAAAATAACTGGAAACACCATGTATTCTTTAACATTTTTACAACACGATTGTTGATCACGTTGTGTGTAAACCACCAAGTCTATTCAACATCTCACTGAAGAGCATTTAAAAATTCATCCAATGTAATTTTTCCATCTTTATTCGAGTCCAAGTATTCCATTAAGGGCTGTAAAATAAATACAAGTTGAACTTCGTTAACTCTAGAAGTCGTTCCAAAATTTAGCTAAATACATTTTATGACATACTTTGATACATTCAAAAAAACATTCTCGTAATAGAAATTGTTTCAGGAACAGTTATAACTGCTCGTATCAGAACTTTTCTAAACAGAGGTGAGGAGTTGTGCATCTGAATGATTTATAATCTGTTATACACATATGGAAAATTTGCATACACTTTAGTCTTCATTAACTGAATGCATCTTTGTTCAACGGAAAACTAGTTAACGCATTCTACCCGGGAAAAAGTGGATTCTAGTAATGAGTGAAAACCGTCAGCTAATCTATTCGAAGTTACAGTAGATAGACAATACTTGGTAACAAAAACTGTGAACTACCTGTAAAATAAACCAATCTTCCTTATATCTGAAACACATGTAGTTAGGTTACATACCCAAACAAATTCAAGTAATACAAACTACTGCGCATATACAACTCTAACACCTCATCAAATATAACACTATGTAATCCACTAGTGATCGCAGATATCACTCGTTTCCTGAACACATACAGTCCGGTATATAGCCAGATTGTCAATCAATAACACACGAAGAAAATACCAACAGTTAATTGAATTCAAGAACATGCGAATGAAAGTAAGGAAAACACAGACACACAGTTTGGGTAATCCACGTTCAGATGCAGATTTCAAAATTGAAGAAAATAAAGCTCAATCTCATTTTCTGACGTTATACGAAACTAGGTTATACTGTGAAAATCAACAGTGGAATGTTACCTCATGCTATTTATAAGATGCTCACTTCTGTATATGCACGCAATATTCATGTAAAATTGGTCCTGGATGAGGAAACGTATCTTGTGAGTAAATTCACCACTTTGATCAGAGTTCTGAAACAACATTTAGTGCCACATGAACTGTGAGAAACATGAGAAACGTTTGATGGGGAACGGTCAGCTTCCACACTCAAGCACAAACATTAGGAACTGTATACTTTGCATTACCTTAGAAGCCTAGTTACATTTTGAGAGAAATCTTAATTAATCGTTTCTCGCCGATGTATCGCGCGCGAACTGTGAATTATATCTTTGCTATCTTTATGTCATATCAACTGAAATTGTGAAATATGGAAGTTCCACTCATATGTCCATCCACCACATGTTTTCTAAACATTCTAAGGTTACGCTACCAATAATTTAAATCAAAAGGCAGTAGAAGTGTAAGAATATCAATAAGAAACGTCCATAGAAAAATGAAACATGCTCAATTAAACAGTAACTTCATGCACGTAGAACTTTTGAAGTCAAGGTCTTAACGTGCGTTGTTATTTCTAATTGTCACTAAACCTCTTATCACCTTTCTATTTCATTAGCTGAGAGAGTGCTGCAAAATAATAACGTAAATAATTATGATACATACTCATTTAAATAGGTTTGGTATTCATGAATTTTGTACGGAATTATCTGAATGAACATGTTTAAATCTAAGTTGCACTTCTCATATTTTTGCGGTCGTCATTAGACTATATAAGGATGAACAATTCAAGTCCTCACATGTTGACGTGGAAAAAACCCATCAAATTTTGATATCTGATACTGCGTAGAATTACTTTTATCATTCAGTGTTGTATTTGTGCCTCTCAGCATCTACGGTCAACTAAACAACTGAGAGTTTACTGATACGTGAGAAATGCAGACACCTAGTTGATATTTTAAAAGACAACTAAATTAGCATACGGGTACTAATCATCACTTTGATAAACACTCTGAGTAATTACGACTAAATCATTTTGGAAACGTTAGATCATAGTGAGAAATTAGTAACTGTACTATCACATAGGAGCACTGACTTGACTGAATTAGTGTTGAAAATTCAGATGTTGTTCACGCTTTATACTGAGTGGAGTGGAGTGGAGTGCATAGACCTCCACACTGTTTTCGGTTTAATGAAGGCCTGTCTTGGTGTGTTTCCGATCCTCTTTTTGACGTCCTCATCTGTGCTTGTGCCACCTGTAGTTGAAACGATGCTGAGTCAGTGGGTGAAAGATTTCTCCCGTTGATGGTGATTGATGTATGTTGTTGTTGTTGTTGTTGTTGTTGTTGTTGTTGACTGGGTATCTTCATCACCTCTGTCTTCTCTGCATTCACTTGAAGTCCCGTCTTCCTTCGCTGCCTCGCCTCTCCTGTCAACTTGGTGGTTTCTGCCAGCTTGGACGACAATACATTAGACATAAATCATCATCCGCGAAATCTATGTCTTCTTCTAGGATCTTTCCATCGGTCAAAAAGCATATGCTCATCTTCTGACATCTCCTTACAGTTTACTGAATGATGCAGTCCACCACAATCAGGAAGATGATCGGTGATAGCCGGCAACCCAATGTTTACTCCTGTCTTCACTTCAAAAGCGTCACAGCGCTCTCCATTGTGAATTACTTGGAATGTAGCCTCACCATATAGCATATAGCATTGCTGTTGAATGAGGTTGATAAATGTTTGTGACACACCGAAGTGTGGTTTGTTCTTCCTGAAGTCAGCCAGCAAACTGCTACGGTCGTAATGTTGAATCCAGAGCATCCTTCAGTCTCTCCAGGATGATGAGGCTTAATATTTTGCTTATGATGAACAGGGACAGGAGCGTGATTCCGTGCCAGTTCTGACAAAGTCTTCTGCTTTCGTCGGAGGGTTTGTGTTCGGTGGTGGTTCTATGGCTGAGCTGGTGATGGTGGTGTTGGTGGTCGAGGTGGTCGACTGAAGAGATTTTGAAGTGGTCAGCCCATTGTTTCCGTTCTTTCTCCTCTTTGGTAACCAAGCTTCCTTCATCATCTTTCATTGGTTTCGTCTGCGATGATCTCTTCCCATATAGAAACCAAGTTATTCGACATTATGTTGTCAGACCTCTGTCTCTCTCACCTGAAGCCTGTTCTGCTTCACTTGCTGGTGCGTCGAACCAGTGTCTTTTGATTTCAATGCACTCTTCTTCACTCCCTTGTCCAGTGTAGTGTTTTACAGGTTGTACTCAGTTCCACTTTCGTTGTTCATCCATGTACTGCACTGCACTGCACTGCACTGCACTTCACTTCACTTCACTTCACTGCTTCATCTTCTGCTTCACCATCTATCTGACTATCCCTCCTCTATCAGCTTCCATGTGTCCGTCGAGATGCACACCATTCCTTGTCTTGCCTCTTCTTCTTCTTCCTTCCTAACACGGTTATGCAGGTTTACTTCCACGTCGCCTTAACAGAGTTCCAGTGTTATTCCACGCCCGATCCTTCACACTGAGATGAAGTCGATCTGATGTTTAGTGTAGTGTGTGTCCTGGTGTCTGATGAAGTCAAATCCATGTCGCTGTCTTATGAATATCCTTGTGTTTGTACACACTGCTTCGCCTCCAATCACCTAATCGTTGAATGCGCAGTCTTCCATTCTCATTCATCATTTCACCGAGTTCTCCTCGACCCATGCACAGTTCTCTTCCTGTGTTGTCTGCTCCCACTTTGGCATTCATGTCACCCCACCCACCGGAATGAATTTTGATGTCGCCAACTGGGGTGTGGTGTTGTCCATTAGTGATTGCAGTTGTCTGTAGAATTCCTCCTTCTTCACTTCTCTTCATCTGCATTATTTGTAGGTGTGTAGCGTAGCGTAGCATTGTATGATTGCGATTTCCCTTGCTTTGAGTTGAATCTTGCTGTCATTATCCTGCATGAGCAGATTGGTTTCCATGAGTGCCTGAATATGAGCCTTCGATGCTCGTGGGGATATCATAATAACCACTACATAACTCAGTGCGCTAGTGCTTGTCGTCTGGGTGTCAAAATCGGAGTAGATTATCGACTCTGCAGTTGACAGTTTGGAGAGTTCATTTCCATTCCATCTGTTTTCCCAGACATGTAGCACTTGCATGCTATACCTTCTCTTCTCTCTAGCAATCTGGGTGGCTTTAGCAGCCAGCTTCAAACATTGTGCAGGCGTTCACTGTCCCCATTCTTACTTTCGCTTTCATCGAGAGAGGCGAAGTTATATCGGCCAATTGGCTTCCCAATGGCTTTCATCAACCGCAATCATTCCGTCTCCCCGATTCCAGAGAGGAATAAGTTTACTTTTATTTTTTATAATTTCGTTGTTCTTTGAAGTTTGTTTAGTGATTGGATTGATTTTTCGGAGTAGGGTTGGTAGTCCTATGCTCAACCTTCCCTCTTTATCCGGTTTTATGACCGGCTGGTAACTTGTGGACTAGTGAACTAGGCAAGATTAGGTTTACATTTAGGTCATATAAATAAGGTCTATTACAGAAACAATCCTAAACACAACTCAACTTTGATTGATTTTAGTCGGTTGGATAGAATAGGTAATTAACACCTATTAGTGTGTGCAACAATACTGAGGTTCCTGGCTTGGTGGCTGTATTCCACAAATGATTGGTAGAACTACGTTAGAACTCAGGAATAGACAACATGTGATTGGTTGCTCTCCCACGACCAATAAATATATAACTCACTTTTGAAATGACTATCGAGGTTATCTATCATTCCTCTCAAATGGAAAAGGAAATTATTCTTCAATTTTCTGTTTACAGACATGTATAAATGACTGACTAGCTTGTTATTATCTGCAACAGGTAGTAGATATTGTGACTCAGACTCAGTAAGGACTTCATATTAGCTTAATAGATATTCAGGCAATATTGAGACATACGCATGGGAGCTGGTGTTGCAGCAGAGGTCGAACTATTCTATCCGGCATGACAGCAGAGACTTAGGAGTATATCAACAAATGGTAATGACGGCAGCTATGTTGAATTCCGGAAGGAAATATAAAAGCTGAACACACACTTATGTCAGACAGGCAGTTAAAAGTAAAAAGAAATTTGCTTCCCGAATTTTGTAGGTATTTTTTGCGTAACTAAGTATGATATATATAAACAAAGACGTGAAAATTACAGGAGGAATCGCTAACAGGTAACCAACCTTTGCATCTTTTTCATTAAAGCCACAAGCTACCAGGCAGTTTCTCAGTTCTTCAGAAGAAACAGTACCGTCTCCATCTTTATCCAACGATTTGAATGCGTTCAGCAGCGTTTGTCTGTCACAAGAGCTCATTGTAATTGTTTGAAACTACTGAAAAAGAGTAAACTATATGACAAAAAGGAGTGGAACATGAGAGCTGTCAAAATGTTACAGTATTTTTAGTTGGTTTATAAGACGAAACATGCCCATCGAGTCATAAAGAAAAGAAGAGATAATTCAGCGAAGAAAATTTCCTTCATTGACGATATCACTTTCTAAAGCCGTACACTCCTATTTATATATACCATAAACATAAAAAGGTGAAAATTGTTGTTAGATGAGAAATGCGTATATTGGATGTCCACTTGAAAGATGGATGTAAAGAAGGTGAAGAATGAGACAAGGGTCATAATGAAGGTGATACTAATAAATTAACTAGCAATGAAATCGAAAAATTCGGAAGTGTTATGACCATGGTAAGATAAGAAATTGAACATACTTCTTCTCCACGCAGAGATCAGGTTTGAAATGATGGATTGCCAGTGCTTCTGCCATGGTGCACAAGTGTCGAAAGCGTACTTCTTTTAGACTAATCCACTTGGCTCTACATATGACAATGAAGGGGGACTGTGGTCGAACTAGATATCAAGAGTTGATCAAATGTTCAAGAATTGAACTGTTAATCGATTTGAATTATTCCTCGACAAATATGCAGGATGGTGCTCAGAGGTACACTTGGAAAGTATACGCTTTGTGCGGCCTATATAGTTAGCTCCACTAGAGCAAGTAAATGTTTAGACACATACCGAGGTGGCCCAAAGCAACAACTTGTCCTTAACGCACTCCGGAACCAGTTGCTGACTAGAGAAGCTGATCTGTACCTTCGCAACGAAGAATGTCTTCTTTAGCTAACTAAACAGCCGATTCTTCAGGATCTCTACTGTCGTATCGCATTTGAAACCAAAGTTCATAAGAAAGGTCTTCTTTGGAATTGTGAGTACTTGCTCCGTGTTCAGTTTAATTTCAAGTTCTTCTCAACAAATCTGGATAGGTATCCATTTTGAATGAGGATCTTCCGTAGTTTATCTAATTCACCGTTGATAGTATCACTCATGCAGATTCTTCTGATTCTTGAAGATAGGTAGTAGATCGGATTCCTTTTTCTGGTAAGAGGCACCCAGCTGTGGAAATTGAAATACTGTTCATTCAATGTAGGATTCCTATAAATCGACCTCTGAAGAGAACCATCTGGTCTCTGCTTCAATAAGAAATCCAGAAAATGTTATTATAAGTTCTCTTCAATTTCTGATATCGTCAGAAAAGAAAGTTTTCCTCGCTGAATAATCTCTTCTTTCCCCTAGTTGGTTTATCTAATGGAGCGTTTCATGTTGGAGAATATTCTACGCTATCGAGAGCGCTAATCACTGTAAGCTAATCATGAAACAAATGCATATGCACACATTTCAAAAGCTCATGATTCAGTTTAATGACACTCCTTCAGTCACTGGAATAGTAAGAAAATTTCCATACTTGCGATTTCAACACTAATGACATCTTAGAGAAACAACACTAAGCATAAAATGTTTCTCTCTTTCGCTTCACCTCCTGCTTTTACATTTGAAAGCTACATTTCAACAGCAGCGACGGGATTATATAGACGCAAACAAAAAGGAGAATGTAGCAACTCAAAAGCAGAATGATAACCCAATACCTGTCAATTCAATCTAACCCTAATGTGTACAGCCAGTGCACCTCATCATACACTTCATCCATACACGAAATTCTATCAAATTCTATCAAAAATGAAGCATCTAACTACAAAACATCCATAGAAAATTCACCAGGAACACTGCAGTTACCGAGAATTTATGGCAAGTATTCGTAAATGAATGCATCGAAAACTCGCAATATTAAAATCACATAACAGGTTCAAATTGGTCACGATTATTACTAGTCTAGAACAACTTACTCCAGACTTGATACTTCCCGTACAAACAAACAACAAATTCATTGTGTTGTCCTATTTTATATCACACGACAATGATACACAAGCAACTCTGATGAAGTATTCCATCTCTCATTGGTGTTCATCAAACGTTTGTTGTGACTACCTAAGGCTTTATCAGTTAGTTGAACGCCCACCTCACAAGCTTGTTATTGATGAGTGGGCGTATTTGTCAGTCAACTGACATAAGACAATAATTTCATGAGATGCGTATGAATTCTGTGCAAAAGTACACACTGTTTTCGTCATAGTAAGACAAATTAAAAGATGGATTCAATAGACTTTGTTAACTAGATCATTTTTTTCTGTCGCACACTTATCACCAAGATCCTGTGTTTAGTGAAAATATTCTGAACCAAAATACTGAAACAACTCGATGGAAATCAGTGTAAGTAAAGAATTCACGCACTGTACTACAGTATCATTTCATGTCAAATAGGTTCACTTGAAACAACGCTGTTTGTCATTTCAAATCAACTTATTCAATACGCAGTATGATGAAGAACTTACCTGAGAAAGTGTTATCTGGAATGTTGAGAGGAATATCAGTAGTATGGTGGAATGTGGACATAACGGTTTCGTGTAGCCTCATATCAGAAGAAAATAAGGATAGCTGAGAAAATACACTTTGACTTACAAGGCTACTGCCAACTCGGGGGTTCGGTCGAAGTTCATCACATAAATGTCGCTACTTGAGTGAACAGTGGAAACCACTTATGCACCTGGAAAGGTCATGAATCCCACGTTTCCTAGAAAACTGATCATTCCGTAAACATGCAACCATGTGAATGTATGAACGCAAGTCCAACCTGGAATGACATTTTGATTGTGCTTGTTTCAAAGGGAATACTTACTGCAGATATCCAGCATGTTGCCACATAAGCTTTATGTAGCGTGACTGAAGTTAGTCATAATTGTTCTGTTCTAACAGTTTGCGAAATAAATCATTTTGGGTGTAGTGCTTGTTGATCTCTTTATTCATTGTAACATTTTTCATCTACAGTTTCACACTGAGCTTACACGGAGCATATCAGCAGAGGAACTACTTACAGTGAATTTGATTTTCGATTTATCACACGATTATCTTATAATATAGAGCAGTAACAGGCTCTCCTGTCTGGGTTGTAAGAACAGGCTGATATGTGAGCAGACGTGATTAGGAAGAGAATGCTGAACGTGGTATCAATAAATCATTCTGCAGTACAGGTGAACAGATGAACACACGCTGTGAATCACTGCATATGTGGAGAAAGTCATTCTGACTTGGGTAGTTGTAAGGGCTCTTCTCAGTGAACGTGACTGATGACCTAATATTATTTCTGCTGATGACGAATCTCCGTTGAATTCCTGTGAAGCACAGAGAAGCTGTTCGGAAGCGAAACAGGAAGAATGACCAGCTGTTCTGGCTTCCATAGATTTTTGGTGTGTGACGGACGCTTTGTCTACGCCTTTTCAAGTAAATTGCAAATATTGAAAGTGACAGTTACACTATGTATGATGCAGGTCAGTGGTCGAAGACAATCTCTTTTCGCGGATCATCTCATTATTCACGCATTTAACTGACAGTCTCTGTTTCCCCTCATTCAAATTGTTATCACTTCAAACGCCCCCATTGAAACCACCCAATAATGGGAACCTTCGTTCAGTACCTGATACAGTCAGCCTCATGAGTAAATGCCAGCTCTACACAGGAATCACTCCTTGGCATTTGAACAACACACATAAACACGATGGTACACAGGTTACGCCACAACAAACAACTGAAGTACAGTCAGAGGAACTGTCTACTTGACTCAATTCAATACAATCCGCTGATGAATGAATGCGACAACCCATGTCGGCGACATAAATGATGGAGCTGACTGAGGCCTAACCAGCCACATAAACGCAGCAACTGGAAGTCACTTTTACCGTGTTAGGCAAGTCTGCGTTTTAGGCAACTCAAAAAGATGGCAATCAATGTCACACTCCTATCAATTCGCAGCATATAAAGATTGCCCTTCCACAACCAGTGCTTATTGACTTCAATACATTCAGTCACCAGTTAATTTCTATTTCGACTTGAGTGTTAACTACTTCATCTGATGATCTCTTCGTCACTCCCAGTCAAATGTGTGCATAAAATTCGTGTAATTTACTTGAAACAAGTTGTTCGCTTTGATGAGTGTAAGTGGGGTATTGAGGAGATGAAGGTTATCTGGAACATGTGATCTATTAGTCACAGACATTTTGAAGAATCTGATCAGGGCTGAACGTTTCCAATGATTCAAATGAAATATTCAATGAGGAATAATGATGACAGAGTAATGGCAGAAGTCACCTCAACATTATTGATAGTGAAATGGTTTGAGGTCAACACAACCAAGTTGAGTGCAGTGTAGATACAAATCGTTTCTGAATGTGTACAGAAGGTTCAGAATTATGAACAACAAGTTCTTCAATGAATTCAACTATTCGTACATGACTGTATAAATACGACAATATGTCAGTATGTTGGGGGAAACTGCCGAAGGTTGAAAGCATCATCATAGTGTGCAAGATGTCATTTGAACTTAACTGAGAGTACGTTGGTTCACTCCACAATGCCTTCAACTCTCCATGAATTTAATAGTGAAGGCCACCTTGGCACCAATCCTTTGACCAGTTTTTAATACATATTTGACTATGGATAAGAAACGACGTTTGCCACGCACATTCATCGTGCTACTGGAGGTCATTGGCTTGTGGACGAACATAGCCATTTGCAGCTGCATATCACGATAGCTGCTTCCAGTGTGTGTGTCTGTTCACACACACATATATCACATGATGCACACTTCGGGATGAAATAAACATCTTATATTTTCTAAGGATTTTTCAGGATACTGTTCATCATGAACTGACATCGATTGCAGAACCATTGGGGACATGAACTTACTGGTCGGTTGATACATTCAATTATGGCATTGTTGACGGATGCGCATCCACGGCAACCAAGTGGATTGATGCCAGGATGATAAGGACACATGAGAAGCAAGTTTACATTGAATCGATGGGTTGAAGTCAGTGGTCCAAATATTTTAAAAACACAAACTTAATTTCTTCCCAATCCTGATTAGCGACAAGTTTCAAGATGAGTTTCTAGAAGTTCTAATAGGAAGCCATGACTTGTGTAGCCAGCCAAGTAGTGTGTGAAGTGTGGATAGACACAATTGGCGTTAGAATTCAGTCTCTCTATATCAAGAGTCAACAAAAGTAGGAGAGTGTGAATTGATGGATGAATGGATATCCACTTCTAAGCGATTTATTTGTCAACGAATTGATTTCCTTTTCCTTGCTATCTTGTATGCAAATGCAGTCAATCTTATTCAGCAGACAATCAATGAAGCCACACCTGTATTGGAATGGATACTGGCCAAAAGACTAAAACATTGTCTTGTCCAAGTCTCCTTCTTTTGAATCGATCCTCTGACTGAACCTCCTCCTTCATGACTAATTCGTGTGTCTGAAACGACAATTTGTCTTCCACCTCATCAGGATTGTCGCGCGGACCATTCACATAGCTCTTATAAAACGTACACTTCGAATCAAGTTTCTAGCTAAATGTCCAACTTACGATATACATCATTTAACAAGAAGCTTGAGAGACCGAACATAGCATATTATCAACTTGTTCAAACCTTTGCCCTCAGAGTTGAAATGAATTCGGTCGGTGAAGAATAAGAATTATCGTCTGAGTGGGTGTTAGGCAAACAGAAATATAAGATTTCTGAAGGATATATTGTTCCTAAACGACATCAGTAGTCTTACCTGACAGTATCTTAGTCAATAAAGAATTCCCATATGGAGAATAGATGATCTGTTCCTTGATATTATTATAACCTAATTGGCCAGTTGTTTCAAATGTGTCATTCACGAACGCTTGCAAACATAATCTCTCATATCATCCAATAGGTTAGCCGACTACTTTGCTGCGTTACGTGCATTGACATGATTGGCATGTGGAAAATATTGGGAATGGTGGATTATTGGCTTTGCATCTTATATATATATATATATATATATATATATATATATATATATATATATATATATATATATATATATATATATATATATATATATATATATATATATATATATATATATATATATATATATATATGGATTTCCATTGATAGCATTGATATTGAACAATTTCAGTGGGATAGAATCTACTCTTTATTCCTATCTAAATACTTCTTCAGTAAACAATCTACAAATCCACCTTCAACTCCAGGAGTGGATAACATGTTATGTATATAAACAGACTTGACCAAGACAACAACTACTTCTGAATAGGATAAGGTATGGTGGTGTTGCGATTATTTCGCAACCTATACAGTGCATTAAAATCCTGAGGAGTCAGCATACTCAGTCGTTGTATTCATGCACTGTAGAGCTGAGCTGATAACCGATTTCAAATAGTTTAGCATCTAAGTCAACTCTGCTTGCCGGCAGAAGTTCGGACAAGTGAGTTTAGCAAATTTCCAAATTCGGCATCAGTCTTACCATCGGAACTTTCTGTTGCAAAACACCGAATACAAACACAGAAGGAAAACAAGTCAGCACAGTTGGGAAAATTATTTATCGAGAGGTCACAAGAGCCTGTCACTGTTTTAAGCTGCTCATTTAATATTGTCAGATGCGAATGGGATCCAAGACACCTTTCAATGAAGCAAAAGCATCAGCTTCCTAAAATAAGCGTTAAACTTCCAGTGTCTCTGTCATGGATAAAATTTGAGAACAGAGTGTTTCGAAACTATCCATTGACATTGCAAATGGCTTTTACCAATGCACATCTTCGAAAATATATTGCAACTTTGAGTGAACTGTTTTG
Source organism: Heterobilharzia americana (assembly GCA_944470555.2). Taxonomy (NCBI): domain Eukaryota; kingdom Metazoa; phylum Platyhelminthes; class Trematoda; order Strigeidida; family Schistosomatidae; genus Heterobilharzia; species Heterobilharzia americana. The sequence goes on along the minus strand of OX104134.1, from coordinate 113,677,819 downwards.
AAGTGGTGTTTTCTCTCAACTGATCCACTTCACCACTTACTCCAACATATACTAGTATCAGATAAATGTGCATTCAGATATAATGAGAAGAATGTTGAATGCAAACAAAATACTCAGCAGGTGCAATCACTTGCAAGAAAGACTTTATTTATGTATGTTGATGAAGGAGGTGATAAATTATAATAATAAGCATAACAATCACTTTATTCCAGACAATGACTTTCAATACAGTTTGGAATTCTCACTGTGATATTTCAACAAATATACTACTTGAACAATTTTTTCAAATTAAATAACCACTACAGTTAAATTATGTCAATACAAACAGTTTTAGGCCATCATCTAGTTTCCATGTTATTGCACGTCAATTGAGTAGAAAAGCACACAGAAGTTTGGTATTCAAGCTTCATTGATTCAGTATGAAAATTCACTGTTCCTGCTACAACTTCCTGTAATATCTAAATGATGCAATTTTGTGTGCTCAGTGAGTGGCCAACTTCCGTTTGACGTGATACTTTCTCGCAGTTTTGTTGCTCACCCGTCCAACGATAGGTTGAAGACATTTCAAGACTGTACGAGAGTATGTTTTACAATTTATCTAAAGAATTACAAAAGGAGTATTTTGATGAGATGTATTCGATGAATTATTTTTGGTAGTTCAAAATGTAAACAGGGTGCCAAAAAAGCAACAGTAGGCACCAACAATCGGCTGTTAAAATCGCTAACAAGTACATTCTTTCCGCTATGCCACATACCACTTCTCTAGTCAGAAAATAACTGTGAGATGTGTTAAGGAAAAGCTAGCACCTTGATCACTTACACTTGTTTGTAGTGGAATCACTCACTTCTATGAAGCTAGCTAGTATAATGTACACATTTTCAAATATATCCTCAAGCATTAATTTCGTAGTTGTTGACAAGAAAATACAGTTAAATCACCAGTTACTTTCTTAAATATTTGGTCGACTCTGGTCATACTGTTTCCCTTGTATTTGTAAATGACACAACAAAAGAACTCCGGGAGGAAGTTACACCATCAAACTAGTAAGTTTACTCCACTAAATCGTCTCTTCTGATCTTTATTCCGTGAAAACACTGAATATCCACCTAATGCCTAATCAGATGTACAAAGTGTGACGACAGCTTCTCAGCCTACATTCAACGTCTCAAAGCCTTTTTCCATCTTCTACACACAGCAAATTATAAGTGCAATGTGTGGATATCTCATAATCTTACCTAGTCTTGTGCAAATATCAGCCTGACTACTTTTTGCGGAGCTAGTTATTTATATAGGGTGTGTAAATAGAGAATTTCATCACAAAATTGTGGTGATTAGGCGTTACATTGTAGCCAAATATTTAAATATTTCACTTTCTGGGATGGTTTCATAGTCATCTACCAGTGTAAATGGATATGCTATCCATGGTTTCGGCAGTTGAAAACAACTCTCATCTGTGAGAAGTGTCAACGTGACCATGGAATTTATTAATTTCTCCAAACTGATTATCCAACTTTAGGTATGTCGGTTAATGCAAGTCAGATAGCTGAATTCAAGTGACCTGAACTAATCCAGCTGTATGATTTGAATGATTTGACCGAGAACACCGCCGCTGAGCCTACCTAGTCCCGAACGAGTTAATCAGCCGTCTTCAGAACATTCTCATCTTGCTGATAAAGTCTACAGATCAGTCTGGGTGGTTTTTAACTACTCACCTTATCCAGTAATGTAATTCTTCACGAGAATTTGGTGACTAGCATTCGAAAAGGAATACCGTGTGTTTATTAACATGAATATAAATGGAAGTTGGGTACAGTGGTGGAACGTAATTGTGGATCAGTTAAGACTAATCTAATATCAAATTTTAATATTGTGTGGGATGATCTGAGTCATTCATATGACAATTGTATTTGTGCTCATAAGTTCTAATCATTTACAAAACTGAAATAATAGAAATGAGTCATTAGTCTGACACCTTTTTACAAAGCATGCTGTTTGTTTTTGTTTTTGAAGGTTACTGTGGCGTAGTGGGTGATGCCTTGGCGTTCGAACCGATTCGTGTAAGGTTCGACTCTCGGTGGAAACATCACTGGGGTGCAAGTACATGCAGCTGACTTGTCTCAAGTGTGACGAATCGCGCGTTCTGGATCGTTGTGCTAGCCACAACCAACCGGATTGTCATAATTAATATTGAGGCAAAATCTAGGCGTTTGCATACGAGCCCATATGCAATAGAGTTCTAACAGTTCGATCTAACAAAACAACGGAGAATAACAGGTTTGTCAATAAATAGTTATGACTATGGCATTATTCTGAAAGATATTTCGGGAATACTGTACACAATTTTCAGCATGTCATATGACATCAAAGTAACAGAAATAGGGTATACGTTGTATAAGTAATAAATTTTAATTATTATAAATTACTTACATGTGAAGATAAGAATATTCACTCCATTTGCAACATTCTTGAAGATGCACAGCTAACTTATATAAACAACATTAGCAGATAGTTTCATGATACAGAGATAAAGAAAGCTGCGTAATATTTTATTATCTTGCTTTCAGAAACAAAATGTGATTTGTAATTTCATATCCTAAACACCACTAGTTTTCCTGACAATCTTCTTATAGCATCCTATAGCATATAAGTGCTGTTGAATGAGGTTAATAAAGGTTTGTCACACTAAAACTCTAGTGTTGAAGCAGCAGTTGCCAGATTACTTCTCGATGGGCGCTGTCGAAGGCCTCTTCAAAATCGATGAATTTGAGGTAGAAAGTTGACCACTATTCATTTTATGCTCTGTTCTATGATGATGCGTAGTGTAGCGTTCGAATTTGATCCGTACATGATTTGTTCTTCAGGAAGCCAGCCACCATACCGCTCCGGTCGTAATGTTGAATCCAGAGCATCCTTCAGTCTCCCCAGGATGATGGGGCTTAGTATTTTGCTTATGATGAACAGGGACAGGAGCATGATTCCGTGCCAGTTCTGACAAAGACTGAGGTCCGCCTTTTTTGGGAGTTTGACAAAGCAGCCCTTCATCCACTCAACAGGTACCTTTCCCTCCTTCCTAACAAACCTTCTGCAATAGTGGTGTAAGTGTGTCCGCTGTCATCTCTGCGTCTGTTTTCAGTGCTTCTGGTGGAATTTCATTTGGTCCTGCTGCTTTCTCGGATTTCAGCAACTTTATGGCATCCCTTGACTTCACTTCTGCTTTCGTCGGAGTGTTTGTGTTTTTGTTGGTGGTTCTATGGCTGGGCTGGGCTGGGCTGAGCTGGTGCTGGTGGTCGTGGTATTGGTGGACAAGTTCCAGGTGGTGGTGGAGTTGGTCGATCCAAGATTTTTTAGAGGTAGTCAGCCTATCGCTTCCACTGTTTCTCCTCTTCTGTGGTAACTAGATGTCGTCATCCACACAAATTCATCCTGAGTGCGAAAAAGACAATTCACTGTTTTAGTAGACCCTTAATTTAGTACTAAGATGACAAAGAGTGAAATATATGTGTTTATCAAAGCAACTTAATATTCTTGGGAGTTGAAGCAATATGTTAGTTTTAGCTGAGTGAAGAGTGAATATTTCATCTTTGTTAATAGTAAACTTAATATAGCATGCTGCTTTTATGACGATTTATTAATTCTCCGTTCACTATCTATGCTCAGGAGGTTCTCATTTCCCTTATAATACAACAATGTCAGCAAGGTAAGCCACTGTGTTAGGAAAACCTGGAAACAGTACGGTTGAGTTTCGATTGTTTGGGGGTGAAATTATTATCTGAGTCATAAGAAACTTACTGTTTTTGTCTTTTGTTCTAGCTATGTTTCATAGTAATTATTTGGTTAACGTTTTTGCACAATAGTCAGTGCTGGAAAATCTCTTGCTTTCAAAGGGAATATTGTATTCACGAATGGAAACGGTATGCTTTTTGAATTGATAAGAAGTGTTGTCTGCATGTTGGTTAGCTTAAGTAGATTTCACTTCTGAAAAACAAGCTCCAAATTTTGACAGTTCAACGTGGTCTGTTGTAGATTGGACTATTGATGCAATCAAATAATTTACATCACAGCTTCTAATGTCCCCGAAGGTGGACAATTCTTCACTGTACCCAATCATAACGCAGGCACGTTTTGTCATATATCGATCCACTTTGTCATTGCATGCGTGCAGTAGATTCCACTAAACAATGTATCGTTTAGAGACTTTCTCAGACTATGTAATTTACGGCATGCTAAACGTCAATATTCGACAGCATATTTGCAGAAGACCTACAAGAGAATCCTCTTAAGGCATCCTGAAATTTGCTCCAAATTACAAAATTTACATATTGTATGATCCTGTGTTTCTCATCCCTGTGCACTGATTAAAGGTGTCAGAAACGTCTGAATCGGGAAACACTATAGAAAAGAGCATGTTTCTTATATTCAGATTTAATCCGATAACAATACTGAAGTACTCATTTCTTGTTGTTTGATGTCCTAATTTTTCCTCAAAAGTAAATAAAGATCTAACTCAGTAACTAAGCTACCAAAAGAATGTAATGCCTGAGTGACACGTTCGTTAGCTGAGTTAATTCAACTGACATGTTACACAAATATTGGCAGGTTAAATCCTTTTATTTAGCGTTTCCTTACAGTTAGTATTTGCGTTCTGAAGATCGACAGTATTTATGACCACCAAGTGATTGGATCACTATTACTATTGTTATTCACAATATACCTTAACCGAAACAGACAGAGTGTACTAGTCGTAGCACTTTCACGAAAACACAGGGTCATGAGGTCATGGAATTTTGTATTTATGAATTTAAGAGATTAAAATTACCAAGGTGGAGCAACACTGACAATAGGTAGGTCAAGTTTGGGTATTTTAATTGCAACTACTTTTTAGAAGCCACATAAGATTGGGTTTTAGCTGAACGATTTTGATACGTCGACTTTTATCCAAGATCGAGTAAATGTCGAGTGACTGTGCTATTGAAAACCTGTGACTCAAATTCTTCGGAACACTTCCATAAATGTGAACAACTACCTTTCTCCCTCTTCTTCCAATGTAGGTGTTTTGACAAGTACAAGTACAGTTGGAAGCAGCAGGAGTTGGGAACTTGTCTGCTTTGGATTGTCTCAATGAGCACTGAGTCTGATACACACATACTTTCTTGACGGCTGGATACGTCTCTTTTAGTGCATCACTCAGTCTATGGCTCATCCCTGTATGTATTAATATTTGGATGTTGTTATCAAATAACCAAAATAAATAACAACTCATGTCAACATGTTTTGACCATCTCATATGGCCTCAGAGTTCTCACCGTAAAGATTGTTAGGGGGAACGTCCAGCAGAAACGGAAGTGGGAGAAGCCAAATCAATGGGGAAAATCTCTTATTCACGCACTAATATACTTGAACCAGAAATAAATTCCTATAAGTGTTTGCAGGCAATGAGAAAATCAATACTCACGCTAAATTATATACGTGCTAAGATTATACTTTGTGCAAAACGTTTTTCAGTAAGCTAATATCACTGTGTCAAAGCTACATTTTGCTGGTTTGTTTCCATATTTAGAGACACATTGAATTCATTCAGTGCAGAGTTATGCCACTAACGACAGTTAATCTGATTTAAACGGTTACATATAACTCAGAAAAGAGAAGAACCTTCCTTTAAATTACTGAAGCAAAAAATAACTGGAAACACCATGTATTCTTTAACATTTTTACAACACGATTGTTGATCACGTTGTGTGTAAACCACCAAGTCTATTCAACATCTCACTGAAGAGCATTTAAAAATTCATCCAATGTAATTTTTCCATCTTTATTCGAGTCCAAGTATTCCATTAAGGGCTGTAAAATAAATACAAGTTGAACTTCGTTAACTCTAGAAGTCGTTCCAAAATTTAGCTAAATACATTTTATGACATACTTTGATACATTCAAAAAAACATTCTCGTAATAGAAATTGTTTCAGGAACAGTTATAACTGCTCGTATCAGAACTTTTCTAAACAGAGGTGAGGAGTTGTGCATCTGAATGATTTATAATCTGTTATACACATATGGAAAATTTGCATACACTTTAGTCTTCATTAACTGAATGCATCTTTGTTCAACGGAAAACTAGTTAACGCATTCTACCCGGGAAAAAGTGGATTCTAGTAATGAGTGAAAACCGTCAGCTAATCTATTCGAAGTTACAGTAGATAGACAATACTTGGTAACAAAAACTGTGAACTACCTGTAAAATAAACCAATCTTCCTTATATCTGAAACACATGTAGTTAGGTTACATACCCAAACAAATTCAAGTAATACAAACTACTGCGCATATACAACTCTAACACCTCATCAAATATAACACTATGTAATCCACTAGTGATCGCAGATATCACTCGTTTCCTGAACACATACAGTCCGGTATATAGCCAGATTGTCAATCAATAACACACGAAGAAAATACCAACAGTTAATTGAATTCAAGAACATGCGAATGAAAGTAAGGAAAACACAGACACACAGTTTGGGTAATCCACGTTCAGATGCAGATTTCAAAATTGAAGAAAATAAAGCTCAATCTCATTTTCTGACGTTATACGAAACTAGGTTATACTGTGAAAATCAACAGTGGAATGTTACCTCATGCTATTTATAAGATGCTCACTTCTGTATATGCACGCAATATTCATGTAAAATTGGTCCTGGATGAGGAAACGTATCTTGTGAGTAAATTCACCACTTTGATCAGAGTTCTGAAACAACATTTAGTGCCACATGAACTGTGAGAAACATGAGAAACGTTTGATGGGGAACGGTCAGCTTCCACACTCAAGCACAAACATTAGGAACTGTATACTTTGCATTACCTTAGAAGCCTAGTTACATTTTGAGAGAAATCTTAATTAATCGTTTCTCGCCGATGTATCGCGCGCGAACTGTGAATTATATCTTTGCTATCTTTATGTCATATCAACTGAAATTGTGAAATATGGAAGTTCCACTCATATGTCCATCCACCACATGTTTTCTAAACATTCTAAGGTTACGCTACCAATAATTTAAATCAAAAGGCAGTAGAAGTGTAAGAATATCAATAAGAAACGTCCATAGAAAAATGAAACATGCTCAATTAAACAGTAACTTCATGCACGTAGAACTTTTGAAGTCAAGGTCTTAACGTGCGTTGTTATTTCTAATTGTCACTAAACCTCTTATCACCTTTCTATTTCATTAGCTGAGAGAGTGCTGCAAAATAATAACGTAAATAATTATGATACATACTCATTTAAATAGGTTTGGTATTCATGAATTTTGTACGGAATTATCTGAATGAACATGTTTAAATCTAAGTTGCACTTCTCATATTTTTGCGGTCGTCATTAGACTATATAAGGATGAACAATTCAAGTCCTCACATGTTGACGTGGAAAAAACCCATCAAATTTTGATATCTGATACTGCGTAGAATTACTTTTATCATTCAGTGTTGTATTTGTGCCTCTCAGCATCTACGGTCAACTAAACAACTGAGAGTTTACTGATACGTGAGAAATGCAGACACCTAGTTGATATTTTAAAAGACAACTAAATTAGCATACGGGTACTAATCATCACTTTGATAAACACTCTGAGTAATTACGACTAAATCATTTTGGAAACGTTAGATCATAGTGAGAAATTAGTAACTGTACTATCACATAGGAGCACTGACTTGACTGAATTAGTGTTGAAAATTCAGATGTTGTTCACGCTTTATACTGAGTGGAGTGGAGTGGAGTGCATAGACCTCCACACTGTTTTCGGTTTAATGAAGGCCTGTCTTGGTGTGTTTCCGATCCTCTTTTTGACGTCCTCATCTGTGCTTGTGCCACCTGTAGTTGAAACGATGCTGAGTCAGTGGGTGAAAGATTTCTCCCGTTGATGGTGATTGATGTATGTTGTTGTTGTTGTTGTTGTTGTTGTTGTTGTTGTTGTTGTTGTTGACTGGGTATCTTCATCACCTCTGTCTTCTCTGCATTCACTTGAAGTCCCGTCTTCCTTCGCTGCCTCGCCTCTCCTGTCAACTTGGTGGTTTCTGCCAGCTTGGACGACAATACATTAGACATAAATCATCATCCGCGAAATCTATGTCTTCTTCTAGGATCTTTCCATCGGTCAAAAAGCATATGCTCATCTTCTGACATCTCCTTACAGTTTACTGAATGATGCAGTCCACCACAATCAGGAAGATGATCGGTGATAGCCGGCAACCCAATGTTTACTCCTGTCTTCACTTCAAAAGCGTCACAGCGCTCTCCATTGTGAATTACTTGGAATGTAGCCTCACCATATAGCATATAGCATTGCTGTTGAATGAGGTTGATAAATGTTTGTGACACACCGAAGTGTGGTTTGTTCTTCCTGAAGTCAGCCAGCAAACTGCTACGGTCGTAATGTTGAATCCAGAGCATCCTTCAGTCTCTCCAGGATGATGAGGCTTAATATTTTGCTTATGATGAACAGGGACAGGAGCGTGATTCCGTGCCAGTTCTGACAAAGTCTTCTGCTTTCGTCGGAGGGTTTGTGTTCGGTGGTGGTTCTATGGCTGAGCTGGTGATGGTGGTGTTGGTGGTCGAGGTGGTCGACTGAAGAGATTTTGAAGTGGTCAGCCCATTGTTTCCGTTCTTTCTCCTCTTTGGTAACCAAGCTTCCTTCATCATCTTTCATTGGTTTCGTCTGCGATGATCTCTTCCCATATAGAAACCAAGTTATTCGACATTATGTTGTCAGACCTCTGTCTCTCTCACCTGAAGCCTGTTCTGCTTCACTTGCTGGTGCGTCGAACCAGTGTCTTTTGATTTCAATGCACTCTTCTTCACTCCCTTGTCCAGTGTAGTGTTTTACAGGTTGTACTCAGTTCCACTTTTCGTTGTTCATCCATGTACTGCACTGCACTGCACTGCACTGCACTTCACTTCACTTCACTTCACTGCTTCATCTTCTGCTTCACCATCTATCTGACTATCCCTCCTCTATCAGCTTCCATGTGTCCGTCGAGATGCACACCATTCCTTGTCTTGCCTCTTCTTCTTCTTCCTTCCTAACACGGTTATGCAGGTTTACTTCCACGTCGCCTTAACAGAGTTCCAGTGTTATTCCACGCCCGATCCTTCACACTGAGATGAAGTCGATCTGATGTTTAGTGTAGTGTGTGTCCTGGTGTCTGATGAAGTCAAATCCATGTCGCTGTCTTATGAATATCCTTGTGTTTGTACACACTGCTTCGCCTCCAATCACCTAATCGTTGAATGCGCAGTCTTCCATTCTCATTCATCATTTCACCGAGTTCTCCTCGACCCATGCACAGTTCTCTTCCTGTGTTGTCTGCTCCCACTTTGGCATTCATGTCACCCCACCCACCGGAATGAATTTTGATGTCGCCAACTGGGGTGTGGTGTTGTCCATTAGTGATTGCAGTTGTCTGTAGAATTCCTCCTTCTTCACTTCTCTTCATCTGCATTATTTGTAGGTGTGTAGCGTAGCGTAGCATTGTATGATTGCGATTTCCCTTGCTTTGAGTTGAATCTTGCTGTCATTATCCTGCATGAGCAGATTGGTTTCCATGAGTGCCTGAATATGAGCCTTCGATGCTCGTGGGGATATCATAATAACCACTACATAACTCAGTGCGCTAGTGCTTGTCGTCTGGGTGTCAAAATCGGAGTAGATTATCGACTCTGCAGTTGACAGTTTGGAGAGTTCATTTCCATTCCATCTGTTTTCCCAGACATGTAGCACTTGCATGCTATACCTTCTCTTCTCTCTAGCAATCTGGGTGGCTTTAGCAGCCAGCTTCAAACATTGTGCAGGCGTTCACTGTCCCCATTCTTACTTTCGCTTTCATCGAGAGAGGCGAAGTTATATCGGCCAATTGGCTTCCCAATGGCTTTCATCAACCGCAATCATTCCGTCTCCCCGATTCCAGAGAGGAATAAGTTTACTTTTATTTTTTATAATTTCGTTGTTCTTTGAAGTTTGTTTAGTGATTGGATTGATTTTTCGGAGTAGGGTTGGTAGTCCTATGCTCAACCTTCCCTCTTTATCCGGTTTTATGACCGGCTAGTAACTTGTGAACTAGTTTACAAGGCGGGGTTATAGCAACCCTCAGGATATGAAAATTACAGTCGATGAGCATCATCAGATAATGCAGCCCTAAGTACATAAAACTCATCTCCATTCAGTGGCTTTGTCTGTGATTGGTAGGCCAGCTAAGTCCGTGTAAAATTATGTACTAAAAATATAAAGCTTTTGGTATTAACACTAGCTGATTAATAAAAGTATTAATAACAATGGTTTCTTTTATGAACGCTATGTATGAATTATCATCGCATTTATACTGAGCAGCTTTTTGATGGATTCTAATAGCCCTGATGTCTGCAGTCATTCCAAAAAGAGAACCTTATTAGTGCAGCCATTTATCTCAAGTATTCTTCTACATCAATAAATTACCCAGCACAGATAGTATGAATCTAATTATCTGCTTGTTTTAAGCTAAAATATTATAATTCATCTCAACCTCAGCTCGTAATTTTTTTCATGTAGATTGGAATACGTCACTTTTTTCAATGTTTGGTACATTTAGTATTCTTTTAGATAAAACAAAGTTGACACGAGAATAGTGTCATCTGAAATAAGTAAGATTTATCCAACCTATTTTACCGACGGTAAAATATTTGGCCTGAACAAAAGTCGAATTTAACACGTGAATTAAGACTGCTTTTGTGTGATATTTAGATACAAATGGTTCAAGATTTTGAACATTGCTTGATAGTGAATGCTTGAACTGAAGCTGAGCGAACAATTACTTTCCAAAAATAATCAAACGGACAACTAAGGACAACTAAGTGGAACAAAAATATTTGTAGCATAAACCAAATATGCATCTTGAAAAACATTGTAAAGGAATGACTCTTAAAATGCTACTGAATTGACATACTTGAGTACTTTCGGATAACAGGTGAAATATCATTCACTCTTCGCGCTATAAAATCAGAATTATCTGCATTCCGGGTGATTCGGAAGATAAAATAATCTAAAATATTTTGATTGAAAACCAATATTCTGACCTTTTTCATTATAAAACTTTTAAACTGAGACCAGTTAATTACTCTACTTAAATTATTCTTAAGAATTTACGGTTCACTGCAGACACATCATAAGATATATTGAGAAACCAGCTAGTATGCTAACTAAGAAAGATTTCTACGTTGCTAAACTCGGACTACTTTTTCCTAATTAACTAGCACCTTGGTAATTTGCAGATGATAACCTAGCTCCTTTGACCACCTTCATGTGCCTTATCAGTTCAAATGCTCCTGTACAATAAAGTATCTCGGACTTGTTCAGCATTTGAATTCTTAACATGTTTTTTCAAGTAAATACTAGCCCGGTTCTACAGAGGTGACTTGAAAGCACATTGCAGCCCTATCCTAGGACATTGGTTGATCCTGAACATCTGATAAATGCAGAAACAACTTCTGCATCATTTCTAGATTTCTTGTACGTCTGGAACATCTCAGAACTGCGGAAACTATGGCAGTTCATATTTTGAAACCTGATCTCCATGTTCAAATGAAGTTTGTTCAGTCACTGGCGTTGCAGTGAGGATTATATTTACTCATATATCACACTTCTCCACTCTCATAATACTTATTTCCCATGACTTCCAGTAGTCCCTCGCACCATATAACTTCATTTAACTTCGTAACTTGAAATTACGTCTGTTTTGGTAACTCTCATCCTGATTACTAAGTTAGACACTAAATAGTTCATTTTCTGACATCCTGACCTATGACTAAAACTGAATTTTAATGAAAACTGTTTCTTGCAACATTCCTTTTCTGTTACTATGTAGACGTAATATTTGTGACACCGTACAGCCTGAGATAGATATCAGTGAAATGAGCGACGTTACGCAAAACATCCTTCTATTTTAAACTTGGTTTTCACTGAAATATCTTTGGGTGGATAAAACTCAGTAGTCTTATATATAATGCCTTGCTTATTGCTTTATCTGAAACTGACTGAATATCGTACAGTCCATTGTAAGTTCTTTCAATGTTTGAAACAATTATAAACAAAGTACCTATACATTTAGTATTTTTGCACATATCAACGCCCGAACAGTAGATGCTACTTAGGTATGATCTACAGGCTTGCATATCATAAGGATCCAATAAGCCACAATGAGTAGTTAACTTGCTCTTTGAAATTTTACCATGCTAGAAATGTCTGTTGGGTACTAGTTAGGCAAAAAAAATACCACTATTGTGAAAATTATTATGCCATGATGGGGGCTTTAGGATTAAATCATACCATTGACTGGAGTGGGGTGTGATAGCAATAAGGTATTTTCCTTGGATAACCAGCTGTCTCATATTGATGATACTTTACTTATGGGTCAATTGAGGGGTTAGAAAAAAATAGTTTCGAAACCTTCTCCTTGTATTTTCACTTCACGTGTCTTGGTCAATGTTTTTATTTCCACTGTAGTTTTGTACAGCTCTGTAGCTCTTGATAACCACTTGATTTTAGGCAGTAGTGTCACTGATCTCATGAAACTGCGGCTTACAATACATACAGGACCTCTGGATTTTCGTAATCTTCATCAAATCAGTCAACAAAATTTGTAAGCGAAAAACCCTTCATTTTGGGCGATGGATGTATGCTGTGATTTTAAGATACCCATACAGGACGCACGTGCAGTTAGCACTGCACCCTAGGCAATACTTGCATTGTTCGATTGGATCCCAGCTGACAGTTACCTGTGGGTTATTCGACTTAATGGCAAAGTGATGACTAAAAGAAAAATGAAGCTCACGGTTGTTTCTTTGTAATCTCTGCTTATACACCCTCTGACCGCAGTTCCAATGACATGAAGGATCATTTCCGTGAACAACTGTCTAGCCTCTTGGTGGAAGCTAAGAGTTCAGAAGTGGTTCTCATAGTAAGTGACCCAAAGCATAGGCAGATAGGCTAAATCAAGCATAAAGGCACTCAGGTGACACTTTCCGAACTCAGCCTAAAGATTTAATAACATTGGTCCCTGCTACAACGGTTTCTAGATAATCATCCATTTTTGGTCAGTACGAACTTCAGTTATAAACTAAGAAATTGTCAAATATGCTTTTCACTGACCTAAACTCAGCGGCCATTCAAGCATGTTTATATCTACGAGTAGATGAACGAACAGCTCTACGATGAGAATATTAAGGCTGTTTCACCTAGAAAGGTAGTAGATGGTTATCAGAACAGAATAACATCACTCAACCAAGAGATACCTGACGCCCCAACAGTCTACTGTTGAAATAGAGTTTAGGAAAATTACAAGTTCTCAGAAAGTAATCGGAAATAGCCAGAGGATCTCAGCTTTTCTTCTAAGTTAATGAAAGTACTTGAACGCATTCCTGCGAGCTCCGAATACAGTGAAGATTGAAAGCAACCACAAGCGGTATTGGGTAGCGGAGAAAGAAGAGATGCAAAAGATGGCGGTTACAGTTAACAGCAAAAGGATACTTAAAACTGTCATGCAGAGAAGTCTTAAAGGCTGTGAGTAATCCGGAACGAAGAGCGGCAACAAAGTCGAATGGACTAGTACCAGAAGCATTTAAGGACAATGGTTAATGATTACTTGTTAAGTGCTATCTGGCGTATGGCAGTCAGATATGATCAAGTCTGAGTGGTCTCAGTCACTCATTTAATATACATTTCCCGCTACCGAAATGCAAATTGTTTCTCAGGATTGGTCCTCAGTGGTATCCTTAATAACAATAAGGAGTGAAGTGGCTGGGTGTGTTGTGACCACTTCACTTATCTAAGAAGTCTGATCGGCCCTGGAGGGTCAGTGGCTGACGAAATCTCTTCGTGAATGCATGAAGCTTGCTTAACTTTCGCCAACTAGCATCAGTCACAGAACCTCCACATTATGTTTGACAAATAAGGAAAACATGAATTGCTCTACATTTCTCTCTGTTCTGCTACGCGAATGGGACAAGTAGCAAGTAAGGGTAAGAGACACGAGAAGGTTTCAGATGTTTAACCACCTTTGCCTTCAAAGCACACGCTGTATGTCGTAGTTTCACCATATCAACAACATAAAAGTCTGATTTAGTTTCATCGAGATGAGGAAAGTCACTGGACTAGAGTGTGAACCTTTAGTGACTCAGGTGACCGACGTATATGAGACGTATGTCTAGTTCCCTTCTGCCCTGTTGCATATTGTCAGCTGAAGTGAGTCCAGGCTGGAAAAACATTAGAAGTGGTCGGACTAGAAAATAACATCATACCAGTAATTTTTTAAATCTTGGTCTCAGCCATGTAGATGAATGTTGAATCCCTGATTGGAATTCCAGTTACAGCCAAAATTGGTAACTGGAAGCTTCAGGTGATCCCATCCCAATGACACGGGCGCATCCATACATTATCTTCGTCTTAAATGCAAGACTGAATTTCAGTATTATCCCATTCCTTCTCGCTTCACCCTGACAACTCTACACCATTTCTGAATTATTAAGATATAGTGAATCTTTTCACAGATCTGTTTACGAAATTCGCTAGGATTTATTCTCACTACTTGTATACAAATACTTAGGTGATATGTTATTTTGAAGGTTAGATGGTGTTGACTGAAAAACTGCAGATATTTCAGCCATCTTATTCTAACTGTGAGTAGCACAAGGAAAACTCAAACTTTCAGCATTAAACCATTATCAGAAAGTGATTCTGTTAAAAATGTGTGTAAAAGGGATATTTTAAAAGTTTCCCTGTAGTCATAAACTTTGTCAAACTGATTCATGACGTCGATAACCACGGTTTCAGAACTTAATTTTATGGATGTAAATGAATTTTAAACGTGTATTTCGCATCACTGTTGAAACAGTATATCGATAGTTGTATGTCAAAGAAAGTCAGCAGTTATTCTAATTAACCCCTGCTTCATACATACCTATTCATTATCCATTTTTTTCGATATATGCTTGATAAAATGACTACTTAATTGGTGGGTGAAAAATTAGGATCTGCTCAAAATCCTCCCTATCTCAAAAGCGAAAATCTTGCTGTTCTTACATAGCTTTATTGTATTAAATATCCATAAGTTATGCATATATATTGTACAAACCTGAGAGCATATTTTAACAAAGATTGGAATGAAGAGTAAATAAGAAACTGTTAACATTTATGTAATGATGCGGTTTTATGAAGGAAGTCAAGTCTGTTTATCATTTCATTCAAAAAATTCCAAAAATTCATCCAAGGAGATTTTTCCATCATGGTTTGAGTCCAGGAATTCCATCAGGGACTGTAAAATAAATATGATGAGAATTTTTTATAACTCAAAAAGATATTTCAGACACACGGTGGCTAAATTCAAAATTTAATCTTGGTGCGTTGTACAGTTTGAACACCCCGACAGTCTTGGCTACAACACTGAACAGGAAACAGAATTAGTCAAAAAGTAGAAAGTTATTGACTTTATGTGATCGAAACACTACTAAGTGGCCAGTGTGTTATGACCAATAATGGCGACTGCATAATAGAGAAAGCTTATGCACAGTATCTTCTAACATACGGGATTAATTTAGTTGGAAGAATTACCAAAGTCAGTCAGAAATATACCTTTAGCTCTATTTCGTTCGCTTACAAATTCACTAATTTTAATTTGTGTTTATAAGTCAGGATAAAATTTCATCATAATCAGTATAGTGATCGTAGATAACACTCATTTACTGAACACATAACCTGCGAAAAGCTCACCAATGAAACACAACAAAAATTATAACAGCTACTTCATCCCAAGAAGATGGGACTGAAAGTGCAGAATACATTGCACGTTCAGATGCGGACTGCAAAGTGAGAGATAATAAGACAACTGCACCATTTCATATACATATATACAAATATATATCATTAGTTTAGACAGTTCTCAAGTTTGATGTTGTATTGAATTATGATGCATAGAAATTCCAATGTTCTCATGGATTCCGTTTGCATCGAAAGTATGTGAGACGAATGAACATGTGCATATCTGAACAACGGTCTTCATACTTAATTGATTGAGATTAAGCAAGATGGAGAGCCATATTTCAAGTTTTCAATTGCAGAACTCTAGATGGAATTACATAAAATTCCTACTTAATAGTATTTTTATTAGTTGTCATATCATTTGGATATGAACTGATCCTTTGGGCGAATCGTTAGTACTTACATCGCCCTATTTATTGGTTGTCTAAACAACTAAATTTTCAACCTAATAGTTTCATATCGCTTGTCTGATAAAAGTAGTTTTTGCAATGAAAAAGGTACGTAGTGTATACAGTACCTACCTTTAGATTTTCGTCACCGAAACCGCAAGATACCAATCCTTGTTTCAGTTCTGCACAAGATACTGCACCATCTCTATTTCTATCCAGGCTATTAAATACATTAATGTACTCTTCTGTATCAATGCTGCTCATGGATGAGATTTGTGAGGATTAATGATAGAGGAAATATAGTGAATAATTTCGTTTGCTTAAAATTCAAATAAAATGTACATTTTTTATATTTCAAATTCCTTTTTCTGACATAACATCACTGTTAACTGATTAACTAACAGAAATGTTAAAAAATACATCTTTTATTCTTTCAATTTGTGCCTGTTTTCACTACACATTATTAAATTGAAAAATGACTGAATTAACCTATTTTATTTTGCTTCCGATTCAAAATACAACTGATAGAAATAATTGTGAAAAGTTTATGACCTAAGTGAAATTTACAGCTATGAAAAATAACAAAAGCTAATCTCACAAAAATGATGGTAGCTGTGACAGTGAGTGTAATGAGTAACTTACTGAAGTGACCATTTCAGTTACGAAGTTCCATAAAGGTACTCTACAATGACTACATTTTTTATTGAGTAATTGTGGCCTACGAATATGCGTTCAACACAGAATCTCTGTAGTGATATTATGTTGAAATTATCAAATTTATTCACAATCTCATACAACTTACTTTAAGCACTTGTAAAGAATATAATGTGGTACTCCACTTTATAACAAATATGCCAGTGTCATGGATAAACAAGTCACTCCTCATTGGATATTTTGATTCACTGAATGTCATGAAAGAAACGCCTACTCTTAATTTTTATCGATTTCTGAGTTGGTGTGGCACTGGCAAGCCAATGCTGCCTATTGTTTTCACAAGGTACACTAGTTAACATTGAACAGTTTCTTTTTTTAGTGAATACAGATCATAAAAAATTTATTATTGTTGCTTCTGTGTATATACTTATATTTAACCACAACAGTTCAAAAGCATCGGAATGTTAGAAGGATCACATAAAAAATTTGACTGGCAAAAATGCACTGAAAAGATAAATGAAATGTTAAAATGGCTAAATAACTAAGAATTTGCCTTGTGGTTTATAGAAATTGATCCTTCTCACAGTGAACTAACTCATGGACTGGAAACAGTTGGAGAAACGTTGGGAGTTTTGATAATCTGGTCAAATGTTTCCTTATGGCTTTGATGTTCTCAGTAATGCGCACCTACGACCTCTAATGGGTCATCCAAGTCAAAAATAAAAACAAATCCTTGCCATTGACGTTGAATGGTGGTCAAGCTATATATTCTGTTGATAAGAGTAGGGAGAAGTAGACCTTTGTAACCATAAGCAGTGGTGTGCTATGGAACCCAACTGTCCTGAATGCGAACTCTGAAAGGGTCATGGGTGCGCACAAGGCTACCAAAATCATTCTCCTCAATAAAATGTTCTCCACCATATTACATATAAGTCAGGTTGATAAGTGAACACTGGATTATGGTAGTAGAGAAAAATAAGTGTCAACTACTGTCACTTTCAACAATACCATGAACTGTTATTATTCAACTAGTAGTTGTATGATGAAATGATGTTCTGTAAGAAGTTAGAACTTAAACCATAACTATACTTAAATATGTAATCTCAATTGAACGAGGTCATCATAAAACAGGAATTGTTTGAAACACGTAAGTAATCGGAAAATCGTTATACACATAATACTGACATATTTGTTGTGATATGTGTAAATAACCTAGTTAAGTGTTCATTTAGATCTCGCCTTTATATGGAAATATTTAAAATGGTTTGACTTCGATTATCTGTGATACATTACTATTGCAATCCACAGCGTTTGCAGACTGACTGAAGTGAATACATTAGATGAGCGATGACATTAGAACTGATATTAGTGAAAAAAAGGTATTGATTCACCTATCAAAACAGTGAACTGCAGAAACATTTTTCACTTCTTTACTTTATCAAAACGAGAAAAGTTAAAGTGAAGTCTCTCGTCGTTGATTTGATCGAACTGATCGGTCTGTAGTTCAACAACAGCAGCAACAACATAAAAACTATACCCATCGCACAAGAAGTAGCTTTCATGAATAAGTGACCTGGTGGGTCACGCTCTAGGGTTTGAAACGATCGGTCCCAGGTTACAGTCTTAGTGGAAACAACATCACTCAGTGGGAGGCAGGTACGTCTAGCTGACAAGTCCCAAATAGGGTGGGGTGCGCGTCCTTGCTTTCACTGCTAGCCACCGTCCATCATTAATATAAAATGATCTCTGTTAACACAACATGTATATAGCAGACAAAAATCTCAGTCGGCTTATTCATTGGGTCATATTTCTGACAATTAAGTCGATAGACGATTACACCTCCCTTAGCGCTCATGCTCTGGTGGGTGTTCCAATTAACCATTTTCACATAAACTGAATTTTAACCAAGTGAGAACGGCGGATGATAATCCTGCTTAATAACTAAATATCAGAAAGCATGGGATATTGAACAATGAAACCTACTTTAGTGACTGAATGGCAAAGTAATCGTAATTAGACCTAACGTCCTGGCTCCGATCATATATGCAGTCATAGGTGCGCACTTCCTGATAGTCCAAGCATAGGATGCAGCAACTAAACAGTACGCTTAGGCTTCCAGTGGTTTTATGACATACTAATCCATGACATAACTATTTCCAAATGAGTTGTTCACATTTGTATTTCGACAGATCATAAAGGAATTTTATGGACAAACTGTTTCAAGTTTTAATGATCTTCTAAGAAAACATCTTTTTTTGCATTATTATGTTAGATATTCTACTAACTCATCTTACTCAGTGCACACTAACGTACATCTGAATGACATGCGTCTAACTGAAAAATATTTTTATTAATACAATGAAAACACCTCAAAAAATAGATGTTCATGATGAAGCCTGAATTCGAATCCAATGGTCGATTTCTATCTACAACTGTCGACTGGTGAAACAGCCTGGTTAACATCTACTGTCACTTGTAGGCAAACTTAGGATATTCTGACTCCATCTTTTGAAATCTCGCATCAATTTAAGCTAATTTTCAGTCTGTTCTTGAGTAATTTCCACTTTTGACCCACGTAAATAACAAGACAATTAGAACAGGATATTTCATATACTTTATTGTTTTGAGTTGGATTTTTTTTTATCGATCTCATGACTTTTTATTGAAATACAGCATCTTTTAAAAATGTTACCCGTCAGATACCTTTATTATACTTTTATAGGCTCACCCTTCTAGAATCATCTGACTTATGTAATCATGTGGATATTTTCTGCTTTTTTTCTTAAAATTCACTACTCATCAATGTGTACTGGAAATTGATTGGGTAACAATATCGGTGATGACCTTCAGGACATTTTGTTAGACTACATTCTATATTTATAACACTGTACAGTGAACTAAATTAACTTCCTGTTTTTGAAGTAAATTTAAAAATCTCTTCATAACTGTTTATAGTTGACTCACTTAAATTTGGAAGAATGAAGTATACCGAAATTATTGAGGAAGAAAATCTGCAGCAGCATGTACAAAAAAGTACCAGATGAAATGCTGATGGATAAAATTGAAAGAAGACTGAACAACGACTGAAGTTTCAAACCGTGAATAAAACGGTCTGTAGAAGATTTGCTAAGAGCAGCAGGACTCTATTTGATCACAGTGATGTTTACACTGTAAAAGAAATTTACCAGCAAATGTGTGTTTAGAATATAAAAACTAGTGTAACCAAAGACAGCAGTTTTTCTCATCATATCACTAGAACTATTAACACGTATCAACTAGTGTAAATAGTCATTCAAATTTGTTTACAATGAATTTGACCATCAAAGTCATGGGAATAAACGATAGAAGAATCAGATGGGAAATGAAATGTAGTTGATGGTTCCGTATGTAGGTTTTAATGAGTCTCAGAATACACAATATCATTATCAAAATTAATCTAATGTCAGAAAAAGAATTATAATCTGGAATGGTACATAAGTTTTGCTCAAAATTTAGCGCCGATTGGAAATAACCGAGAAATGAATAAAACTGCGATGTCATTTTACGTTATGTGGTGAATGTTGATAACATTTCTATGAAGCCGGTTGGATTCATTCTGAATGAAATTTTGTGGCTTTTAGAAGCTCATCCAATGTAATTCTGCCATCTTCATTGAGTCTAGATGTTGCATTATGTTCTACAAATAAAGAACAAAATACATGTTCATGTGATAAGTCCACTTGACACTCGTATTGAGTCAATATCACAAAACATACCTTTGAATTTCAGCTAATTAACAATTATGTAGCGATATTTTAGCATAAATGAAATAAAATATACATGTAGTCTTTGGATATCACTAGAAATATGCTCCTAATTTCCTTTTCCAAAGCTTTGTGACTCAACTAGGTATTCATGTTATGCTGTGCGTCAAGAGAGATTCTGATCTTTCAAGAGTTTCATAGGTTTTATCGACTTTTACATAATAACACAATAAGTAGCTCACTACTCTCGGAACAGTCTGTGTCAGAACTAACTGGTAAAAAATGAAACAATAACACAGTTTTTTAAAAAGTGGAAAAAGTAACTTGTATGGCGTTAAAAATAGCGAGGATCGCATGTAGCTAAACTTGTAACGACTTGTTTCCTAAATTATGGAATGGATCTGTTCATAATGATGGTTGTGACATGATTCCTCACTTCTTTTTTAGTACAACTGTGAATTACTTTGTTGGGTAAATGTTGTTCTTTAATCATCGACAACATTTCAGAGAATCTGACACACTAACAACCGATAACCAAGTGGTCAACACTGAGATATACAATCATTATACGTTAATTAAAGTTTGCAGCTCCATTTCGCTTCAATGGACAAAAGTCTGAATAAAAAAAGTTAAGTCTTTTACTTAGGCTACAAATTATTTGAACCAATGACTACTAGTTCAATATTATTTTAAGGCAATATACTACAACACATTTAGTTGGTTAAACTTTGAAACGGATATTTGACATGACTTTCTTCATCCTTTGATACAGCTCATAACTTTTAATTTAGTACAATCATTTGATATTGTGAAAACTTTGAGTATCTTGACAGGTAAATACTCAAAAACTCAGCTTCCGTTCATGAGGCATCCCAGTTCATAAATCATTATCAACTTACTACAATTAGAATTCTATCCTCTTGACTGTCACCTTAACCCTTTACAGTAACACTGTAGGATTCATCTGTCCGTTTGAATACAACATAGTTGTCACTGGTTAATAAATAAATATCTGTCTGATTTTATGAACAATCAAATATTGACTTCTGAACTTCCATAGCTGTGTGCTCAGTAGGTGAGGAGTAGGGAAAAATGAAAGAATCCTATCTCATTCATATCACTTATTTTCAAAAGGAATCCTTTACATACTGATCAGCATTTGCTTGGAGCGTAGAATGACAAATAACTTGGTTTATTGTCAAAAATTCAATATAATCTAATGGTAGTTCATAAACGCAGTAGATACTAAAACATTTGAGCAGTAGCTAACCAAAATTTGTGAACCGATTACAACTGTTTGTCATTTTTTCCATCAAAACATTTATCACCCCACACAGTGAATTCAAAACCATAATTTCACAGAAAGTAAGGGAAATTACTAGGATTCAATTTTGTCGCTGTCTTAGGCAGACAAAAGTTGCTTATTGGAAATCTCATCTACTTCGTTAAACAGTGACATTTCTTGATAAATCTTTCAACTTAACTCAAATGTATGTTAAAAAGACGTATTCTGAAGAAAGAATTTTAACAATTTCAAGTAACGACTATGTTCTGCTACCAATGCTACACGTAGATAAATTGGCTTTCAATAGCAATGTGGAGTATGGAATTTTTACAAGGTGTATATTTCTGTGGGTACTCCGCAATCAGCTTGAAGCTGTACATTGAATAAGGAGGCTCAGTTTGAACTAACCTGTGACTTTTGATATCACCAACTTGTTTTTTCACTTTTCAGGTATGGTTGTGTACATACTGATTTTTTAGTCAGATGGTGAGATTCAATACACAGGAAGCTCTTGACCTAGATTTACTGACTGTTTGGACTCATTAGAAAGACGTATCTGTAATTATGTGGAAGCTGATGTTTCCTTCATGTTTTGAAATTATCTTGGTCAGTTCTAAAGTCAAGGAATTGATTATAACTACTTAGGACAAAATCAGTCCTCTACAGGACTGGATTATGTGTACGATTTTGTGACTAATGGGTAGCCAATGTAGTTGTTTAATCCTTAGTGATTAGCGCTGATCGAAGTCTATCCTTCTACTTTGCAATGTGACCAATAATCGCAGTGACGTGACAGTGCGACGAACTGCATCTTGTTGTTAGATGGTTAGTCTTCTGCCTTCAGTGCTGAATAACACAGGTAAAAATCATGAAGGGAACCAACTTTTCCTCATGGTTGCAGATACACTGTGCTGATGAGTGCTGGCATGTGGGAAATCTAGGTCCTACCATCTAACGCCAGAATACAGTGCATAGAAGTATCGCATCGTTTTGGTTAATAACTATGCTGCGAAACTAGATAAATAGACTTCGATCACTGCTAAGTACTAAGGACTAGATGTCTCCATCAAATACCTACACACAACCAACTAATGTATAGTTTTCTCTATGTGGCGTTTCCTTATCACATTGCATTTATAAGATAAGAAATAAGGCTGAAGAATTATTTATATATTTAACCGTATACATGAATAACTTTTGCAGGGTGCAATGCAAGTAGTTCTAGGTAGACCTACATTTATATCTCTCTCATCGAAGCCACATGTTTTCAGTCCATCTTCTAGCTCTTGGTAAGAAATATAACCATCGTTATTTTTGTCTAGAAAAAGAAACATTTCTACGTATTTTCTCTTTTCAAACATTCTTCTTGATTAGATACTCTGAGGAATTATGAAAAGAAGAAAGAAATTATAGGGTACTAAGCATATTTATAAAATGTAGAGTCATTTAGTAGCTTTGCAGTTTACAGTTCATTTAGATACTACTTTATCACAGATCTAGGAATAAAACTGAAAAAGTTGGATGTAATTTAGAATAATGTAAAGTCAAGACCACCTTTTTACCTGAAAAAGTGTAAATCACTGGTCAGAACACATTGTAAAATACAATTTTCTTCGCGACGGAACTGGTATTCATCAACAAACAATATAACTTATAAATAAAAATTTCCTTAACTTGAGGTTTTATTCAAGATAAACTATAGAAACTCAGTAACCTAGTTTGTACGAATACTTACTTTGCATGAAGATGCAATTGTGAAAGTCACTAACTGAATTTCACGTATATTGGCCTTTAAGCAAGTTTGAAATACTCTGTCACAAATGAAATCTCAATAAATCACCATACAGAAAAGGTGCCTCTAATAGGAACTAGCTGATTCCATACAACGCAGAAAACTACATTAAATCTATCAGCTGAATAGGGTGTGTAAAATTATTGGAGGATACTTGCAAACAAAGTTGGCTGATCTGAAGGAAAATAAAATGAATTTGGATAAGTTAATGAGAAGAAGGAGGTTATCTCAGAAATGTTGTGCATTTGTGCAATACATTTCGAACAATATGGTCACACATTTACTTATCAAGGCATCTTATATGAAGGGTAAGGCAAATAAATGAAGATAATACAAGATTTGTAAAATATAGGGATAATAAAGAGGAATTATAATGATATAGTTTTGAGGTTAGTGGGTATTTCATGTTTAGGGTAGCCTTCGCCATTAACTGACAGCTGGAGAATCATTGAAAACCTGGGATCACTGAATAGCTGCTTGGTCCTAATATGTGACTCCTTAACAGTACGCACCTACAACCTGGATAGGGATCAAACTCAGAACCTTCAAGTTTCACTGTGAACGCGCTAACACTTTTCATTGGTGTTTAAGGTATACGGAAGCTCACAGACCCTATGTTTGTTCGAAAATAACTTTTTATTTTCTTAAGCCTTCTTTGGTAATCCTTATGTTGTTTTGATACCTTAGGAGGTGTGAAAAATATTACCGTTATTTGGGGTAGCATTCATCACGAAGTGAAAGCTACCTTAAACAGAAAATCCGCATTAACCTCAAGATACGTTGTTGTGTAGCTCTCATTAGTGAAATGCTTCCAGATGGAAATCCTGAAGTTCTGATGAGAAGCCGGACCTGTGAGGTCAACTACTTGGAAGTGGAGAGGATCCAAACTGAAGACGCTATATTTCGAAGTGACAGAGGTAGATAACTATGAATCAATTAACTTAGAAGCTAAATAGTTAACGTATCCACCGTGAAACCTGAAGGTTGTGGGTGCGTACTGTTAAGGAGTCACATATTAGGACCAAGCAGCTATTCAGTGATCCCAGGTTTTCAATGATTCTCCAGCTGTCAGTTAATGGCGAAGGCTACCCTAAACATGAAATACCACTAACCTCAAAACTATATCATTATAATTCCTCTTTATTATCCCTATATTTTACAAATCTTGTATTATCTTCATTTATTTGCCTTACCCTTCATATAAGATGCCTTGATAAGTAAATGTGTGACCATATTGTTCGAAATGTATTGCACAAATGCACAACATTTCTGAGATAACCTCCTTCCTCTCATTAACCTATTCAAATAGACACGTACCACTAATCTTGATTTTATCGGAAACATAATGCTTGTGAGCTTTTTACCGTTTGAGAAATTATCCAAGTTTACTACTTGTTAGAATGGCTATGGTTGTCATGTGGTATAGTATGGCCAGTAAACGACCTAATGCAAGGGTAGAAATAGCTCGTTGTGGCTTAATAAAATCTTAAATCAACCATTATCCTTTTCAATAATTATATACCAAAACAGTATGATTTATTGATGGTCTTTTGGAGACGGATCTTAGCTAATAGTTATATCAAGCTGGTAGAGCGACATTCGGAAACTAATTTAGGCACTTGGATTCCTACTCATAATTTTTTACTGTGATGTTGTTCACTATATTCCTAGTTTTGCCACTGCTTTAACAACATGTCTGCAGCTACAAAGTCCTACCTCTAATGAAACTCAATAATGAGAAATAAAGGAGCAATAACTGCCCTTATAATGTAGCACCCACATCTTCTAAGATGTAGAAATTCTATTTCACAGCTCAATAACATCTTTTTGAGAAGAATCATTCAGACACTTTGGTGGATAAATATATTGAACACAATACAAAAATAAAACTGTAGAATGAAGGACTTGGTTTCCAAAACTAATCAAAATAGCAATTCACTTACTCTTTTTCACTGTAAATACATGTGAAAATGCACACTGAACATCATATTTCATCAGTCGCGTATCGATTCATTTGAATATGGTGAGAGAAGTAGGTCACTCCTCATTGGTTGCCTGCATACTATACTGGTAGTGAATGTCTTAAAGTAGTTTAGTTGGAAAATTTAGTTTATTATTTATTGATTTGAATAGTATGTAAAGTGGGCGGAGTGAGGTATCGATCAAAGTTGAGACACAGTTTATCTCTTACAAAAAGATTGTTTTTATTGATCATTGAATTGATGCTGACTGTCTGAGAATAGGCCTAAGCTTATCTTGGAAGCATAAACCTCGTGTGTAGAATTTCAATAGTCATATGAAACAATAAAAAGTCCTGATAAACCATTCTAGTTTACAACAAAACAATGAAAATTTCACGCTTATCGAAAAAATCATTTTTCATCACAACACAGATTTCTGTTAAATGTCTTCTGTGTTCTATGTAGGTGGAACTGAATTTGAAGATGGAGTGAAGATTCGTTATACAAGATTCATTTTCTATGTTTTATCCCCATACAGCATACTAGAACAGACAAAAAAATAACACCGATATTTTGTATTATTCCTCATCGTTTCAATCTTGTCAGGAAGACTCTATTCAAGAGTGTGAACCTGTTACAATTTTTTCGAGTTAATATTATTCTTTGGCTCCTCTTGATAAGTCCTGTAAATTCTGTACAAACTGAGACAAAGTCATCGGAAAGAAGTGAGGCTAAGACATCTTTACACAACTGAAGCATTACCGATTCAAAAGTCCAAATCATCGTGATACGTCCAGAAGAAGTATTTCCAAACTCTTTCCTTTCCATAAACATCGTAGACTATTGATCATTCTAGATAATTCCTTTACGACGTAACTATTTTTACTTACCAATCAATTATTGATTTCCCCATTTCGAAACTTTTCCTAAATGATATTATTTTATTTTTTTTATTTGTCCCCTGGGTTCCTAATGGAACACACGGCTTCATTTACACGTCTCCAGTGAACTCTGCTCTCTGAAATCTTTCAATCGTTCCCCAACTGATGTCAGTCCATGATGAATACTACTTCTATATTAGTCATACCGTAAAAATGGTATGGGAATGACACGTTAAAATGTTCAGATCAATAACAACGTTTTGTACAAAACTGAGGCATCACAACATATAGCTGCTCAGAGCTACCATTCGTTTTTTTCTTACAGTTGATTGACTGGTTGTTTGATTTTTCACGAGACGTCGAAAGCTGAGTCCTTCATAATGCCAGAGGTCGTTTCGTAATGTAAAGACCGCTTCAATTTATGGAAACCTGAAAGTCCAGCAGCCTTTCACTGCGCATAAAATGACATGAATCCTTTATTCCTTTGCACATTTGATGCAGCCATATGTTAAGAATGTCGGATTCGACATTACAGGCAATCATCTACTATGATTTACCATCCACTTTTTTAACAAGGTTAGTTTTGTGGTCCTCTTAAAGTGTAATTCAATACAACTGTTATCAAGCTAATCTATGGAACATGAGTCCTTGACAAAAAATACAAATTTTTTACAACAAACTCAGTCACCGTATGTTTGACGCACCTCACGATGTAAACGTGTGTTCTATATCTGCTTTACAGATGATGGATTTATTAGACATCAACCAAGATGAAGAAGTTACATTGGAGAAGTTTTCGAAAGCGATGAACTGTTGCGGCGATTGACTCTGACTTCATTCATCCAACTGTTATCATTTCTTATATTATTATTATTATTAGCCCCCTGGGTTCCTAATGGAACACACGGCTTCACTTACACGTCTCCAGTGAACTCTGCTCTCTGAAATCTTTTGAACCTCGCTCCACGACAGCCCACAAGCTCTTATTTACTCCTCGCACGATCTCCTCCATGTCACCCACACCTGGGACGCCCAACTCATCGCTTCCCATGGGGATTCCACTCGACTACCTAGCCCGACGCGTGATGTCCCCAGTCGGCCTTCTCAGTCTATGCCCAATCCATCTCCACTTCCTTCCAGTGCATATTTGTTGGGCAATAGCTTCTTGCTTCGTTGGTTCGTTACCCAGCCACAGTTCCTTGTTGATTATTCCTATTATTCTAGTCATCTGATCTTCAGTAACGAGCCTCTCGTAGGTGGCAGTTGTCGATGAATGTCTGTAGTTCGTTGGAAATCCCTTTCGTAACGCGACAAGTCTCTGAACCATCACACAGAAGCACTGACTTGACGTTGGTGTTGAAAATCCGGATCTTGTTCTTCATGCTGAGTGCAGAAGATCTCCACACTGGTTTCAGGCTAATGAACGCCTGTCTTGCTGTCTTTCCGATCCTGACTGGCTTTGACATCCTCGTCTATGCCTGTGCCGCCTGTAGTTGAAACAGTGCTGCCTAGATAGGTGAAAGAAACTACTTCCTTTAAGTTTCTGCCGTTGATGGTGATTGGAGCTTGTAGTTGTTGCTGTTGTTGGTGGTGTTGGATGGGTATCTTCATCACCTCTGTCTTCTCTACGTCCACCTGAAGGAAGTCCCGTCTTCGCTGCTCTGCCCTGCCCTGCCTCTTCTGTCAACTTGTTAGTTTTCGCGTGTAGATCTTCAAGTGTGTGTGACATCAGACATAAATCATATTTGGCAAAATCCAAATCTTCTAGGATCTTTACCCCGGTCAAACAGCGTATCCCCCTCTTCTCACAGATCCTCACTGTTTGTTGCATGATCCAGTTCAGTCGACTACAATCAGGAGTATCATGGATGATAGTAGACAGTCTCGTTTCACTCCTGTCTTCACTTCCAGAGTGAAGGCATCACTGAGATTCCCATTGTGAATTACTTGGCAGGTGTGTGGCGTCTTCATATAGATGTTGAATGAGGTTGATAAATGTTTGTGGTATTCCGTAGTGTTGAAGCAACTGACAAATTATTTCTCGGTCGACGCTGTCAAAAGCCTTCTCAAAGTCGATGAAGTTGAGGTTGAGCTGAGTTGACTGCCATTCTGTACTCTGTTCTATGATGATGCGAAGCGTAGCGTTGCAATTTGGTCGGCACATGATTTGTATTGCCTGAATCCAGCCAGCCTTTTCCGATCGTAGTTTTGAATCCAGTGCATCCTTATGTCTCTCTAGGATGATGAGGCTTAATATTTTGCTTGCTTTGGGTGGACATGAGCTTGATTCTACGCCAGTTCTTGCAAAGATTTAGTTCGTCCTTCTTCATAAGTTTGACAAGATAGCCCTTCTTCCAGTCAGTCGGCAGTACCTTTCCTCCCTTCCTTCTAGACCTTCTGCAATAGTGGTGAGGTGTGAGCATGTCCGCTGCTGTCCTGCGTCTGCTCTCAGTCCTTCTGGCGGGATTCAATCTGGTCCTGCTGCTTTCTCGCATTTCAGCAGCTTTATGGTGCTCAGGACTTCCACTTTTGTTAAGGGATTTGTGTTCACTGGTAGTTCTGTGGCTGGGCTGTAGGTGGTATTTCTGGAAGAAGTGCAGGTGGTGGTGGTCGATTCAAGAGCTTCTTGAAGTGGTCAGCCCATCATTTTTTTGTTTCTCTTCTTTGGCAATTATGCTTCCTTCATCATCTTTTATGGGTTTCATTTGTGTTGATCTCTTCCATCCTAGATAGTAAGTAACTTAGGTATTTGATACAGTGTTGTCAGGTCTCTGTCTCTCCTACCTGCAACCTGTTCTGCTTCACTTGCAAGTGTTTCGCAGAAGTATCTTTTGTCTTTGTTTGCACTCTTCTTCACTTCTTTGTCCAGTGTTTTATACACTGTGCGCCGTTCCTCTTTTCGTCGTTCATCCTTGCACTGGTTTATCTTCTGCTTCACCATTCTCCTCTCCCTGCTCTATCAGCTTCCATGTGTCCGTCGAGATCCATTCCTTATCTTCTTGCTTCTTCCTTCCTAATACGGTTATGCAGGTTTCCTTCCACATAACTTTCAAAGACTTCCAGTGTTCTTCCACACAGGTTTCTTCACGGATGTTCCTCGATATCTCCCATTTTGTCTTGATGGCTGACGTGAAAATGTCCCTGGTAGTTTCGTCCTTCAGTTCCTGTTCTGCGTGTTGAACTTGAACTGTGGTCTATCACCAACTCCCTTGAAGGCTTTCAACTTGATTTTGAAGGTAGGTTCCTTGCAGTAGATAATGAGTGGTGTGAACCTACATCTGCTCCTCTTCTTCACCTTGTATCAAGTAGACTGCGTCTCCTCTTTCTTCACATTGAGATAAAGTTGATTTGATTTTTAGTGTAGTGTGTCCTGGTGTCTGGTGAAATCCATGTCGCTTTGTGGATATCCTTGTGCTTGAACACACTGCCTGACTGCAATCACCAAATCGTTGAATGCACAGAATTCTGCAAACATTTCTCCATTCTCGTTCATCACCTCACCGGGTGCTTCTCGACCCATAGTTAGTTCTCTTCCTGTGTTGTCCCCTCCCAGTTTGGCATTCATGTCACCCTGCCCATTAGAATGAACTTTGATATCGCCATCTGGGGTGAGGTCTTGTCCAGTGTTGATTGAAGTTGTCTGTAGAATTCCTCCTTCTTCTCTTCATCTGCATTATTTGTAGGTGAGTAGCGTAGCATTGTGTGATTGTGACCTTGCTTCCTTTTGAGTTGAATCTTGCCTCCACGATCCTGCATGAGGAGACTGGTTCCCACTGCATGAGAGCCTTCGATGCTGTTGAGGACATCATGATAGCCACTCCATAACTAAGTGTGCTGTGCTCGTGGTTGTCGTCTGGGTGACAATATCGGAGTAGATTATTGACTCTCCTCTCCAGTTGACAGTTTGGAGAGTCCACTCTCATTCCATCTGCTTTCGCGAATTCCAAGCACTTCAATGTGATACCGTCTCATCTCGTTTGCATTCTGGGCTGGCTTGCTGGGTTCAAACATGGTGCGGACATTCCATGTCCCCACGTTTACTTTCGCTTTCATCGAGAGAGGTGAGGACACATCGGTCAATTGGCTTCCTGAAGGCAGGCTTTCACCAACTGGCGTCATTTCGCCTCTCGGATTCCAGCGGGGAATAATTTTGTTTTTATTTTTTATATTTTGTTTGTGCTATGAAGTTTGTTTAGCGGTTAGATTTGTTTTGCGGGGTAGGATTGCTAGCCCTATGCCCAACCTTCCCTCTTTACCCGGGGCTTAGGACTGGCTAGTAACTAGTGAACTAGTTAACCAGGCGTTAAATGAATGGAAATTACTCTGGAATGTTTTATCCTTTTTACCGCATAATCACGAGTGTACAGCTAAGATAATGATTTCGTCAAGAAGAAAACCTTTCTCTCTGCTCTGATCATCATTCATGTTTTCTTATAATTAAATGTGATTGTTTCGATATTCAAGTTTTGTCCAGAGGCTTACGTTTTTAATCATTCAGCTACACTGTTATATAGAACAAAGACCGAAATAGATATATCCTCTACAAACATTACTACAAAGCTTTGTTTATTAGTCAGGCAGAACACAAGCAAAATAGCATGATGAAGTGTTTTCGCTGATGAGTTCCCTGAATCACGCATTTTCCGCTGTACGTATATACTTTTTTGAGCTAATAGTCATAAACTTCATTTTAATAAAGAAATCACTGAAGTGATCAACATGCAGTTATAGAAATAAACCACTAGTTAAATATGCATGTTCAGGTACTAAAACAGCTATAGTTAGGTCATCGATATGATCATCGAGAGAGTTTATTGGTATTAAAAAATTGCCTAACGTGGATTACCAAATAATTACATTAATAAAGAATCCTGATATCATTTTTTCAGTACAGCATTGATTAGCTTCATATCATTTCATCTGCCAAAGCTACTTTTTAAAGCAAACAGGACTAGACTGCCTAGGCAGTTATAAATAACATCTGAAGTGAAGGTAGATTGTCTAGTTTTATTACATACACCTTATTGATCTACGATTTTCATCAATTTTACACTACTCTCTGAGTCATATACATTCGATAAACCATAACATGATCCATTTTATCACTCATACTTCAAATGTTATCAAAAGTACACTTACCGTTATCATTATTATTTACTTAAGATATATTGTCTCATCTTCAAATATTCATCCTTGCAAACTAGTAATCTATTCTTTCTCACCCTTGATGTCTCACAACCCCATTGTACTTTTCATAGACGAACTAAAAACTTTTCCCACCCTATTTTTGTTCCACCTTACTCGAACAACGGAAAAGCCTCTCTGACCGAGTTGCTTATTCACTCATCTGTATTACATTGATCTTTGGTCCATATCACTACGTAATTGGATGATTGTAAAGGTCACCACTTTCTGTACCAAAACTTGAACATTAACCTGAAAACTTAGTGTCAGATTCATACTCTTGAAAAGGACCTTCCTAGCAAGATCGAAACGTTGAGGAATAATACAAAATACTTGTTTATTTTGTTATTTGTTCTAATATACTACTCCGGGATTACACAAGTAAAAATACATCCTATACAATGAAACACAAAATTGTTTGATAACCAAGGCTGTCCTGTATATCTTTGGTGGTGGTTCCACGAAGTTCGTAGTATTAACAGGAATAAATAAGATAAACATTGAGTTGAAATACTGAAACAGTGTTTGCTATTGATAATGCAACTTATTGTTTCTTGTCTTTGATCAATCTAAACCACGCTGGTAGGCCTCTTTGAACTCCGACGTGTATACATCTGAATAGCCAGTGATTTCATTTTCACTGCATAAAACAGCATTACTCGCTGGAATACAAGGTCATCCTGCTAACAAGTTTCAGGCAGAATGAATCGCACATTTTGGATTCCACTACTAACAATTATCCGTTCTGAATTTCGATAACTAGTATTGTTCTGCGAAGTATTGGGTTTTATATCCAAAAGAGATAACCAGGTAAAAATGAAGAAAGACTATTTGGTGGGGAACTCCGAACTAGAAGCTTTTCCAACAGCCGTCTGCAGCAGTAATATAGATGCAACAGATATACATCATGAAGAATACAGAAGTGAAGAGTTATTACTCCTGATGAACTTTGTGAGGGCATAAATGTATTCATCACCCACGATACCATTAGTAAACCACTCCAACCACCTAATGATTAACCATTCAAAGTACAAATCAGAACGGATGGATTGTTCACAGTAGAGAAGTTATGAAAAATTGAACTTTATAGTTTCGAAAGAACTGAACTAGCATTATTAGAAAATAAACCAGGAAATAAAATTATATCCCCAGTTCGGCAGCATCTGATGAAGGAACAACCACATTTGAAAAGACAAAACAAGCAATCCAAGAACCATCTGAGTCTGATAAAACCATCCAGTCAAGTAGAATAGTTGATTGATCTGAACGATATGTAGAATGAATAATATTCTACGAATTTGCTGTTTCATCTATGCTCTGCCTAACTACTCACTTTTGTTGTAACTACAGAAAATGCACTACCGTGGGTCGTTCATCAAACATTTATTCTATTGATTCCATCCAAACGTCCTGCAAAAGTAAGGAGAAAAAAGCGGGTGTATCGCTGTTGAACAGATCCCAGCTTCTCTTACTTCGTTTTTCAAGGAAGATGACGTCTCCAAGATAGCTGACAAGTGAATTAAAAGTGTTCTATCTAGGAGCTGTCCGGCTGCAAGACGTTTCTCACTGTACCAGGCACACGTGCAATTACAAAATCCAAATTAGAAAGAGTTCCAACTCCTCCTAAATTTAATAACATTTGTCAATTCATATGTACATGCGATAGCAAGTAGAATAGAGATGCAGTTTTCTACCAGGATTGCCAGAAACATGTCAAAGAGTTTCTCTTTCAGATGTCCATCCTCATACAGCAGTGTAGTAGTGGACCACTTATGTGATTCGGTCATGAAGTAGATGCAACGAAATCTTTCATAACTGCCAACAAACAGAAGGTCTAGCACTTACTTGGAATTGCTAAAGCCGTCACTTTTCAACGAGTTCATCCTGGACTGTATATTCGAAAGAGGACAGTTACTAATTTATTATTGCCCTGGTAACTAATGACGCCTCATCCTCTGACCCTCGAAAAAAAATTATCTTAACATTTATGCACATCCATATTCCCACTGACTATCATTCCATCATTACCATATCTGTTATTATTACAGTGGTTTTGTCTCACCATCTTTGACATGATATTTTCATCTGATTGTGCAACCACTTTTCCTTCTGATTACTTCCAATCTTTTCTCATTCATGTTGTGTACATTCGTTATCTTGCGTCATCTAACCCTTATCTAGCTTGACTGGATTTCTTATCTGAACCTCTTCGCTATTCTGAATTATGTCTTTTCAATCTCTAAAACAATAACTGGCATCTAGAAAGCCTCATATATGTTAACATTTGTCACAGAGACAATTTATATATATATATATATATATATATATATATATATATATATATATATATATATATATATATATATATATATATATATATATATATATATATATAGTATGTATCGGCCCCACGAAATTCACTTCCAAAAAAGCCTCCGCTTCTTAGAATTATCGTTAGTAGCTCACTACTATTTAAGCATTCCGGTCATTGAAAGTGTTACATTTACTTCACAAACTCCCTTCATCACTTTTACTTTAAAACTGAAGTATTGCGCACTGTAATATCATTAATAATTGCCAATAAAAGATTTTGTTTCTTTTTCGCCCTGAAAACCATCTACAGACTTTCTAACCACCATTTTGTTCAATTGATTTGATGTGATGATCTACATTGTTAATGTTTTTGTTCCTGTGACATTTACATGCCCACTGTTGTATATCGGAATGGACTAGCGCCGTCATCATACAATTACATGCTGCAAGCTAATTAATCCAATAATTCTATCTGGAGGTTTGTGGAGGTTTATTAATTGATTTTAATTTGTAATTCGTCATGGACTGAGATTAGTTGGAGGAGCATCGGACAGCTGTTTCGTTCTAATACGAGACTGCTAAGCAGTGCGCATCATCGACCCCGCCAGAGATCGAACTCGACCTTCAGGTTCCGTGGCCAGTAGTTACTCAATGACATTTGATGTAGGTGCACTCTATCGTGAACTGATGGAAGTAGGAAATGTAGACGATTGGATTTCTACCCAGTGGCTCAATGGTAAAGTACTGGCCACGAACCTGAAGGCCCTGGTTTCAATACCTGTAAGGGTCAAGGGTGCGCACTGCTGAGGAGTCCCATACTGGGACGAGACAGCTGTCCAGGGCCCGCAGGTTTCATGTATTCCTCTATCTGATGTCAGTCCATGATGAATTCCCACCCAAAATCCAATGACTAATTTTAAATTTATCACTTTTTAACATTTTTCTCGCTATTTCATTTTTGAACAAAATCATTTCTTGTTACGTTTGTGTTCTAGCGCTCTGCTACACTTGACATTGTGTGCTTATTTCATTTCTCTATCTAACGTTTAGATTGTGATTGCCCTTCCGTTCATTTATCCCACTTCGAATGAAAATTGACTCGTTGCTAAGTCTGAATTTCATCGGATCATGAACACATTCTACAACATTATCACCTGCGTTTTCTGTCCAAACGTTGCCTGACACTAATCTATCAGCAGAACTTATGGCGCTAAGAATGCGTGAAGGTTTGTAGAGTCAAGCCCACAACTTCAACAAATCAGCTGAAAAGCACATTCTTCAACACTGCTCAGAAGTGTTCATGGTACTGTATGACTATAATGAAAATGCCAAATCAGGGTATATCGAAAATGATACCTAAATGTCTAAAAGCAAGTTGTCCCACCTCGGTCAAGGAAGGATTACTGCCTACGAAGATGAAAATGGTGATTCTCAGGTGCATCTGTTTTTTCTATGCATATCTAGGTCTGCCACACATAATGAGAGTAATACCAATCCAAGAACGTCTAAAATAGGTCAAAAGATTGTAACCAGCTGAGGAAATGGATAGAACTTAAAAATAACAACAAGAGTAAGGAATGCAATAAACAAACCCGATGCATGAAATGTTTATGATATGCAAAAGCCGTACCCCTGTTAAAACACTAAAAACTACTGCGGTTGGGGTAGACTGCCAACTGTTTCTTTCTAGAGGCACTTGTTTAGTTTTGATAGTTACAGATACCGCTTTAGTGAAACGCTAAAACGCCGAACTTGGATTTTCGAAAACCAAGTAACTGCTCGAATGCATTCTTGTTGAGCATCACATTCAATGTTCAGCTGAGTTTCACTAATGAGTTCATGGACAGAAAGATGGAATTACTACTGAGTGATCATTAGTAACAACCATGCTATTTATTTTCATGCTGAAACTAGAAGACATTCAGGTTTGCCAAACTGTGAGAGGCTTTTGTCGAATAGACAACATATCTGCACAAGATGTTTGTTATTTGGGATGACGAAGCCAATCTGAACGACATTCTACTTTTAAAAAGTAGCTGTTACTAAGCTTCAAAGTTAAATTCAGAAAGGAAATTAGAATCAACCATTTTGTTTCTTGATATGTCTTACGAAATCAATAGATAAAATGTCCTTCGCGGTTTTTGAAACCTGCTAGGTATTTGGTTGAAACGACAGAGTTAAAAAGTTGGATATACGTTACATAGCCAACTCTGTATGATCACCCGAATTGACAAATATATATATATTAGCGTGTGCTACAGCAATAACAAAAAATTCATACAATTCCCTCGCATGAAAAGGTGGTGAAAATCATTTCACGGATGTTGAAAAGTCTGCTAAACCTAGATTCATACTGTGATTGATTACTATCACTCCGGTTTCACCCACCATCATATTTAGCTCCAGCTACACACAGTCTCAACTTACCCCTAGATAAAACAAAGAAACAACGTAAGTTTGGAAATATATCTGACTTTCACATGTAAAATTTATCTTAGTGTGTCACAGATAACGGTTACTTGGCAAAGATCGGAGTCAAAGACTTATCACATGATGGATATGTACATCAGTATGATCAAATGAGGAATCTGGTAGTGGACTCCTTTTCACTTCGCATGTCCCTACTTATCGTGACGATACACCTGAAACGTGAGTAACCGAGATTTCATATCACTAGGTGATAACGCAATTGTCAATTTCGTGCGAAACGTTGGAACTACTTTAT
>OX104134.1:113602037-113640807 GCA_944470555.2 Heterobilharzia americana | reverse complement strand
TAATAGCTAGATATCACCTTATGCTGAGTGTTAAAGCACACAGTCGTATTTGACACTAACATTTTAATTGAAAAAGTGTTTGTCTGAGTGATCTCTGAGATAGCTGTTATCACCACTGTTCTCCTGAATTCGACTGATGCTATTACAGTTTTCCAAACCTGATACAAAACGTATACACGACAAAATATCAAAAGTCTAAGAACTTCAAAATTGATGTCATAGAAAATTAATTATTACAAACTTCCGAGAACGAGGAAATTTTCGAAATTTAGACGGTTATAAAATCTAAGCATCGCGGTAAAGCAGAATTGATCATAGCTTTGTTTTTTGCACATGCATCACGCAGTGAAACAGTATAGCTTAATTATGACGCTTTGAATAGAAAATAATGCTCATAACCATATCAAGGTAATTTATACCACCGGAATGTGGGATTGTGCGTGACAAAATACTCAGCAGTGATGCTACATCAAAACGACCTGCAGCGATTTAAACTCCGACAGAAAAGCTTAAGTGGGTTACTAAACCAAGTAGAAGTAGTCATTAACCGGAAAGTTGTTTTTGCAATAATTATCTGAATATTCCTCCATTCAGTCATATTTTTGCATCACATTGATATCATGTTCAGCATGCATAATTACGCGCTGTTAATATACACTCATATCTAATAGTTTACATTCCTTCATATATTAATTTAATATTAAGCCTGCGGATCTTCGGTTTGCTTTCAGTTTTGCATGTTCATTGTTATTCGTTCACATGGTTACTGTAACATTTTCAAAATTTATTCATCAAACACAGACACTACTATCGCATTCCAGCATAATGCTGAACGCGAAAATATCGTTACTTCGATCACTAGTACTAATTTTTTCTTGTCGAATACTTTTATTTGTTTTATCATATTTCAGTGAAATGCTAGGGGAATCATGTTCTCTACCTCATATAAATTTATTCGAAAACCATACAAATATCCTAAGTACCAATATCACTACACTACTGAAAATAAGTTTCGTTATATATTGGATATCGACAAACACAGTTATTTGCAACTTTTCAGATTCTGTGTCTTGTTTCTTCAGCTTTTCCTGCTGTTATCATCTTTTTAGTTCACACATATTGGACAGGAAAATACCTACAACATTCTCATCAAATACAGGTGATATCTGTCTGCATCATAGTGCACAGGTTGCAAATTGATCACAGCTTTATCATTGTACCTATAAGCCTCATGAAATGTCACTACCAATACACATACTCTTTCTGAAACAGATCTTCAAAAATCAATCTTGCTCGGTCATATCCATGACCAATGGGTAGTGAAGCGCACGCTCTATCACTTTTCCTTTGGAAATCTGTAGTAAATTCACTATGGTTTGACTCTTTCCGTTAATCTTCGTTTCTGCTACACCTGTAAGCTGACCAACAAATTTGAGGTATTGACTTGATTTCTCAACGAAATGAATCGAGTTTATCGTCAGCAATCAGACGCTGCTTACAATAGTAATCAACCCTTATTCAGAATATGTCGACCTCAAGTAGAATAAATAAGTGATAAGAGTGCAGAGATGAATTCAACACATCCCCTCCATCATATGTTACTCTTGTTTCAGTAGCAACTTCAAGCAGCGACTAAGATATAACCTGGTTTTAAGAATGTTTCAATTCATTTTCTAGTTTTTTTTATGCAATATAATGTTAGTGTTAGAAAGAACTAAGCTAGAAACAGCCTAATGAAGATTATTTGTTCCAAATGATTGTGACAGTTTTTCACTGAGTACAGTTTATATTTGGAGTAAGGAAGGTTTGAAGTAATATACCCTGATAAAAGTAATCTCTTCGTCAAACGAAAGCAACACTCACCAAATCTACTAATCACTGGTCCCCTTTATTCAGCTTAAGTACCCAACAGTTTCCAACATTCAAGATCATGATAGCTGCGGCACAGAACACATTTCACCGGTCTATATGCATTTTTATACAAGTTGAACGACCGGCAATCTACACCTGACTATAACGTAACCTTTAGATAAACTGAAAGTTTAATTGCTGCTTTATGTTAATTTGTGTCAAAACCCGAAATCATGATTTAATCACTCCAGTCCTTTCTTTAGCAAAGTGAACTTTACCTTCTAAATCGAATTCTCTCCTAAACGCTAACACCTTGGCTTGATTGCATCGAAAATCGATTTACGTCTGAGTAACTATGGATTCAAGAAAAGAGAGCTAATTCTATGAACAAATAGTCTACCTGAGACAGTGTTATTTGTATCTTCACAAACTTTTCCGAGAAGCCATCCATATCTTCAAATGAACTTCCTCCTAGGCGATTATTTGCAACCAATTATTCTGTATAAGTATTTCATGTACAACAAATCCTTATCTTCACGAATATCTTCTTTATCAACAGATTTTCATTAGTGAGACTAATCTACTTCTTGATATTATCAAACATGTTTAATTGCATCTTTTCAAATCCTGTTTCGTATGTCTTCTGCTTCGCCTGTAGTTGCCCTGTGCTTGTTTTTCAGATATCGTTCAGGATATTATCTATGGCGTTCTGGTAGCGTCTACGCTTATCCTCGTGTTTGTGTTGGGACCGTTTGAATCTGTGACCCTTGCACCAATAGGTCTCACCTTAGTAGTGGGCATGATGCTTGATATATTTAATTTCGGATAATTTTGGCTTACTTTTAGTGCTTTATCAAATCTACTTAACAGCTATATTAAATATATTGGTCTCATTTTGACAACATATCATTTCAATCAAAATACATCTCATTTCGATACATATTTGACTCTCATTTACATGTTGTACATACAGATAATTTTTCGTTTCCGTTTTACTTTACATCCTTACGGTTATTAGTATTTCAGGTAGCAATTTCAATGCTTCCAGAGAATTGGGATCCACCTGAACCCTCTCTCTTGATGCTCCTATTTACACTTCTGCAGACTCAGTTATGGTTTGCAAGGTTGAAATACACTCTCACCACAAAAATACTACCTAGTAGAATGTGAAATCAGGTCCTCTTTGTGCCAGCGTTCCAGATGATACTGAAAAACTAAGTGCCCTAAAACATTATTCAACTAGGTATAGAATCTGTGTACAACAACCATAAGCAGGCAGCTATTAAATGCATCTCAAGGTCTTACAGACAAGCTACAGACCATCTTCCATGCAAGGTGCAGCTAGAGGACAAAACTACTCCACAAATTTTGAGACACATACAAATAATAATTACAGGTTCCAAAATAGATGTAATAGGTATGGCAAAGAAGTTTGCCAACAAACATTTAACAGGTCTTGCCTTCATTCACCATAATATTCACCTTGATAAACTTGCAACAATAGCTGATTACATGTCAAAAATATCTGTCTGGCACTGTTACCTCCACTATACTGGGAAATGGAGTTAAAACCAGAATACAAGCACTTTAGGCGAAAGCAGACCTTTTGGTTAAACAAATACCATCACTGACAACGAACAACACTCTCAACCGTAGAAGTTTAACGCGTTTTCAGAGATCATGGACATTTGACCCTTTGAAAGATACCCTATGCATCTGCTCGTGCATAAAACGTTTGTTAGTCATGCACGCCGTTTCTCATTACATAGTTTTAGAATACATACACTTGCTTTCCGGTAAATGGACTAGAAGGCGGTCAGTAATGACTTCTGTCGTCGACGCCAACTGCCTTTTGTGATAAATAATACTTATAAATAATTATACCAAGTTTCTTGTGAACACAGGAGCTGAACTGAGCTTCTTTCTTCCTGATAGTTGTGAAACTCGATGTCTTAATCCAGCAGAATCTCTGTAGATCGTTAACAGGATGACCATTGTTACCTACAGACAAATGACCATAATGCTTGATATCTACACTTGGTCCTTTGTACTGGCGGATATGCCAATACCTATCACTGAAAATGGTTTTATTTGACACCATGGATTGTCAGTGGACTCGGAAAACCATAAAACGATTGGTTCAAATAATACAGCCTACATTCTTGGCACATTCACTGACTTAACACGTAAGAATCCAGTAGTTACTTATGTAACCATCTCTCCATGCACAAAGCTGCTACATTTGATTGCTGATCTGTAGTGACATGACATCTTACACTATATCCAAACATTCAAACACTTTCTAAGTGCTTCGATCAGTAAAGACAAGGGATTACGAAGTAGAATTTTTCAAAATGCCTGGGCTTTGTATCGTCCTACCCCCTCGTAGTGCACGATATTCATAATCTATAAGGTTCCAAGGATGTCTTCTCCTGACATCCACACATGCAGTGATTACCAGGCTCTCAGCAAAAAAATCACCGCTGATAGATATTCATTACTCTATATCCACTACTTCACTAGTAGCCTACCCAACGTTTTCTTTTCTTAAAAATAGGCCTTGTTAGGACAAATGATTGTGTCCCTATTAAAAGCAACAATATTCAGAAGGTAGCCATTACTAATACTTTTGGTTCATATGAATTAGTTCCAAAGTCTTTAGGACTTGTGAAAACAGTCTAGATATTTAAAGGTTTAGCACATCAGGTGTTGCATGAACTCCCTTTTCTATATGCCTGAATTGATAGTCCACTCGTAGCTAGTTTAGATGAAACGGGACAAATGAACCATCTAAGAGCTATTTTTGAAAGATCTGGTAAACCCGAAACGGTGACTAACCCTGGTAAGTGTGGATATGGTAAATGCTCACTGACCTTTCTAGAATATATAATCAACAAATAAGGCATAAAGCTATTTCCAGACGATATTAAAGCTTTAAAAGATCAGTTACCTAGAGCTAGTCAACTTTTGCTGGTGCTTCGTTCCTACCTGTGCCGCCACTTTGCAGCCATTAAATAATTGTTTAAGTGGACCTTTTCGCTCTCTCTATCTGCCTACGGAAGCTAAGCAGTTACTTAATAAGAAGACACTCCTCTTCAGACGAGGTGTTACCATTCTGTCACTCATATAAGACACCTGCAACATCTCTTTTGGAGTACATCGACACAACCGAAAAAACCTTTCCCGACAGACCCTCAAAAAGACTTGTTTAGTCGTGAATCTTCTGAATCTTCTAAAAAGCCACCTCTAATAACACTCAGTCAGTACCCTCCACACTTACTGTGAGGCATGTACACTGGTCAAAACTATATACACACTTCGTTAATTAGCCCCAGTGCAACTTCACACTTGGTATTCGGTATATTCCGGTCACTAACACTACATTTTCATATCTGAAGTTTTCATAATTTTCGTTCGCTACCAAAAAAAGATTAAAACCTCAAAAACGAAATAAAAACTTCGAAAATATCTGAGCAAGAACTATTTTTGGTTGTTCATTATTTTTTTTCTGAAATTGCCTCACTTTTGTCACTTGTTTGCTTTTCCTTTTCTTTGCCCGCTAATATTCTTTATCTCTCTCCTTCAAGAGTACAAGAAAAGCGTTCAAATTGGATACAATTGGTCCCTGACGACGCTACTCGGATTGTTCTGCGGCTCCTTCCGTACCAATTTCCCGCTTTATGCACTCCCTTATACTTGAAGGATCAGTAAGGAAAGACAGATGGAAGCTTTGGGTCATTTTCTACAACTGCGAGAGGAGTTGCGTTTAGACGCAAAGTTCTCTTACCTCGTAAGTGTGCATAGTTGCACTAGCTTCGGAGACCCAAACGTCACCTATTCCGTCACCAAAATAGAAATGCGTTGCGTGTCCGCCTCGCAGTTGCCTCCTAGGATAGAAGGCTGCCGGTATCCCAATAACCTAGGAGGATAACCTGTAGTATACTTTTCTGGCATCAAAATCCAACTAGGGCTAAAATAAATAGATTAAATTAATTTTCACTTGACTATCTGAGATAGCCGCAGTTCGGCAGACCAGTATTTTGAAGGTGAGATGAAAATCTGGACAGCGGCCGGATTCGAACCAGCGACCACCAAGTTTATCTCGCCTTCAATCATCACCCAGTACAGATTACATTAAATTAACTCAATAAACCTCTAGCTCGCCTCCGGATGCCTAAGGCGTTTTAAGTTTTGCTTTTATAAGCATGCAACCGAGCAGGCTTCGACGCCATTTTGCATTCGCTTTGTGCCGATTGACACGCTCATCGTCATAGTTTCTAGTTTAGCCATACTAGCCAGATAAGTTGGATAAACTTTCCCCCTAATAATTTCTATCAAATTTATTCTAATCAAATATATTGCTACTTTGAATAAATTTCGGAATACCAGTCCTTTTGATCTGAGTTTCGTTATCAGTACTTATACATCAGGTAAGGTACTGATAAAGCGGATACTACAGCACACTAAGTTGAATAGGGTTGGTCAAACGTTACGTAATAGTAACCCAACCAACACGCCCTACAAGTGGTTAAGCTGTAGCATTTTATTTCACTGTATTGAGTTGATATATGTAACAACTCATTGAACATTTTCTTTTAGTTGCTCGCTCGTTGACTAATACAACATCCTGATATATACTTCGCGTTAACTCCTGATATTTACGCTGTCTGACGCAGGTGGATCAGCAGTGTCGGGAATTATAAATAGGCGATAGTGTATCTGGACACGTACATAAAATTTGGAGTCAGATTTCAGAGCTCGACAAACTGGTGAGCCCGACGTGATTAAACTCTCGCAAGTTTCACGGGTGGATATCATTATTGTTTTCAGTTGAATACTGCAACCATTCATTAATGACTGTATACAATACGGATATACATATATACTGAGAATTTCTTTGGCTGCTTTGTGGTAGGCATTGACATACTTGTTTATCGTATTTTTCCTGCTCTTGTTCTTAAATATTTTTTTTGCTGTACCAGTACTGATGTCCTTAAACTCTCATAATCAAGACTTTTCGAATTTAGGGTCCGTGGGTGCCATTAATCTTCCTATGCCTTGTTTTAAGTTTAATGACCCGCAATTGTGGTTTGTCCGTCTAGAACATTTCTTCATGGCCAATCATATAACTTCACAAAACACAAAGTTCGGATACACAAGCTCTGTTTTGCCGGAAGAAGTGGCTGAACAAGTAAGGGAGACACTACTAAAGCCCCACCCAGACACACCTTATGATGTTTTGAAGCAGGAGGTGCTGAAAGCTACTTCGTTATCTGACCAGAAGGCTGTCGATCAACTACTAAGTAGCATATGCCTCGGTGACAGAACACCTTCACAACTTAAGCGACATATGCAAAGTCTGCTGAAAGATAGGAAAGTAGACAACCGTTTATTCTACCAGCTCTGGCTGCGGAGACTTCCTTCATGCATTCAGCAGATATTAGCTGTCGGAGATGCGGACATTGACATTGACAGGTTGGCTGACATCGCTGACCGTATGTACGAAAGGATGCCTAAACCGGTTGAAAGTATTGCTGAGCCAACGCAAAACGACCGAGTGGCCGCTTTAGAGAGGAAGATAGACATACTTACAGGACAACTGACGGCTTTGCAGTTAAACCGACGGTCACCGAAGTTCTGTAGAAGCAGATCCCGTAGTCGTGATAGGACCACGAGTAGAATTGCGTCTAAAAGTAGCGCGTGCTGGTATCACAAGAAGTTTGGCAGTAAAGCACGTCGTTGTTTGTTACCATGCGATTTTAAAACCTTTT
This sequence comes from Heterobilharzia americana, assembly GCA_944470555.2. NCBI lineage: Eukaryota > Metazoa > Platyhelminthes > Trematoda > Strigeidida > Schistosomatidae > Heterobilharzia > Heterobilharzia americana. The sequence goes on along the minus strand of OX104134.1, from coordinate 113,633,185 downwards.
CATCGGGAAACGGAAAGGCCGGCGATCAGTGACGACTGCTGTCGCCGGCGTACAACAACACAGTCGTTTGTTTCGAGTGACGGATAGGAAGACTGGAGCTCAGTTTCTGGTTGACACTGGAGCGGAAGTGAGCGTGATCCCACCCACACCTTCCGAAAAACGCCATCCCAACCCAACTTTGGTACTACAAGCGGCAAATAGATCTGCTATTACTACATATGGGACCAGAATTTTGATCCTAGACATTGGCTTTCATACACCATTCCAGTGGGAATTCGTCATAGCTGACATATCGTCGCCTATCATTGGCATGGATTTCCTTCAACACTACGAACTATTGGTCGACTCTAGTCGCCATAGACTAGTCAGCCGTAATGGTGAATTTTCTATCACCGGTATCGCTACGGAGACAAAAACAATAAACTTAGTCGTAGCTCCAATAAACAACACTTCCGAGTACGATATCCTTCTGCGAGAATTTCCCGAGCTCACTCAAACGGATTACACGAAGTCCTCTCCAAAACATACGGTGACGCACCATATTCTTACAAAAGGTCCTCCAGTCTCATCAAAACCTCGACGCTTAGACCCTAAAAAGCTGCAGATAGCAAAACAGGAATTTGATAAACTTCTAAAGTTGGGAGTTATACGCCCTTCCAAGAGCCCATGGTCATCACCCCTGCATATGGTACCTAAAAAAGCATCAGGGGAAATACGGCCTTGCGGTGATTATCGAGCGTTGAATAAGCGTACGGTCCCTGATAAGTATCCAATTCCTCACATACATGATTTTATGAACTCTATGACAAAAGTAAATATTTTTTCCAAGATTGACCTCGTGCGAGCTTACTATCACATTCCTGTGGAACCCAATGATGTTCCTAAGACGGCCATCACTACCCCTTCGGACTATTCGAATTTATTCGTATGCCGTTTGGTTTGACAAATGCTGCTCAAACATTCCAAAGATTTATAGATCAGGTACTCCATGGCTTACCTTTCGTCAGTGCATACATAGATGACTTAATAGTAGCTAGCGCATCTGAAACAGAGCACCTGCAACATCTGAGGACGCTTTTCGAACGACTGCGTGAATATGGCATTACAATCAATCCGCAGAAATGCGAATTTGGCAAGGAATCCCTACAGTTTTTGGGTCACATTGTTAATGCCAACGGTGTTAAACCGGTTCCGCAAGAAGTAGATGCAATTCGAGAATATCCTGTTCCAGACTCGTTTCGAAAGCTGCGAAGATTTCTGGGGTTAATAAACTTCTATCGACGTTTCATACCTAAATGTGCTGAAGTAGCCCAACCGCTGACAGATTTATTGCAAGGACGAGCCAAAGTGTTTCACATGACCCAAGCGGCCCATGATGCTTTTGACAAACTGAAGCTGGCTCTAAGTTCTGAAACTCTTCTCTCTCGTCGTGATTCAGAAGCACCACTAGCCATCATGACAGACGCTTCAAATGTTGCGGTAGGCGCAGTACTACAACAGTTTGTTCACGGTCAGTGGGAACCATTATCTTTCTTCTCGAAACGACTTAATGCTTCTCAATCGCGATACAGTACATTCGGCAGAGAGCTACTGGCGATTTACTTGGCTATCAAGCACTTCAGATATATGCTCGAAGGGTACTCATTTATAGTATTCACCGACCATAAGCCACTCACAAAAGCAATTGATGCAAAGCATGACAACTACTCGCCCCGAGAAATTCGACATTTAGAATTTATTTCACAATTCACTTCAGATATAAGGTATATCAAAGGCAGCAAAAATGAGGCAGCTGATGCTTTGTCTCGTATGTACGTAAACGTCTTAGAACGTGACCGTATTGACCTAGCAGAAATGGCAAAGTTGCAGGCCACGGATGAGGACTTGAAACATTTGAAAAACAATGTGAACACCTCATTACGTCTTGAAGAAGTGACACTTGATGACTCTGTATCCATCACCTGTGATGTATCCAAGGGTAAACCGCGCCCGTTTGTGCCTTTATCAATGAGACGATTAGTCTTCTCTAAGATGCATGGCATTTCACATCCTGGTATTCGAGCTACGGTGAAGTTAATTACTGACCGATACGTCTGGCCAAAGATGAATCGAGATCTTCGACAGTGGTCCAGAGCTTGTTTAGCGTGCCAGCGATCGAAAGTGCAAAGACATATTCTTTCACCTACGGGAAGATTTTCCCACCGGATGGCAGATTTGACCATATACACGTTGACATCGTTGGACCACTACCTCCGTCAAATGGTTTTAGCTACATTTTAACATGTGTAGACCGATTCACGAGATGGCCAGTGGCAATACCTCTGCAGGATATATCTGCCGAAACAGTAGCGAGAAATATCATCCAACACTGGATTTCTAACTTTGGTGTCCCAAGTGTCATCACCACAGATAGAGGTGCGCAGTTCGAGAGTAGTCTATTTCAACAGTTAACTGAACTTCTCGGGATCAAGCGCATAAGAACCACTGCGTACCATCCTGCATCCAATGGTATTGTCGAAAGGTTCCATCGACAACTAAAAGCAGCACTGATGGCAGTAAAGACTGATGACAAGTGGAGTGACAAATTACCACTAGTACTCCTTGGTATACGTTCGAGTGTCAAGCAGGACATTGGCTGCTGTACTGCTGAGTTAGTTTATGGAACTACTTTAAGATTGCCAGGAGAGTATTTTAACCCGGCAACAGACGTTCCACCGGACTTGACTAACTATGTACAACAACTACGGCGACACATGAGCACACTTCGACCTCAGTCCCCACGATACCGAGACAACCAAGTTTACGTACCTCAGTGCATCTCAAACTGCACTCACGTTTTCGTCCGACACGACGGCGTACGAAAACCCTTACAGCCCCCGTATGAAGGACCTTTCAAGGTAATTAGTAAATCAGACAAAGTTGTCACGGTCGAACGCTCGGGTAGACGAGAAACGGTCAGCATTGATAGAATCAAACCAGCGTTTATGGAACCAGATGTCACGGATACCAAGTCTGAACCCGCAGTGAAGCAACCGGAAACACCGAAAACCACCGTCAAAACAGAAACAACGGCATCGGAATCACCCAATAGTAGCGACGGTAGCAGAACCACGAGATCCGGAAGAAGAGTCCGTTGGCCACGACGTTACTTTCAGACAATTTACATTTCATAAAACCAATTCCCTAGTAACATTATTATCGTTTTTGCTCATTACCTTGTTGAAAACATGACCACACGATTTTGTCAGACTTTTCCGCATACACAAAACAAAATTTTTTTCCGGGCACCACGGACTTCCGAATCTCTTATTTCTTAACAATGTTCCAGGTAATACGATTTTGGTTGTTAATTTTTTTATCTCCGGATATATTATTACTTTGGTAAAGTTATTTTAGTGTTTCGAATGTCATACACTTCATTTTTATATAAACACTCTTCCAATCAGTTTTCATCCTGATAATAGATATCCTTAACATTCCTCTATGTTTTTAATATCTTCAAAATGAATTTACCTTTCTCATAATATTTTATATCGAACACAGATATTCCCTCTTATATCTGTATTCTGGGGAGGGACTTATGTAGCATTTTATTTCACTGTATTGTGTTGATATATGTAACAACTCATTGAACATTTTTTTTTAGTTGCTCGCTCGTTGACTAATACAACATCCTGATATATACTTCGCGTTAACTCCTGATATTTACGCTGTCTGACGCAGGTGGATCAGCAGTGTCGGGAATTATAAATAGGCGATAGTGTATCTGGACACGTATATAAAATTTGGAGTCAGATTTCAGAGCTCGACAAGGCGTCGACTACATTTGTGGAGAGACGACATATTTTTCTCCCGGGATTTTTCAGATGGGTTTCTCACATATCTTGTGTTTTCTGACTAAATCTGGGTACTAGGCGTTAGAGAACTCTCTGATTTAGAAGTGTGCGTCCTTGAACATTCCTTTTTCGTCAATTAAGGCAAGTTTTCGACCACTGCTTAGTATCTTGATTCACTTTCGGCCACACAGGCCTATCAAAAGCCAACCTGAAAATGGTTCAGTTACCCGGATGACACTTCACAGTTCGTGTCTTACATATTTAAAAAAATAGGTGCATTTAGCCTCAAGATCTGTCGCACACCAGAAAAGAAATATCAAGAGGAACTCCAGAGAGTTGAAGCGACTTGATTCCTGAATATTATAATTCATTTAATTCCTTATCTATTTGTTGAATATTTGCCATTTCGATAAAACTGAAGTTCACATTTTCGAAAATATTCAAGCCCAAGTAAAACAAGGCATGATATATACATGTTGTATTTGTTTCTCTGCATGAACTTTATTTCCTCTGTGAACTGCGAAATGAAATCTGGACGTCAAAGTTCTTTGAGAGAGTAATCATCATGCTTCGCTAGTGTGGGTTTTCCGGAAGTTTGTTATCTGCATAGATGGTAAATGGTTTCTCCTTGGTCATGTGCCGGAAGTATTTAGTTGTTAGGTAAACCACCAGTAATTATCTTCCAAAAGTATGGCATTTCATCTGCGCAAGACCCAGCCATTTGAAGAAACGTGGAAGTTGCCCGTTGTCAGTGGGAGGGAACTTTCCCATCTGTTACACTTTCCACGTTGCTCAATTAGAGCGGTTTCTTGCTCTATTGGGTCATGCAGCTTTAAATCTGTTTCATCATACTTTAGTGCTTTATTCACGCTGATGCTTAGCTACTGCAACAGTCTAAGTATGTAAATGGACATCCGCTTCCATTTGTGAGCACAAATTCCCAAACATAGATGATTTGACTCTGATTTTTGGACTTCAGTGGGAGGTCACCTTAGGAGACTAGCTCAAGAGAGGAATATCAAATTATATAATTCAGTATTTAGGTCCTTTCTTACGACACAAAAGACTAATTTGTCATTTTTTATGTGTACCCAGTGAGACCGGAAAATATTCAATTTGATATTATAAATTCTACATTTCACCTTCACAACAGAAGGGATACCTTGTTTCAATCAGAAAACTAATGAATAGGAACAATTAGCACAACAAACCGTAGCGTCACACACCTCCCCAAAATCAATAGCCTAGGGTTCGACAAGATTCAACGTTGATGCTGACCTTGATAGTTTAACCGGACTCGCCAAGCTGAAGACACCCAGTCAAGCATCTTCACCATTTGGCACGCTGTCGTGCTACGTTACAGTGTTTGTAATCGACTCTCTAACCAGCTAGTTGGAATGCATCGGTGTCTTGGCACAACCGTCTACATATACCATTCCACCCGACTACGCTGTGTTCTTTCCTGTTCTTGTATTCGTGGGTGTATAACAAGTTCGAATAATTAGTGGTTGGTCTTTGTGTCTGTCAAGTTCGCACCAGGACAATTTCCAAATTGGTGAACCCAACGTAATCACATATCCCAACCAATAACAAATATTGAATTGGTGAGCCCGTTCCATTTTATACTTACATATTGTTTTCGTTTTGATAACCTTTATATATCCGTACACAACTGTTTCTCATGTCTGACCATGCTCCCAAGCTTATTCGCATTAAGCCAACTACGAACACTATCCTGCAGCCTCAGTAGATAGAACACCGCAGATCCCTTGCAGACCCGTCTCCAAAGTATTTTCTGCCTGCAATAAACCCGATAAACCAAGCTGTGCAACTCTGCTAAACAGCTGCTGCGATCTCGAAGTTCTAGTTTAAGCAGAATTTAACAGAGACGCATCCTAGCGCATCGCAGCAACTCACGTGGTTGTCCGAAAACTAAACCTAACAGAGTGGAAAACTCGAAATGGTGCTGGTTTCATAATACTTACGAGAATGAAGCCAGAAAATACCGGCCACGCCGGCACGTGTTCACGGCAACCGTGACCGGCGCAAACAGCCGTTCGCTCTATGGCACCGATATAAAAACGGAGGTTCGGCACCTCGCCGACACTGGAGCTGAAGTTAGCGTTCTTCCGTCACCGACAAAGAAGCGTCATCATGACCCACCCTTCACTCCCCAGGCAGCTAACGGAAAGGCGGTCGCAACATTTGGAAGGCGGTATGTCTACCTCAACTTACGTTTACATAAACCCACTCACTGCGTCTCCCTCTTAGCTGACGTTTCTATGTCCATCATTGGCATAGATTTGCTGAGCCACTACGATTTACCCTTAGATGCTCGCTGTCGACGTCTGAGAGATAACAACACAAAGTTATCTGTTAGCGGCACAGGTCCGAGTTTAGCCATCGCTAGAACTAAACAATCAGGTGAAGCGTCCTACCAGGCATTGTTGGAGAAATATCCAGAGTTGCAACAACCGAAGCATACTGTTTCGTACATAACCAGCAGTGTTATGCACCACGTGACAACTACAGGTCCGCTTGTGGCATCCAAAGCAAGGTGTCTAGCCCCTGATAAGCTCAAAAAGGCGAAGAGTGCATTCGACCTCATGCTGGAACTAAGCATTATCAAACCCTTAACTAGTTCTTGAGCATCACCAGTGCGCATGGTTCCCAAAGGGGATAGCAGCGACTGGTGTCCAACCGGTGATTACCGAAGGCTTAACTCCAAACCAACACCGGACTGCTACCCGATACCTCACGTTTACGATTTGACTGCAACCTTATGGGGAACGAATATTTTGGCCAAAATCGATCTGGTCAAAGAGTACAATCAAATACCTATGGCAGCAGAAGATATCGCGAAAACAGCCATCATTGCTCCCTTTGGCCTGTTTGAATCCCCGCGCATGCTATTCGGTTTTCGGAATGCAGCACAAACATCCCAACGCTTCACGGATGATGTCTTCCATGGTTTAGATTTTGTCAACGTCTACATGGATGACTGTCTTATTGCGAGTCCAGATAAGGAAACTCACCTCAAACATTTGGACCTCGCATTCGAAAGACAACAGAAACATGGCATCACAGTCAACTTACGGAAGCGTGAAATGGGAGTTGAATCACTCAGCTTCCTTGGGCATACCATTGACAACAAAGATATACGCCCATTGAGAGATGAAGTGGCGGCTATCACGAACTATCCAGAGCCGACCACTGTGAAACATCTTCACACCTTCAGTGGCCTGGTAAGTTATTACCGAAGGTTTATTCCTAACTGTGCCCTTGTTATGAGACCACTAACAGACCTACTTCGAGGAACTACGAAGTTCGTGACTCTGGACAACGTGGCTAGACTTGCTTTCTCCAAAGTCAAGGAAGCCATTTCGAACGCAACCATGTTTACGCATCACGACCCCAATGCACCTTTGAGTGTTGCTGTTGATGCATGTGACTCAGCAATCGGAACGGTTTTACAACAGTTGACTGACAATCAGCAGCAAGCGTTGGCCTTCTTCTCGAGGCGGCCTTATGTGGAAATAGGATACTGTGCATTTGGTAGGGAACTCCTAACCATGCACTGTTCTGTACGCCACTTTCGACATTCGGTGGAAGGTCGTGATTTCATTATTTTCACAGACCACAAACCGTTAACCTTTTCTCTTTGCTCGGCGTCTGACAAATACTCCCCTCGTGGGTCACGACAACTGGGTTACATTTCCCAGTTCACTTCAGATATCTGCCACATTTCTGGAGCAAATAACTCCGCAGCCGATGCACTATCACGAATAGCTTCGATAAATCATACCCAGGGCGTCGATCTCGTTGAACTAGCTCTGTGTCAAAAAGAAGGCCTTGAGCTGCATCATGAGTTGTCGTCCACACCTCTCAAGCTACAGTTGTGTCCAGTGGGGTCAGCCAAGGATACAATTTTATGCGATGCCTCTGCTAGTCAACGTCGCCCAATAGTTCAGGAGAGTTGCCGACACAAAGTCTTCAATACGTTGCACAAATTGTCCCATCCAGGTGTACGAGCCACCACTAGGCTTATTGCACAACCTTTCTGCTGGCCTGGGATGAACAAAGACGTTAAGGAGTGAGCTCAGTCGTGCTTAGCCTGTCAGAAGTGCAAAGTCACACGACACACGAAAAGCCTTTTGGGCCCTGTTCTAGCCCCAGGCATGAGTTTCGACCACGTCCATATATATGTATATATACATTGTAGGAGCCCTGCCAGAATCTAATGGATGGACTTACCTTTTCACTTGCGTGGATAGTTTTACGAGATGGCCAGAAGCAGTACCTATTAAGGATATTACTGCTGAAACAGTAGCTCGTGTTTTCGTCGAAAGATGGATCTCAGTCTTTGGATGCACATCCTGCATAACCGACTGTGGGTGCAAATTCGAGTGTGGATTATTTCACGCTCTAACTGCACTTTTAGGTTGCACCCGGTTCAGAACGACAGCCTACCATCCACAAGCAAATGGTATGATGGAGCGTTTCCATCGACAGCTGAAAGCTTCCGTTTCAGCTACAAACATACTTCAGTGGACCGAGGCTCTGCCTCTAGTCCTACTAGGTATTCGTAACCCCTTGAAAGTTGATGCTGGATGTACCCCTGCAGAACTCGTCTATGGGACCACTCGTCGCCTACCAGGGGAATTTGTTTCCACCTCCATCTCCAAAAATGTTTCTGACAGTGCATCTTACGTGACTAGGCTTACAAACGCAATGCCTTCAGTCAGGCCTTCTGCAGCTAGACCTCGAACGACTGATGTCTGCGTTCACCCCAGTTTACAAAAGACATCACACGTGTTCATTCGCCACGACGCCGTTCGTCGACCACTTGGACTACCTTGCGATGGGTCATTCAAGGTGATCAAGTGACATGAGAAGTTCTATATAATTTAGTTAAACGGACGTGAAGATACTGTCAGTATCTATTGTTTGAAACCAGCTTATTTCGCAGGCGACCCCATTACAAGTGACGTTTCAGCTTGCTATAGCCGACCGGCGGACAGCCCAATTATCGAAATTCTTAATGATATGCCTAGTAATGCACAGATACAACCACCGGCGCAACAAAAATCACGATCAGGTGGAACCGTTGGGTTTCCGGAGTATTCGAAGTCGTATTTGACTTAGCGGTGTGAAATAAGATGTGCCAGCCATTTTTTAATTCAAAATTTATTTCGGGACATCATTTTTCTTATTCATCGGCGATGGAAAACCCTCCTGCATTTTATCTTTTTATATCAATTGTTTACTACCAACTAATGAAACTTTTTCGAAGAAAGTGGGAGTCAGCTTAAACTTTATTGCCGATATATTTATATATACATGATTCCAATTTTTACGAAACCTTTTCGTGGCATTAAAGACTTTTACTCATATTCTAGATGCAACGGGCACTGAACGGAACGTCAAAAGAAACTGGGGACCGCGATCGACGTACGGTTCGATTTATTGTATTTTATTTTTCGTTTGCTACGACATTCTAGAATAAATTCAGACAACCACAGGCCACTCCTCGCAGTGAGCCCGTCGGAAGAGTTTTACCAGTGCAGAAACCACTGGGTTTCTACTTTCAGCTGGTATTGTCTTAAGGTCCTCAAGAACCCACAAGGGGGGAATGGTCTGTAGCGTCACACACCTCCCCAAAATCAATAGCCTAGGGTTCGACAAGATTCAACGTTGATGCTGACCTTGATAGTTTAACCGGACTCGCCAAGCTGAAGACACCCAGTCAAGCATCTTCACCATTTGGCACGCTGTCGTGCTACGTTACAGTGTTTGTAATCGACTCTCTAACCAGCTAGTTGGAATGCATCGGTGTCTTGGCACAACCGTCTACATATACCATTCCACCCGACTACGCTGTGTTCTTTCCTGTTCTTGTATTCGTGGGTGTATAACAAGTTCGAATAATTAGTGGTTGGTCTTTGTGTCTGTCAAGTTCGCACCAAGACAACTCTTAAAAAACAACACCACAACGGCTCCACGTGATTAGCGTCGCCCCACGTTTCTTACACATCAAAATCTATTTCATTATCAGAATGCATGCTTACCTTCCAGACGTACCAATGTGATTGATCATAAACCGAAGTACTTATACTACCAGTTCTGTGAAATCGAACTAGTTTCACTCGTATAGTTTCATTTAAAGTAAGCTGAGAATATTTAACAGATGGCAGAGAATAGTTGTACAAGCCCATTGTTAGGGGACTCAGTAATGACAGGCTCTTAAATGAGGGCAGTAAAATATTAGTATTTAAAAAATAACAAGCTACTGTCATCTGATACTGCTCGAAATAGATGTCACCCACCGTGGCAGAATAGTATCATATCCTGCTGTAGAGAGCAAACACTTCGATTGCGATAGTGCTGAAGAAAAAGATCATTTTCTCACAAACTGTGCAACGTAGTATCCCGTCTCACCGTGCGTAACCCAGCTATGTTGTCAAAAAATAAGACGAAGTGCACTTACGCACCAATTTCAACCGGCAAAATAGCATAAAATGCGCGCACCAAGAAGAGAATACAAGACTGCATAAAATCTTTCTAAAGGTTCTTAATACTGCATCCCGCATGAAAGACCTGCTGCACCAGTAGGCTTCTGCAGATGAATGAAGACAGCTGCAGCTTCACCCGGACCATTTTTAACCTCATACCCTTCGTCCAATGAGAGAAGTTTCACACTGGAAGATGAAGATCTCCATAAACTTCTGGAGGATGAGGTATCTCCGGATAATTGGTCAGCTTGAACAAGACTGACAGCGGCTTTCTTCAGAGTATACATAAAATGTTTCCTTAAAGCTGAAACAGAACCCAAGGGACTATCGCTCTTCATTTCTCGAACCAAGTTTTTGAAGCTCTTAGGGTGCACAGGAAGGAATTGCAGACATGTTTTAATTGATTCGAGGCATTTATCGCTCTTGAATAAGGGCGTGGCCTACCCTGGAAAATTCAGGAAATATACCCTAGCATAAGGTTTATTGAAGAATGAGGATCATTCCTGAAGAACGGTGGGATGCGTTCCGTCTTAATTAGGATAACCATTCATGGTAGCAGCAACTATCTGCTACCTCCAGCCTCTGCTCCAAGATAGAGGGTTTGCAGTTGTATTATTCCAGTGAGTGGCTCGTACATATTTGAGGCTAAAGTCTATGACGAGTGTTCGCAAATAATAGTCAGTTAAAAGTTCAACCACTCCAATGTATTTGCTGATTGGCCCAGTGAGGCTCAGTAAGTGGTAGTGTAGCGTTTTATTTCACTGTATTTTGTTGATATATGTAACAACTCATTGAATATTTTTGTTTAGTTATGCTGATAAGAGGCTTTTTGCTTGCTCATTGACCAACATAACATCCTGTTATATACTTCGCGTTAACTCCTGATATTTACATTGTCTGACGGATAAGCAGTGTCGGGAATTATAAACAGACGATAGTGTATCTGGATACGTATATAAATTTGGAGTCACATTTCAGAGCTCGACAGAAGCATCATGCCCAAGCTTGTTGAAACAAAGCTACGTGTGGAATAAGGGTGTTTGGATGGGATAAAACTAATCTGATGCTGATGTCGATCTTTTCTCGAGGCCTTGCACAAAATTTCACGCCTGCCAAAAGTGTTTCGAGGGGGATTCACAACTTCTTATACATAACTCAACCTAGCAACGTCGTTTCAATCCTGAACGGCTAAGAATAAGATTCCGAACCACTCCAGTTTCTGATGCGACACACTCGGAACAAACTAGCCTATTGCTCATGACTTTGTTTGATGTAAAAATTCGAAATGTGTTTTCAGCTTGGAAGCTAGGCCACGTTCCCAGCCTGCATATTATTATAACCTTATTGAGGACTACAACAACAAGTAACTTCCAATTTCAGTGACGTTACCCGACGTTTCGCCTCAGTTACCCTTTGTCAGCATACTGAACAACGCTATTACCCATGCGCAGCTGACAAGAGATTGTTAGATCAAGCACCAACAATTCTTCATTTAAGACGTTTGCGCTGAGATGACAATGAGTTCGTCTCCTCTTTTATTGGGTTTCTGAACTCAAGTGTGGAGTAGATTCTAGTCCCTTGATATCGTCAACAAGCTGAGACAAAATGTATCAAATGCTGCAACTACAGATACTGTCTAAGAAATAAAATTTGAGAAGATCGAGACTTCACGGAGTGCCTGGTGCGACAGAGTAGCCAGTAGCGTCTAAAATATGACTGGAAATCACAAGCTGTAGGTGGCGTCTCATGTAATAAACTTATTGGAAATCTTTTTACCCCGCTTTTTTATGAAGCGCTGTAATGATCTGATGACATTTCAGAAGAGAAACGACATTGGACTAACCTTGTTGTTGTGCAACAAAAAGTGTTTGGTACACCTAAATCATGATCCAAAATAGGTTGAAACTCAAGTCTCAGCAAGCCTATGGGCTTCCTGAACAGTGGTGTGTTTTGCCTCGTTTCCGTTCTTCTCGGAAATAGTCATATGTACCGTACCACTGCAGCAAAACGAGCACAAAAGCAGAAACGTCTAGCTAAACAGAACAGGAAATCAGTTGGAATAACCTTATGGGCAGACGGATAACAAGGTAAAATGCATCAGTCATAAAGACGTTATCAGTACAGGAAATCAAACGTCTCTCCATAGTACACATCTATAGGCTCCGGTATCCATTTTCGAATCTGCCCCCGCTTTCAGAAACGCTCACCGCTGCAATACGCCCATCCAACTAGAGCCTTCACATCCGAAACTAAACGTTTTGTAAAACAAACTGTCACTAGAGCGTACAATACTGTATCGATCACTACCATCACTCTTCAAATGAACAACTGTCTTGATCAGTTGCTACATCTAAGGTTACTGCATCTGTGGAACTATTTATCTCACTCGATCGTACGTCTGACCAGTAGGAGTGATGGCTGGGAGATAAACCAAAACTACCTACGCCCGCATTGCAATGTCTCTATGCAGCCTACGACCCTTGTTCCCAAGGTGGTTTTCGGATTTAACAAAACAGTGTCCATAAAACAACAAAAATAAAATCGGGATGTACTGACGATACGAATTCGCCCTGTCTAACCCTCAGCCCACTCTGAGCAACCAGGTCTCCATATCCCTGCTATAATGATAATGATAATAATATTTATTCCTGAATATACAGGCACACACCATTTTTACAGGTATGGATAAGCTTATATATAAATTACATGTATCTTCGCGGAAGGTAATCCCAATCCCCACCCGTTGTCACTAGAAGATATGAGTGCTGCATGTTCACACAATGGAACATCCCAGCAGAATAAGTATGCAGAAGATTTACAAGTTGGACGAGTGGAAGTATTGTCTTCGCATTAACAAAAAAACCAGTTTGTATCTAGACATTAGGGTATTACCTGGAGAAAAACAAAGCTTGAAGCTAAGACTTCCGTTGTAACAGTTTGCACTTTCTGCTTCAGATAGTGGTGAAAAGTTTGTGGAGGAATGTATGCACGAACTGTTTACATATCACGCCTCATTGATGGTTCCAGGACTACATACTTCATGCATGTTAATACCATTCCACGACAACGATTCATAATCTTGATGAATATTATGACTAAAAGCCAAATATCTTCACTTTTCCAACTCCAGCATCCAGAGGCAATAGACTTGTTTGAATGTGCCAAATGGACTTCCAGAACATCTCGTCCTTCGTTTTCACGGGTACTGACAGCCTTGCAGTTGGTAAGTGTTGGAGTTTGCTGACCACTTTTATGATGAGTAAATCCTAGATTTTGATAATTATGAAGTTATAATCCAGTGAACATTTTTTCTTTCTGCTTGTTGTAATTAGTTATTCTGAACTTGGTAAAACTGGTTACCCTCAATGAAGGGTAGTTTCAGCCATGGTCTGTTCCTTAGGTGACTAATTCGCGATAGCAACAAAGCCAACGTTTAGAACAATTATTTTTCTACGACGGGAAAAAACAGACGAAGCAGCAGGCGGGGAAAGCAAGAATTTCAACAAGGAGAGTGTTTTCTATGTCCGTGTTTCTCCCTACTCAACTTCCCTTGCTATGGTGTTCATTGTATGCTCTTTTTCTTTAGAGTACTTAAAAATATAAACTTCCTGCTTTTTTGTAGCGTAGAACTTCTGTTTTTGATTGCTGTGTTGGGTGGGGCGGAATGTGCCATTAGTTGGTGATAACCTATGGAAGTCTCCTCAACGCTTCATTTGAAAAGTCAGTGTAGGTGTGTTGGCTGTCTCATTACATATTAAGGAGGCCGAGTATACGAAGCGTGGTGAAGGAGACTGTTGGTGTATTCGATAAGCTAGCTAGTAACCGACCGAATATGGTAGCAGACAACATAAATAGTAGTTCCCCTCCCCACGAACACATAAAGCGTGTATACCATTGTAGCAAAAGGCATGGATTTATTTGAATATTTGTGACTTCATTTAACTCGTGTGCTTTATTCTTCTGCACGCAGACGAATTCCCGGTTCCATATCCTTCCTCTTCTACTACTTGGCGGTATTGTCGTCTTCACCCTTGTTTTCCTTACTTCCATTTGTGCCTTTACCTTCTTCATAATATGACCTCTAAACAGTTGGATTAGAACACGTTATCGAGCCACTTTTGGAGCCATTACATTTAGTCCACCTATATATAGTGATTGATATACCTTCAAGCATTATTTTGTGCTCCCATCTTGAGTTTGGCCTGGTGCTCGCCTTTATTATTCATTTTTCATGTCTAAAAGACCAGTTCCTCGTTCATACGAGATCCTAGCAACCGTTAGCTTCAGCTTACCTCACGCCGCTTAAACTTCAGGGGCACATACCCCATATGTGAATAAGTTTGATCCCACTCTCGACTTTACCCTTTTTTAGGCATACGAGTGGGGTTCTTGCGAGACTATCGGTTTTGAGTCAATAATGTTGGCCTGTTTGGGTGGTCTATTTGATAAATACTCTCCCTTGATAGACTAACATGAACAGGTTGAGCTGTCCTAGGAACTGTGCATGTTTAACCCGGCAGTCCGACAACCTACCTTGTTGCCCTTCTCTGTGCCTTCTCGGGTGTACTCACGTTTCTTTTTGGTGGTAGGGGAAGACGTAGTGTCGAATGCCTCCAGGTTTTAAATACCATGAGCAATGATCCTGGAGTTAGTGCTTCAAGCCCCCTTCTTAGAAAGTGTGTGATGGCGCCCGACTTTGGCACTAGCATCCGGTATATCAGAAGAGTTTAGTTCTTATTCCCTCTTTGCGGGTAACCTGGCGGTTGCTCACTTGCTGGGTGCGGCTGGTTTTCGTCGCTTCTGGTGTGTGAGGACACATCACTTTCAGTTTCTCCGGGTTGAGGCTCAAACCCGTCCGCCGCTGGCTAGGGCTCCAGCTGCAGAAGGTCGCCCTGAATTATCCTTGGATCCTCCTCCCTGCCTATTATCCGCCATGCTCTGATGTAGTCAGCAAATAGGGGGACAGATGGGGATATTTCAGTGGATGGTTATTGATGAGCGGCAAAAATAGGAGTGGACCACTGATCAGTGGACAATCCTCCAGCGAGCGACCATTCACTAGCAGAAGACGATCAGGTTGAAGCCCCGCTTGGCAGCAGTGATCCCCATATGGTAGGTCTGGGCGTGGCAATAGGCGAACAACCAGCATGGGAGGGATCTCACAATTTCCTTCACTACAGTAAGGCAAACTAAGGGGGGATGAACCAACATCTGCCAACAGCAGCATGGCCACAGGAGTGGGATACCCAACTGAATGACCAACGCTGTGAGCTACTGAGGGGCGTCAATACTAGGGCTACCTCTTGAAACGTCCCAGTAGTCACAACAAAAATGAAAAAGCGAAAGCCTTTTTAGACCGGGGAGGATCTTCAGGAAATTAATGTCAAGGTGCATATACGGCTCAAAAGAATCTCCGCAACATCAGGGTAGGGGCAGGAGGTCGTTTCCGACAAGTCTTGCCAAGAGGCTTGGGGTGAACCACAAAAGCTTACATTGATTCATTACAGTTGGATAATCTACCAGTCAGGGAGAATGAGGTATGAAAAGCCCGATTTGAGAGATACTCCCCGAACTGTAAATTGTTGAAACCCATGTTGCCACCTCAGATACACAAATAATCATTCCGTTATACAAACGAACCCACCAAATTTCTGAGCACCCTTTGACACTACCCGTCTTAGTTGAGTTTCCATGGTTCCCGAAAAATTCTGAAAACTCTGCCCGAGGAAACCAACGGGATGTGGTGACATTCGGCCGTCCGTGTTGAAACAGTGCTTGGGTGCTATATGAGGTCTTCTCCCCAACCTGTTTCAGCACCCCCTAGAGAAACACTTGCTTCTACGAGAATTAAAACGTACCGTTTTCTCTCCTACCTTCAAAAGAGGAGACCGTCAGAACCCGAAATGCCTTTCAACTGTGATACTTCCACCAGTTCTGTCGAAAATAATGGGGGCTGGTAGAAGATCGCGTCAGAATGTAAGTAAGGAAAAAGGGAGCGCTAGTTGATGTCCAACATGATTTCCGAAATTATAGGTCTTGCTCTTCATACCTTCTAGCAGCCAGTAACAACTGGACCGTTGCTGTTCCTTCGGTTTGTGGATGACTTCTCATTCAGTCTCACCCTGTTGATTCCACTTTACGCCGACAATGCTAAGCTACGGAGAGGTGTGTCATTCAAAGTAAAATCAAGTCCATCTCACAGTGTTCTCAGATTGCCTGCAGAGTGGGTGAATAACAGCAGACTAGCAATTAACCCCGACAAAGGCCAAACCAAATTTTCATACCCCGGACTCACGTAAGGTATTCTGCTGCCTCTGGGATGCTCACTGTTCTCACACTTCCACGGGAGAAGACCATCGACTAGTACTGATGGGCATGCTGGACGCCTGCTTCAATTATCCGGTAGATGCTCCCAGATCTTACCCAGTACTGCACTTCATACGCAAGCAACTGGGTGACCTTACCCCGGAATTTTTCCTGGTGCCCCTTGAGACCTCACTTAGAGGTCTTCAACGTCAGTATACCACCATATGTGAAGAAATATGTAACTTCCAGGATACACTTCGGAAATGCTGCAGAAAACCTATGCGGACAGACTGAAAGACGTAGAGCTTCGCTCTCTTAGCCATGGTAGGCTATGCGGCCACTTGATAACGACCCGCGAAATGCGAAGTAATCCAAGTCACCCGAACAGTCGAATCCTACCAAAGGGCCAGTGTGGCAATCCTCCTGGCGACCCAAGAAAAGTTGCCTGTCAACGAATGGAAACCTGTGTATGCTAACACTTTATCCCTCCGGGAGTTGCCAGCCACTGAAACGCATTCTCCACCGGGATGCGAATGATCCGTCTATCGACAGCTTCAAGGTAAAATTAGACAGCTAAGCAACGATAAGTGAGTTTTGTTCAACCATCTGGGACTTGGACTAGGTGGAAACCATGAAGCATTTCTTAATATTCTGACGATTTCAACTACATGGCGAGACTCTTACGCTGAGAATAACATCGTGAGCCTGGCCAAGCAATATACTCCTTATTAGCCATCTCATCTCTCTTTATCACGCACCCATGAATAGCGTGACCACTTCTATTCCCGAAATCCGTCCAATAACCTTACTCGTCTCTTCTCTTTCAAGGCTATCCCCATCATTTTTATCGTCCATGAAAATGCTAAGGCTTCTACCTCCTTCTGCTCCACTTCTTTTCACCTTGTCATTAACTCTTTCCCCCTGATTTAGACGGAGATTTTTGTTCCTTTCTGTCTTCTCTTTACAAGCAGTTTGGGCAACCGCCTGTTGACGTGGAGCCTAGGGAGCTCATCCGCACTACAGTCTTCCGGCAGACCAAAAAATCCCAGTAAATTCAACCAAAGCAAAAACGCCTTCTGGGTCAACCAGAGATACAATGGGGGAGTGGTAGACCTAGTGCTTTGGAGCCACCGCAGACCTGGAACCGATACAAAAGACCTGGAAGCGGGCGTAAAGAAATCAATCGGTTATCACAAGCTAGTAAAAAGATAATGGATATTGAACAGAACTCAAACATGAGGGACACTAAAAATAATACCTTATTCATTCAGCCGAATGGTTTCATCACACAGAATCAACACCCTTGCGTAGTTGCATTTGGTGGTCTGAACATTGAATGCAGCCGATTAACTCAACTCAGTAACCAAAAATGTGTGCAAAACCTACAAATTATGGGATGGGAACTGAAGGTGAAAGTCACTGATAAAAATAACGTCGTCGGACCTTTTTCAGCTTCCGGCAATCAGCCGAGCTAAAAAGTCTCTTTCTTGCTTTGAGTGTTATTTAGCTGTTTCATCCACCGCCTTTCGGAATCCCGATTGGCTCCAGTCACTTCGGATACAAAAGCTAGGTGAATCTTCGGGTTCATTTGGGCTCTTGGCACTTTTATGCCTACACATCAAATACCACTGCATTTTTGTTCGAATCGAAGTATTATTCGGTTAGGGTGGGACAGAAACTTTTATGCGAAAGTTTCCCGTCTGTGACAGGGTGAGCCAAAAGTGTCGTAAAAATGCTTGCGGTAGGGCACAGCGCCACTTTGCAGTGGCCCCTGGTATGCAGCGTAATGAATGTAAGGGGTGGTTCTACGATAGTCGTACGACCCCAGAACACAAAGGCCACATTAACGCAGAGAGTGTCTGGCTTAGCCTTTTGTGCTGCTCGGACATTCACGCGCTGCTAGAAGAGGCGAAAACACTTCAAATAGATAAACACATTAAGAAGAAACTAGCGTCCAAAGTGAAAGTCTATAAATGTGGTATTGATAAAGACACAGTGCCTACGGACACATGGATCGCTGTGCAAAACTTTGAGGGCGTCCCACGACAAGTTGTGCGTCGGGCGCGGGGGCTGCTTTCTAGGTTTACTGACAGAGACCCACAAAAAACTACGCAGCAGGGTGAAGCGATTATCTTCTGGTTATCGCATCCTCATAACTGGAAGACTCAGTTTGAGAACTACGACAGCAAGACTTGGCCTACTTCCGGTGAAACAAAGACACAAGTGAAGCACTTGCAGTGCCGACGACGAGACCATGCAGACGCAGGTCGCAACTGGTTCGGTGACCCAGTCACCAACAAAAGGTACACAGAATGGGATGCCAATCCGTTCGGAGGCTATCAGTGTCAAAGCCACTGCACCATACTCTGGCGAACGTTGTATGCCGGGCTATGAGAAGTGGCAAGTAATCAAGTCCAGATGGCATGCCAAGACGGCAGTAACGGTTGCTGAACCGACTGTCACTATTCCACAGAGCAGAGATAGAACACAGCTCCTCTATAGGTCAGTAATTTCCACAGAGTGGAAGAAAGTAGAGACCCAGAACCACGCAAACGCTTCGAACTTGACCTTGCCAAAGTACAAAGTTTGATGAACCAGCTTTTACGTACCAGGAGCTACCCCACCCAAGACTTAGACGGTAAGCAAAAAAGACGGTCACTCCCAAAAACAAGTTTCGGGCACTTAAAGTCATGTTCATCCAGAAAGAGAGGAGGGATCGCTACCTGAAGGGCTCCCATAGACTTCGAGGAGCTGGAGCGTTCGCGCCTAAGGATTTGTCTGTTCTCGGTCGAATAACAAAACGAGAAGCTGAAGCGGAACTAAAATTCAGACGAGCATTAATGTAGCAGGATCTAAAAGCATTGGGTTTTTGTGTAGCGAGGTTTCAGCAACAAACGGTGCCGGAGCCTTTGCGGATAGGACTAAAACTCATCTAAGTAGTTTCATCGTCTGGCACGCTGATTCTTCTAGCCTCAACTAGACAAGTGGACT
Source organism: Heterobilharzia americana (assembly GCA_944470555.2). Lineage (NCBI taxonomy): Eukaryota > Metazoa > Platyhelminthes > Trematoda > Strigeidida > Schistosomatidae > Heterobilharzia > Heterobilharzia americana. The sequence goes on along the minus strand of OX104134.1, from coordinate 113,613,540 downwards.
GGACTCAGTAGTGTGGTGAATGAGGAAAGTCCCAACATTATTTCTATCCCGGAAACTTGGCTCGTTTATAAGATCAGAGGCTGTGAAACAGGAGGATTCACTACTTGTAGGAGTGATGGGTTAGCACGCTAAAGCGATGGCATCATCCTTTACGTTTAGGGTGTGATGGAAGCACCAATTTACTCGTTTGCTCGGTTTCATGGACCCTTATACAGCACATTAGTACAGCAGCCAGATATGAACATCAGCATGCCCCATCAGTTCTAGACTTAGTATTTTCACACGAGGATGATGTAAGCTTCATCCAGCACCCAGCACCCCTTGGTGAGAATGATCATGCTGTGATGATCTTTAGATTCACGACAGCCTTCTTGCATCATGCCGATGTCCCGGCTGGACCCGATTTGTGAAAAGCGATCATGGAAGCCATTCACTTAGTACCTCTTCATAGAAGTGGAGGGCCAATTTAGAAGCCTCAGTCAAGGCCCCATGGTCCCCCCTCAAACGGTCATTTGCACGAGTGACTCGATGTCCATTCCATAAACCGTTCCATGGAGGTGGAAACACTGTCCTCCGCGGATAAACCACGAAATCCAAATCTTGCAACCACACAAGAAAGATGTTCTAGCCTTGCCAACTACTTTGGTGCTACCGTGGTGATGAAGCACTGCAAGGAAGCCTGAAATTAATGTATCCCCGCTACCCGCCTGTCCAGAATGTGCTATGAAACATGCCTTGTCCAGGCTGCATTTGGACCCCCACGGGTGTTATTTCCTAATTTGAACTACAGAAACAAGATATATAGCAGTGTACTCGCCCTAATCAAAGGGCGGAAACTGACTATTTGATTGAAGATGGAAAAGGCGGAAGCCATGTCCAGATATTTTTCTGACGTCTTTATGTAGGAATGTTCTGAGAACACTTTTTCAACAGTAGAAGCATTGACATCCAGCATGACAAACTCTGCGGATATCGATCGCAATGATGTTTTTCGGACATTAGACACTCTTGATATAGAAAAACCTGCGGAGTCGGATGAGGCGCACCCAAGGCTGCTTCGAGAGCTTGCACCATATGTAGCCGGTCTGTTGACTACTATATTTAGATTGTCCCTCAGTGAAGACACACTCCCCTATGACTGGAAGGATGTAATAGCCACACCTATATACAAGACAGGCTCCAGACTACACCCATAAAATTACAGATCAATAAGCTTGACTAGTACTTTGGTAAAAATCCCAGAAAGTGATCAGACAAGCCAGCACGGTTCACCTAGGGAACAACGCTCCACTTTCTTGTTCGCAGCCTGGCTTTCGCAGAAATTTCTCTTGCCTGAGGAACCTACTTGCAGCTACAAAAAGTTGAGTTAAGTCTATGGATGATACGATACCTGCAGATGTCGTTTTCGTAGACTTTAGTAAGGCTTTCGGCAAGGTACATCATTCCAGGTTGCTCGGGAAACCAGAAAAATTTGGAACTACTGGTAGTCTGCTTACATTGATAAGAAACTCTCCAGTTGGTAGTAGATAAATGGTAAGGATCATTACTCAACACTCACCTCGGAAGTCGATAGAAAATGGAGTGCTGCAAGGCACGGTCCTGGGTCCCTACTATTTCTCCTATACTTAGTTGACCTCCCAGATATCACGTTATCCGTCGCGGTTATGTACCCTGAGGATTTAAGTGTGTGGCGGGAAATTAGGAATGACAAGGATAAACGTGCACTTCAGGCAAACCTAAAAAGCTCGTTTGCCTGGCCAGAGAGGTGGCTTACTCCTATCAACGTAGGGAAGTGTCTTAGCATGCACTTGGGGTGCATACATGGCAGCAGCTACGATACTGATGGGACTCCTCTACCGTCAGTACTGACAAAAATGATTTAGGAATCACACTGAGTTGTGACTTGAAAACCGCAGCAAACTGTCGATCGGTAGCAATTTGATGTTTTATGACACTCTAGGCACTACACAGAGCGTTTATAAGATTGGTGTTGATATGTCTACCATCTTATGTGCGTCCTTAGTTAGGTCCAAACTAGAAAATTGTACACGGGCTGCAACTCTTTGTTTGAAAGGTGATGAAAACCTTCTGGAAACAGTCCAGAGGGCAGCCTGTGATGGTTGACCTCGCCAATGAAGATCGACTTAGGGAGCAGGACCTCTTCCCTTTATCCTATCGCAGACAGGGGAAACCTAATCATGTTACACAGGATTCTAAGAAATGACTTTGGATCTGATCTATCTTCCCTTTTGCTTCCTGCCACGTCAGCACATCTCACAGGACATAGCAGGAGAAAACAAAAGCAAAGGACGAACATCATCTCCCCAGAGTACGGGTTCCCGCATCTAGCAACCAACTTCTGGGACCGACGACCAGAAGAAGTGGCGTCAGCATCACACATTGTCTACTTCAAAAGGGGGTTAGACAGGCACGGAAGCCTACTGGAAAGGGGTTATTATCGGCTCACAGCCTTCTATCGTCAAACAACAAATCTGAATCTAAACGAAACATATCTCCCCACAAAGCTGCAGCCATCGACAGAATATGAAGAACACGGAAACTGTTACTTGTATTCGCGTTCACTTCTTTTTCCTCAAAGCATTTTTAATTTCGTTCCAATAATACATAATGAGTGTGATGGGTTCACGGTTAGCTAAAAATCTACTTCGTTTGAATAATATGCGTTCACAATACTTCTTAAGGTCACTAATGTTTGCGAAGATTTGAGTAGCAGTCAAATATTCGTGACTAGAATCGGAAACATTTATTCTGTCTTCTTCGTGAAATGAGTGGAAGTTAGTTAGAAATTGTTGGTTTTAATTTTTTATTGCAGTGGGTTTGATAACTGATGTTCCTCCACCGTATCCAGTTGACCCGAAAGATCAACCTGTCACAGGCCAACCACCAGTCAAATATTATGGTAAGAATTTCACAGTTGTATCAATTTCGCATTGATTTTCACTCTCTCTGTTTCTGTCAAGGATCACAAAATTTAAAGTGGCCATTCTTAAGGGTCCTAAGAATGACTGTGTTAAAATATGTCAGTACATATAAGGTTTTTTGATAAACAGTTGGTATAACTCCCTCATTTCTTCACTGATTAAAAGAGCCTACTGCGTCTTTTTTCTTTAACTTAGGAATTTTGGAAGTCTAGAAGTAGTAAACTATTTTGTCTCTACAATTCGCAATTCTAGTAAAAGTTCATAAAGTTTTTCATTTAGATAATTTATGACACCACAATTAAATTGTACCTCCATTATTTTTTTGTTAGCTTTTTGCTTAAGATAAAAGCTTTGTGATCGGTTGGGAAATTACAGGGGATATGAACCTCATCGAAAGCAAGTTTGCATCTGCCAGAAGTTTTCTTTAAAATTATCGGACTGTATGGAATATTCCACATCTCAAGTAGTTTCTCTCATAAGACAGTAAAATAGTGTATATTATACTTTGTTAATATCTCCAGATCTTCTTACTCAGTTTTTTCCGTCATCTTCACCAGTCTTACTTTTGATAACTATGTTAAACTGCTGGGGTAATTCTGTTGGTGTTGTAGAGATAAGATTTTCGACGTATTACAAATTCAGCTTAGCCTTTAAATAGACTTTACTCGAGTAAACTATACCACTACTATTACTTTGGTCGTTTAACTTCGACTATTTAAGCATTTTCTACCGGCCTATCAGAATAACTCTTGTACTTTTTATTAACTCATCCGCTTTAGAATCCCACCAACTGAAAAGCTGCAATCTTTATTCCTGCCGATGGTTTGGCATCCATTTGTAATCAAAAAATAGGCGGCGTAGTTAAATTCTACACCATATGAGACCTTAAATTAATCATTGTAGTTTTCTCAGATGCGTTGACTGGAGTCCTCAGGTTATATTTAACTGAAGAGATATCTTCAAAGTTGTCTGAAATAGCATAAAACTTAGGTCCAAATACTTCATCACTTTGGTGACTTAGAAGGTTTGAAGAAAAAGCGTCACTGCTACGAGGTTCTTATCAGTGCTAAAACGAGCTATGTCATTTTCACTTGCATTGAACTGACAACTAATACATCCTCTACTTGCATTTACGATAAATGTTGGCTTGTTTTGAGCGTAGACTGACTGTCATTTTTAAAATAGAAAAGTACCTTATTTAAGCAAGAAAATTATTTTCTAGGCGTAAAGAACTCACTCGGATTGGCGATGTTTGTCGTAAAACCCTAAACCAACCCGAATATATTATTGCTCATCTTAGCAGAACAGTAGCAAAGTATATGATAAGCATTATCAGCAGTGAAATGACTTGCAAATCTAAATGTCCTAAATGTATGAAGTTGTGAAAACACCTCTTTAATTCCAGTAAAATTGACTACTTCGGTCAAACAATGAAACAAAGTTCTAGTTATTCCTGAAACAGCAATGTAAACTATTAGCATCGTATACAAATGAGTTGTTTAATACATGAAGGGTTGACAGGATACCAAATCACGTACGCTTGAAAAAACAGTGAAGGTAGTACCTGCCAGATCATATGGTAGATTGACAGTAAACTATGAAACTTCGACATTTTTATCAGTTTACCCGTGTCTATTGTAATTCCAGTTCCCTTGGTTGATGGTTAGCCCGTATTTGTTGTTGAAAATTGTTTGTCAACAATGTATCATATATTTTTCCTTCTGATTCCATATCATTCATTCATCTTGGGGTTTCAGGCTAACAGTATAACAAGCATGCTGACTAAGTATTACCTCTTCACTTCTATTTACAGTATTAGGAGTAAATGTAGATTACTGAAATACGTAACTACATAACGGCTTTTATCAACTATTTTAGTTTATTATTCAACAATACTGGTACATTGCTGACGATAAAAATCCTTCATGAATAATATGCTACCAGCATCACCAATTTACTTGAGAATAGCAATTAGTTCTAATAGACATACAGTCTGTAAATTGTTACCCAATTTAAAACAAATTGTAACCACTCAATTTTCATCAGTCATCAAGTTTCTAGAAAATATCAAAAAGCCACACGTGACTTTGAATTTTGCCGAACGGGAGCGACAGATCATTGTCTAGTCTTGAAGAAAAGATCAATCGGAAAAGGATAGAAGAAAAGTTATATAACTAGGGGTGATTACATGGTAAGGAAACATTCTGAATCTATCCTAAGCCCTTTATTTGCTGAATGATTGATGGTCTGAATAATCAATTCTAACATATCCATAAATTTCAACAAAGAATATCATCGCACTACGCTTTTATTTCCCAAACTTTTCTGAGAGACATGGTAGCATTAGGTTTGGTGATAAGAGACTCGAATACCGAGAACAGAATGCTTCTTAAAAAAAGAACAAAAGGAATTAGCTTCTGGTTTCAAGCTAACAGATGGAATAAGAACTTTAAGTAACGCGTAATAGAAAATACTTTGGTTTATCGACTCCTCTTAAGTACGTCCGCCCTGTCAAATAAAGTGGAAATTGTTCTTCAAACGTTAGCAATGTATACTAACTAACCTAGACATAATCGGTGAATAATCATTAGAATAGCAATTTGTCTACAACAGAGCTGTCTTATATACTTTGTAGTCAAAAGTAATGCCGAACACCAGTTGCACACAACTTCAAAAAGACCCATCACTTAGATCAAAGGTGGCATAAAAGCAAGCTACCTCCATTATTGTTTGCAACTACTACTGCTACTGGTTTCACGGTCAGTGGTTGACTGATTTTTGATTGTCTCAAGTGACATACTGATAAGTGTTTAAGTGTAGGGGTTTCACATATCGAATCTGATCATTCGTTTCTTCTCTATCCATATTTTATGTAGTCTGTACTTCAATCCAAAGTAATCGGCTAACCCAGACTTTGAACGATTTTTGATAATATGTAGCATCGAATCTGTACATTTTTCAACTTATCCATACGTTTCTGGAGTCGCTTGTTTAATTCAAAGTTAAAACCGAATAGAATGATGATATTAGCACCTATTTGATCACTAGTTCTCATCAAACCCTCAAGTTGAAAATACCACCACAGTTTCAGCTCTTCAAATTCCCTGGAGTAGTATTGCAGTCATGATGATGACACTTGAATAAATAAGCAGTCATTACTTTAAATAAATCAGTACATAACATTATGCATTAATGTGGGGTTATCACTCAGGTAAAAGCAGTATTTAGCAAAGTGAACGGCAACATGAAAAAGAGGAATAATAAATATGATATATTTGATCTCATCAGAAGAATTATCAGGGAACAATTACGAGCGAATCATTTCGTCTTGAAACATCCTAGTATGTTACCTTACAGTGCTTTATCATGTCAGTATTTGGAAATGCTCTTTGTTTGTTGAATGTTTCATATCGCGAAACTATTTTTTACTACATGACGTTTAAACAGAGTTCAGCGATCACACTCACACAAAAATTGGCTCTTCAGTATTCATCGCAAACACTTTCAATTGTTTTTAATTTCAGCAATTAGGGTGATAATCACTTTCAAGCCCATTAAAAGCATCCGCACTGCCATGAATTTCCACATTTTTAAGTTACCAATTCTTTGTGTCATTCCAAAGAAGCAAGATGCCACAATTATTTCAGATCATAAGCTAAAAATGGAAGTCCTCAGAGTAACATGAAGTCATTACTATGTACATTTGTTATGCTGCTTTCAAAATTTTGAAAAAAGTGAAGCGGATAAAATAATAGTTCTGGTACTACTGAGCATAAAGCTACTTGTAACTTCTTTAATTTATAGGTCCAGTTACTGCCGGCCTGCAGCTGAAATGTAAATCTGTGGAAATCACTGTTCAGCCACTTTTACTTCCAAAGTCTCGTTTACTCTAGTTTAGTGAAAGATACCTTACAGTGTTATACATTTAATTTTTTAAAGTAATCTAAGTAAATAGGAGCTGTAGCTCAAAGGTCTAGAGAGATGGGCGTCAACCAGTGGGTCACAGATTCAAACCCTGCTCCACCTACCGAGGTTTGGGCATCCATGTAGTATCACTGGCCCTCACACAACAGGTGTGGTTCATTGCCTAGTGCACGGATGTTTACAAGACAGCTGAGTGTATTCCGTTTCATTCTTAGAAGATTAACTTGTCATAACAAATATGCTAACTGATGACTAACAACTGAATTTTAGTTTAACACTAAAAACTTAGGAATTTCTTCATAAGCGATAATCAGTGCCGCTGAAGAAAAGTAAACAACTGCGAAAAAAGACCCTAAGTCCATGTCATAGCATATTTCTGGTGCAAGCCAAACATAGTGATTTCTTCTTCACCATGTTGATTGAAATATAATGCTCTTCTCATTGATGACCTGCTTCAAGACAGACCTCTGGAAGTCTTAATAGAAAGCGTGACTTATGAGACCAATCAATTTAAATGTTAGGATGGATGTCCACTATTGACAGTGGGTGCAAGTCTTACCAAATCGCAAACTGATGGTAAGTGCAAATATAGATCTTTGGATTTCGACCTCGACACTCTTCAGTAACTTGTACACCATAGGACTAAATGGTCCCTACTAGGTCATGTTTGATAACTTTGTAAAGGTCCTGAATTAGAAAGAAACAGTTGTCAGGTGTTTCCATATCTTTAGTGACTTTCAAAGTGATACCAAGCCTTGACAAAATCATTTTCAAATGAACATGTTTTATTCAGTTTTTTTATTCTGAAGTACAGAAGACACTAAAATTTCATGAAACTGAAATATTGTATTTGTTCAGAAATCATATTGAAAATGTCAGCAGTATTTATGGTAAACAGTAAAGATATGAGTTAATATAAACGTAGTAGATACAATGATATTTACCGGAATTAAAACAAAATTTGGTTCATGTATAATTGCAGCATGCTTTAAAAACTTACGAAAGCTTTGTAAAAATTTCATGGCGTGTGTCGCTGTATTTAGTTGTGGTTATTTTTTTTAAAAACTGCTAAAGTGCACTTAGAGACTCTAGCTAATTATTGTTATCGACAATGTTTTATTTTGTCATGAGAGTAGTTCGTATTGGTGCACGCTGACTTCTGCCATTGACTAAGAAATGTCATGGAGAAAAGTGTTTTCGTTTTCATGAAAGACTTACCTTGGAACTACTGATTGAAATCATTTTCTGTGAAACTACCATATTTTCTTTAGAAATACCGCAATGATCTTAGTTGAAAAGTGAGTTTATTTTTAAGGCTTCACATCTAAAAGTAAAGTCAGAAACGAAGAAGATTTTGATTAGTTCAGCCATTATGTTGAATGATTTTAGTTTGAAGAATAGCCACTTTTCAGTCGAGCATATTACTAATTAGATGAGTTGTTGAAAGGAACACATCCCTTTTCAAATACATGGTAGCTGTCAACTAGTCAAAATCATTCCTGCTATCTAGTATGAGTCAGCTACTACCTGGTTATAAACTAGCTATTGGACTGAACGTGATTCAGTTTTCTCCAAACTGTGATACTTCATCATCGGGTTTTTTTCATGTGGTTTAGTTATAGCATCAGTACTAATTTCAGGGTCATCCAAGTAACTATTTGACGCTGACAGTTGCAAGTTTGAATCCACGAGATGGTTTGCTTTATTTTAGAATGCAGGCTTACTTGCTTGTTGTAAGCTGAAATCTGTTAAACATATATCGAATATTCACCAGCTGAGATACCGGTCACCGACTTTTTGTAACTTTGTTTATTGATCACTTAAAATATTTTGATTGACAAATTTTGGTTGGTACGTTACTGGTTATCGATAGAAAGTAGTCTGTCTGAAAACTACTTTCTGCTGAAAACTGAGTGTACTATGATGAGTAAAAATGGCGAATAAACCAACAGTACTAAAATAACTCTTGCAAATGCTTTGAAAAAATTGCTAAAGGCTCTCAGACAGAATCTCAGTTCCTTTTCAAACTAGCTTCATCCAGTCTCATTGAAAGATTTGTAAGGCACCAGTTGCTGCCAAGTAAACATTGTCCCTGACTGTTGTTTGCTACAAGAATAGATCATTTAGTAATTTGGTGGCATGATCTTTTCTGAAGTAAGAATTTCCAAGGTAGACTGAATTTTTCGAGTGATGTCGGCAAACTGTCTATTCTACACTTTTTTTAGGGAGTTTTCTGGTTATACTTTGCTCACCTTGTCTTTCCCTTCCTACGCTACTGACGTTTGAAAATATTTTTTCCATCATTATTGTATGAAAGAAGCATAAACAGTATTTACGCTTATAGTTACGCTTTTGTCAACTGTGCTTGGTCAGCACATAAGATACTCATGAGATAAAGGAAAGCTACTTAGATTAGTCTAAGACTATTTTCTCCTTAGCTATAAAGAATACTTTCCTTATCTATCAGCTGCTAATAAAGTAACGTTGATGGTATTTAATACAGGTAAAAAGGTGCAGCTGGTTGGTGTTTACTTGTATCACCACCGAATAAATCAGCCTACGCATTAAATATTATCATATTATGAACGCATTATCACACTTTTCAAATTCTACCCTTTTAAAATAACACCAAGTGGAAATAATTTATTAAAAATTATTTTTGTTTATTTAACATAGCACACAACGGTATATTATTTACTGAAGAGTGTAGTTAGCGCAACTTACTGCTCATAATCATATCCAAGTAGTGGCATAATTTTCAAACTCCTTTCTCATAGTCCATCCGTTCGTTATTCTTCGATTTTCGGTGACCACAGAGTTTTGAAATTATCTGCAGTACATGATGATTCATTTTTACTGTGTACGTCATGCATCGATACCCTCAAACAAAGATTCAACAATCAAGAACTTCTTAGTTTTTTCATTTGAAAAGCTTACAAGATCCCAACTTTCAGTATGACTGCAAGTTATAGCAATAATTTACATTAAGATAAGGTGCTCGCTGTCCTTCATTTATTGACAGATGAAGTAAACAGATCTATACTTAATATAATTAGAGGATCATGATGATTTTATTTTTATGGTAGTATTCATCCCACAAACCTGAGAGCACTAGACAGCTAATTTGCTTTTGCATGGAATTTCTCAGCAGTAGGCACTGAGTGGCTTTTAACTGATCTCTGTCCATGATGAATAATATTTTAAGTCTACACTTATTTTGAGCGATAATTCAGAAAACATTAATGTAACTCAATGGTGTTTCGAAATACCTTTTCATTAAAAGCCTGTGAATTGATTAGTTTAGCTTGTAAAAGATTTTACTATCATTCATTATTTTGTTTATTTTGTTATTTGTTCTAATATACTACACCGGGATTACACAAGTAAAAATACACCTTATACAATGAATCATACTAACTCGGTGCTCAAGGTTTTTCAAACCATCCAGTCCATTGTTAGTCAGGATACCTTCAAATTCACTAAGTTCTATGCTTCATGCATTCAGCGACATTTCTGTTCACCACTAGAAGAAAGATTGAGATAATTGAGCTCCGAGTGTTAACAACTTCATACTCACGTATAACTCAACTAAATTTGGAGGACTTCACTTATCATGGTCTTAAAAACCGATTTTTACAAATGAGTACCAATGTAGGATTTGTGAAATAACATTTTAATGACTAGTGTTTGCTAGAGAAACCCTAAATACCACTGCAAACATTCATCACAAAAACTAAAATAACACGTGAAAATTATGCAGAGCTTCAGGTAGACATGAGTTCGTTCAGCATAAAGCCCCATCAAATTTCTTCATGACGTGACCATAGTACATATACTGACCATATGAATAGTATTCGGAAGATGATTTATATACAGAGTAAAAGTCAAATTTTCGCTTAATACCACATTATTTTGCTGTTACATATTCAGGCTAATTTTCACGTTTGCATAAATTAAGGCAGTTTCAGAAGACCATATCTTTTATGCAAAATTAAACCACTTCAAACATTAATTTATAGACACTTCATGACTGTTAACTCATTTAAATATTGTAGAACTTTCTACTTAAATGCCTAAATGTCCAGAAAACTTAGCTCAAACTCGTCAAAATTTGTGCACTTTTATTAATTTGTTCTTCATTTTATCTCCTGGTTTAAGGTACTATTAAATTCATTTGTTTCTGTATTCTTAATTACTACTCCTCACTTTGAGCTTAAATAAATTCCATTACTCAGAGAATACTGATTTTCAAGCTCCATCTGAGAAACTTATCTACATTTTTTTCACATCTTGTTGTTAACACTCAGTAGGTTGAAATAAGAAGCAAAAGCAAAAATCTACAGTAAATCAATGATCTGACGCTATGGCTTGATATGAATAACTTAGGATTTCCCTTTACTGTCTTTTATAAATGTTTAAGTGTCTCTTGAAAAATAAAAATAATTGTAGCGCTACATAGTCCATTCTATAAAACAATGTTTTTAATCCATAATCTGTAGAATTTATTCAGCAGTAGAAGTAAACAAAATTTAAATTCATTGTAGGTCCCCAAGTTGAACATCATTATATCCAACATGTCGGGAATACGCCCAGCTTCATCCCTGGACCGGATGCAGGAACCATCGTATGCCCCTACG
>OX104134.1:113487709-113601952 GCA_944470555.2 Heterobilharzia americana | reverse complement strand
ATAAACTGATTCAAAACTGTAACCATCAAAGGTGATTAAACTCTTAGTGAAAATATATATGATGTTTATCACTTGAATATGCAGTGAAACAGATCACAGTGCTGAACAGCACCTATCTTCGTCTCTAAATTTCAGCAAGAATTTACAAACCAGGCAATTTAACGAAACTCTGATACTTAGTTGTTGGATGGTGCAACAAGTCATATTTATATTAGTAAACGTTCTTCAGAGTATTTCAAAACGAGAGAACACTAATGCTTCTAGCAAGTTGATGTCCAGCAACAGAAAATAAGTTATTTCTCCATTATTTACACCTACACAGCATGTTTAACAGACTGAAAATCTTCCCCGAGAACATCAGTAAAAGTCAAATAGGATGGAATGCAAGTAGTTTGAAATGATTGGCTTGCAGAGAGATAATTTACGAATTCTTGATGAATATGAGGTGTTAACTAGTTTTATCGATAACAATCTGGCTTGCCCACTAAGGACGCTCCACTGAGATAAGTGAGATTTCACAAATAAAAACTCAATAGTAGGCATGCATCAGCTAGCTCTGAGGAGACATGTTTGTGAGCTGAAGTTTGTGAGTTAACATTTATGCTAGGTTTTTGTTAACTAGAACGAGCCCAGAAAAAATATACAGGCACCTAATGAGTTTACTGAAGAGATGGTTTTGTGGCCGAATATCCCTCTCTTATGACTTAATACGGATACCTGAAACACTACAGTCTAAAAGCTAATGTTCAGGCATTCTGGTTATGATTATATTTTCGGACACAAATGAGCAATTCATTTAAAAACCGAAATATTATATGTATTTAATCTCCGCAAAGTTATGTAGATATAACGCTACGTAAATTCTCACAAACTGATACGAAAAATCGTATTTGATATGTCTCGATTTCTACTGATGAACAATTTATTGACTTTTTTAGGGGTTGTAGGGATTTAGAAATATATCAAGTTGATATTCATCGTAGACTGACATCAGTTGGAGGAAAAATGGAGACCTGAAAGCACTGGACAGCTGTTTCATCCTAGTATGGGACTCTTCAGCAGTGCACACCCACGAACACACCAGGGATCGAACCTACAACATTCAGGTTCCGTGACCAGCACCTTACCACTGAGCCAATGGGTTGGAATCCAATGGTCCATATTTCCAACTTCTGTTAGCTCACAACATAGCGCAACCGACACCCAATGTCATAGTTGAGTAACTGTCCTCACGACCATCAGGCTAGCCCCAACGGGTCATGACTTCTCATTGGAACTTCAGGAATCACCTCTCGAAGCTAGTTACCAATGAGCACCAGTTAAATTGAATTTTGAGGGGGTTGTGTGGAGTTAGAAATATTTCAAGTTGGTATTCCAATGAGAAGTCGTGACCCGTTGGGGCTAGCCTGATGGTCGTGAGGACAGTTACTCAACTATGACATTGGGTGTCGGTTGCGCTATGTTGTGAGCTAACAGAAGTTGGAAATATGGACCATTGGATTCCAACCCATTGGCTCAGTGGTAAGGTGCTGGTCACGGAACCTGAATGTTGTAGGTTCGATCCCTGGTGTGTTCGTGGGTGTGCACTGCTGAAGAGTCCCATACTAGGATGAAACAGCTGTCCAGTGCTTTCAGGTTTCCATTGTTCCTCCAACTGATGTCAGTCTACGATGAATATCAACTTGCAATAGTTTATTATTTAATCAAAGTACCTTAAAGTCTTTGTTGATAAAGCATAATGTATTGCTGAAAGTCTACCAAAGATAACTCTTCTATCGATACAGTTCACACTAAAATCTTAAAAATTAAAGTTTTTCCTGTAGCTTCCTTTTCATATTTTAAGAAATCTCCACTTCATTCTGGATAAGCAACCTTTCAAATTCATGGTAATCTTTTGGTTGTGCAGTTGTGTTTCCAAGCAATGAAAAAGGATTTTGATTTCACATTTGACACATAAAAATCAATACAACTTATTTGAATACGGTTTTATGGTCTCAAATTTCATGTTTTGTTACACTTTTTCATCACATTTCACAAAAGAATAAAAAAAACGTAGTTTAGATTGGCAAGTAAACTTAATTTAATTCTCTCTAGCCGTAAGTAGATGTATTTTGACTGTAAAGTTTGAGTGAAACATGTGACTTATTTGTGTGGCATATTTAGAAAAATCCAAGTAGGATATTTACATGTTCAAAAGAATACTAAGTAAACCAGCTTAAATCAAGAGAGATGTGTATATAATAAAAATAACTTAAAATTAATAAACTAGATCTGCATAACAAAGTGAAATTTTTGTAAAATTGAGTATTTTCAAATTACACCGTGTGAGTGAGCCTCCTAACTCGGTGGCCACATTTCAAAATGATCCATAGAATTTGGATAGCAGTCAAGATTTGACAGCATGATATTGACTACTCTCCAGTGATCAAACCATGTGTACGACTCAGTCCTACAGGAGATCAGACACAGCCCAAATATATCAGTGATAACGTCGCTGACTACAGAACTGGGTGACACGAGTTCGAATCCCCCAGGGGAGGTCAGTTGCCTCAAGGTTGCAGATATGCATTCCTGACAAGTGTCAAAAGATAGGAAACCTAGTTCAAGCAGGATTTCCAGCCGATTGTCACCAACCAATATACATCCATCAAAGTGCACTGCGGTAGTGAGCATCCTACCTCCGCGGCCAAGTTAGTTGACGGGAAACGACTTGGTTCAATAGAGAATACAAGGCTCCTAATAAATTTAACAAGATATGCCGAGAAGTTTGAGTTATATATGCGACTTAGCAAACATTTCTAGAAGATAATATAACTAGTGATGAAAGATTAATAACTAGGTTGGTTGATGGCAAATAAGAGACAAATTATGTAATATAACAAAATAAACTCAGTTGATAAGGTGATAATCAATATTTGTACAAAGTTTCCAGCCAAAATATGATGTCATCAAATGAGAGAAAGTGTAAAACACCACGTTACCAGGGCAAGAAGATTCTTATCATTGCTTTCTTGAAATCCATACATCCACTTTCCATCTTTTAATTCATAAGGCCTCTTCAAACTTTAAGAGGTTAGAACTACGTTGTTTGTTGGTTATCTTGAAGGATTCTAAAGTATCCACTTTATGTTCTGTATGGAAATATCGCCAACATATCACGAACACAAAGGTTCATTTATGAATAAAATATACAAGAATTAGGCCTTTGCTTATTCGTCTTGGTGAGATGTACAGAGAGCTATACTCATCGAGTGGTGTCCGTCAAGGCTGCCGCGATCTCTCCATTCTTATTCATTTTTATCATAGATATTCTTATGGAGGTCTCCCTCTCGTCACCTGATTATACAGACGTTGACTTAATCGCAGGAGAATTTTCGTTAGACCAAGAATATGCAGATGATGTAGTCCTGTTGGGTGAAGACGCTGACAAGATGCAGTCTTCTTAACGATTTGGGTGGGAATTTGAGAATATTTGGGATGCGTTTCTCACCACCCAAATGCAAATCGTTGCTCTAGAATTTGTCTTCAACGGTGCCCCACCACGGCTAACAATAGAGAGTGTAGTGATTGAGTGTCGACCACTTCATTACCTGGGAAGTAGGATCAGCCCTGGTGGCTGCTGAAGATGAAAAAGAGTAACTGATTCTGAGCCATTTCATTAATTCTCGAATCACTGGTTCCTATCATCTCTAGGACCTGATCTAAACAATCTACACTTACCATGAATGCTTGCATCAACAAACAGACTTAATGAACTGGCATGATGCATTAGACTGGTCAGCCCTATTTTCCTTCCAACTTCATCATACGTCAGTTCACTCTGCACGTCAAAATAAGCGTTGACGTGGAATAGACAATACATAGCTCATACCGTCTCTGTTACTGTTTATTTTAGGAATCGATATATGAACACATCTCACTTCGAAATTTCTAAGAAGGGGAATTATTGGAAAATTACCACCAACCCATATTACTTGTAACCTGTTAGTTATCTAATACCTTAAAGATGAAGAAGACATCTACGAACCATATCAATAAATTGTGTCGCCCAAGTAAGATTTAAAGCATTAATTCATAAACCGGTTTGCCTCATTCCCAACCAATAGCTGCTACCTTGACGTGGTGACCGAACTTGCATATCACAATGCACAGCAATCCACTGTGAAACATGGCCATTGAAGGTGGAAGACATGAGAAGGCTTCAAGTATTTAACCACTGTTGCCTTCGTAGTATAAGCCGTATTCCGTGGTGTCACCACGTGAGTAACGCAGAAGTCAGGTGTAGAGTTTTAGGGAGGAGAGGTAAATCAGTTAACGAGGTTATGAACCTTCATCGACTGAGATGGTTGGGGCACGTCTCACGCATGCCTAATTGCCGTCTGCCTCGTCACACAATGTTGGCTGAAGTAGGCTCAAGTTGGAAAAGAGCTCGAGATGGCCAGACTAAAACATAGCACCAACGTATTAAGTCATTGACTGTTAGTTTGAGCCATGTGGGGCGATGCAGACTAGCCGGTTGGGGTCGGCAGGACAAGAGGAACCATTGGTTGGAGACCCTAGGTGATATGGCTCAGAACCGATGTCGGTGGCGCAGAAGTATATACACATTATCCTCATCTTAACGCTTTACCGAATCACACCATTTTCTTATTCTTCCTTTCCCTTTTTGAGTACTTTATATTTCTTTTGACTGGATTTTCTTCTCTTTATCTTCCACTTCACTGCCTTTCTACTTGATGTACTGATATGAGCTGTGGCAACTCGGATCGTTACGTAGTAATGCATGATTCTATGTTGATTTGGATGATGATGGATTACTTATTTATATTTTTATTGCAATATTCAAACTTATGCAGAAACATCAGCTCAGCCTTTTATTATTTTCTTTGTTTGAATGTTTCATGTCATTTTAATTGATTTGTTTAATAAAGCTTTTATTTCCATATTGAAAAAATTGAAAAGACAGTATATGACTAAACATATTGAAAACGACTGCTCATATAAATCACATGTTTGGAATAGAGTGAGTATTAAGTATGAATATTCGTTTTCATTTATCATTTACTCAGGATTGATTCAAAGGAAAATTAAGTAACTCTGGATTCATAAAGAGTGGAGTAACACTCAAATGAAATAGTGACTGAATAGCATTGGTGAGAAAACTCCTTCAGAGTTTAAACAGCGTAATGAGAAGACGAAGATTATCTGAAACATGCCATGTATTAGCAGTATACATTTCGAACAATCTGATCACACTAGAGTTGTAAATATGCAGAGGAGAAATATACATACAACACTGATTTTTTTAAAATAACTGGCTCTTGCAATGACAGATAAACAACCAAATATAAACACATGATAAACAAGATATTTATTCTCAATTAAAAGTGAAATGAACGCATTGCAATGGAGAAAGTTATTTTGACAATACTCGAGAGAAATCGAAACCTTAAATAGAATTTCAGTTTAGCTACAATTTTAAGTGCTTAAAACAAATACCCTGTGTTAATCAAGAGAAAATACTGAACCTAACAGTTATGAGTAATTAGAAGCAAAGTTTATCACCAGTCTTCGGAAAAATGACTCATAAGCCAATAACTTTATCAAATGCAGCTATAGCAGCTGCAATACACATACATAGCTTAATTTTTAATCACAAAGTTAATTCTCCAACAACCGTCAAATTTAAATTTTAATCCTGATATTCACGTCACTTATGACCATGAGACTTAACCGAACCAAATTATTCGTAGCTTGTTCGAAAAGATAATTTCTTTAGTCTTCAGTTTCTTGTAAATGGTCTCCAGAACGGTCGAGCCACATCATTGTTTAACTAAAACTAAATCTCTGCAGACAGATAGACCAAATCAACGTAAAATCTCCCATACAAACGTATTGGTTCAAGTTGCCCCACTTCATAGCAGTATACAAGAAACAAGAGGACAGAAAAAAGTGATATCAATGTTGTGTGAGAGAAGAAAAAATGTAAATATAAAGGTTAGTGTGAACATTGAAGCTATAAAAGACGTCAAGAAGTGAATACATCTACATCGCTGTGACTGATTTCCAGCCATATCATCAAGAGTCCTCAACCACTGATTCCTATAATCTCGTAGACCCCCCTCCATCCAGGTAGTCTACACCACCGTATGCGACTCAGACCAACAGTCAGGAACTTCATGCATTGGTGTCACGAATTAGCATGGTCCCTGTGATCCTCTTCCAACCTAAACTAACTTCTCCTAGAACACCACATTGTGGTAGGCGGTGTCCCGGAATGCGTAGCATATG
Organism: Heterobilharzia americana; assembly: GCA_944470555.2. Classification (NCBI taxonomy): domain Eukaryota; kingdom Metazoa; phylum Platyhelminthes; class Trematoda; order Strigeidida; family Schistosomatidae; genus Heterobilharzia; species Heterobilharzia americana. Next base: position 113,595,661 of record OX104134.1, on the reverse strand, counting down.
TCTAAGCAATCATAACTGATGAAAATTCTCAACCTCATCAATCGACTTCCCTGTCTGTCCAGCTGAGAACTTGTCACTTGAGTACAACGTTGTTGACACGGTTATTCCACCAAACGTGTGCAAAGCTGCGTAGGCACCTGTAATCAAAACTTTGAAACCACTTCATATCTTCTTTTTTCAACGGCTGTCTCACTGTTGCATAACAGGACAGAATGGACTGCAGTGCAGCGTACTTGTCGTTTGATAGATAGTTGGATATCTCGCAAGTTGATAAAGGACTGACTAAACATTGTTCTATTACTAATGACGGTATTTCAATTGATATAACTTCAAAGTGGGAACTGACGTCAAATCAATATAGGAGTGAAACTTGGGCACTGTGGAAGGTTATAATTCCATTTTCGTGTGTTTATTGGAAATGTCATACAGTGAAACAGTATTATGTACGGGATAACGCTTCGAACATAATTTATATAAATACGGACAATAAATAATGTCCAGAACGTTATCCGGGAAATTATACCGTTTCACTGTGTGATATTTCTAATAATAATATTATTATTATTATTAGTCCCTTGGGTTCCTAATGGAACATAGGGCTTCAGTAGCACGTCTCCAGTGAACTCTGTTCTCTGAAATTTTTGAACCTGGTTCCACGACAGCCCAGAAGCTCTCATTTCCTCCTCACACGATCCCCTCCATGTCACCTTCGGACATCCAACTCGTCGCTTCCCATGGGGATTCCACTCGAGCAACTGGCCTGACGCGTGATGTCCCCAGTCGGCCTTCTCAGTCTATGCCCAATCCATCTCCACTTCCTCCTGCATATTTGTTGCGTGATAGGTTCTTGGTTGGTTCATTCCCAGAGCTCCTTGTTGCTCATTCTTTCTGGCCATCTGATCTTCAGCAGCGAGCGTAAGCAATTGTTGATGAATGTCTGTAGTTTATTGGATATCCCTCTCGTAACGCGCCAAGTCTCTGAACCATACAAATGCACTGACTTGACATTAGTGTTGAAAATCCGTATCTTGTTCCACATGCTGAGTGCAGAAGATCTCCACACTGGTTTCAGGCTAATGAACGCCTGTCTTGCTTTTACGATTCTAACTTTGACATCCTCGTCTGTGCCGCCGCCTGTAGTTGAAACAGTGCTTCCTAGATAGGTGAAGGAGGTTACTTCCTTTAAGTTTCTCCCGTTGATGGTGATTGGAGTTTGTTGTTGTTGGTGGTGGTGGTGAGGTATCCTCATCACTTCTGTCTTCTCTATATTCACCTAAGTCCCGTCTTCGCTGCCTCTTCTGCCAACTTGTTAGTTGTCCCCTGTAGATCTTCAAGTGTATATGACATTAGACATAAATCATAATTGGCGAAATCCAAATCTTCTAGGATCTTTACCCCGGTCAAACAGCGTATCTCCCTCTTCTCACAGATCCTCACTGTTTGTTGCATGATCCAGTCCAGTCGACCACAATCAGGAATATCATGGATGATAGTAGGCAACCTTGTTTCACTCCTGTCTTCACTTTCAGAGCAAAGGCATCACTGAGATTCCCATTGTGAATTACTTGGCTGGCATGTGGCGTCTTCATGTAGCTGTTGATTGAGGCTGATAAAGGTTTGTGGTATTCCGTAGTATTGAAGCAGTTTCCAAATTACTTCTCGGTCGACGCTGTCAAAGGCCGTCTCAAAGTCGATGAAGTTGAGGTAGAGAGCTGATTGCCATTCTATGCTCTGTTCTATGATGATACGAAGCGTTGCAATTTGGTCTGCACATGATTTGTACTTCCTGAAGCCTGCCTGTTCCGGTCGCAGTTTTGAATCCAGTGCATCTTTAAGCCTCTCCAGGATGATGCGGCTTAATATTTTGCTTGAAGTGGATAGGAGAGTGATTCCACGCCACTTCTTGCAAAGGCTTAAATCACCTTTCTTCGGGAGTTTGACAAGGTGGCGCTTCTTCCAATCTGCAGGTATCTTCTCTTCCTTCCACACCTTCTGCAATAGTGGTGTGGTGTGAGCATGTCCGCTGTTGTCTCTGTGTCTGTTTTCAGTGCTTCTGGCGGGATTCCATCTGGTCCTACTGCTTTCCCACATTTCAGTAGCTTTATGGCGTTCAGGACTTCCACTTTTGTCTGAGGACTTGTGTTCACTGGTAGTTCTGTGGCTGGGCTGCAGGTGGTATTTCTGGATGAAGTGCAGGTGGTGGTGGTGGTCGATTCAAGAGCTTCTTGAAGTGGTCGGCCCATCGTTCCCTCTGTTTCTCTTCTTTCGTAATTAAATTTCCGTCATCATCTTTCATTGGTTTCGTCTTCGTTGATCTCTTCCCAGAAAGCAACCTGGTTATTTGATACAATGTTGTCAGGACACTATCTCTCCTACCTGCAGCCTGTTCTGCTTCACTTGCCAGTGTTTCGTAGAAGTGTCTTTTGTCTTTCCGTGCACTCTTCTTCACTTCTTTGTCCAGTGTAGTGTTTTATACATTGTGCTCACTTCCTCTTGTCATTGAGCATCCTTGCACTGGTTTATCTTCTGCTTCACCATCCTCCTCTCCTCTATCGGCTTCCATGTATCCGTCGAGATCCATTTCTTGTCTTCTTTCTTCTTCCTTCCTAATACGGCTGTTCAGGTTTCTTCCCACATCTCTTTCAAAGACATCCAGTGTTCTTCCACACAGGTTTCGTCAGAGATGTTGCTCGATATCTCCCATTTTGTCTTGATGGCTGCCGTGAAGATTTCCTTTGTATTTTCGTCCTTCAGTTTCTGTTGTCGGTGTTCAACTTGAACTGTGGTCTATCACCAACTTCCTTGAAGACTTTCGATTTGATTCTGAAGGTTCCTTGCACTAGACAGTGAGTGGTGCAGACCTACATCTGCTCCCCCTCTTGATCTTGTGTCGAGTAGGCTGCGTCTCCACTTTCTTGAGATTGAGATGAAGTCGATCTGATTTTTAGTGTGTACCGGTGTCTGGTGAAGTCCATGTCGCTCCCTTGTGAATATTCTTGTGTTTGTGCACACTGCCTGACTGCAATCACCAAATCGTTGAATGCACAGAATTCTGCAAACAATTCTCCATTATCGTTCATCACCTCACCTAGCGCTTCTCGACCCATGCACAGTTCTCTTCCTGTGTTGTCCCCTCCCAGTTTGGCATTCATGTCACCCTACCCATTAGAATGAATTTTGATGTCGCCAACTGAGGTGGTGTCTTGTCCAGTGTTGATTGGAGTTGTCTGTAGAATTCCTCCTTTTTCTCTTGCTCTGCATTATTTGTGGGTGCGTAGCGTAGCATTGTCTGATTGTGACTTTCCTTCCTTTTGAGTTGAATCTTGTTGTCCTGATCCTGATGCTGGAGGTGATTGGCTCCCACTGCATGAGAGCCATAGATGTTCTTTGAGATATCATACTAGCCACTCAAAAACTCAGTGTGCTCGTGATTGTCGTCTGGGTGACAATATCGGAGTAGATTATTGACTCTTCAGTTGACAGTTTGGAGTGTCCACTTTCATTCCATCTGCTCTCGCAAATTCCAAGCACTTAAATGTGATACCTTCTCATTTCCTTTGCAATCTGGGCAGCCTTGCTGGGTTCAAACATCGTACGGACATTCCATGTCCCCACGTTTACTCTCGCTTTCATCGAGAGAAGACACATCGGCCGATTGGCTTCCCGAAGGCAGGCTTTCACCAACTGGCGTCATTTCGCCTCTCCGATTCCAACGAGGAATAATTTTGTTTTCATTTTTTATATTTTGTTTGTGCTTTGAAGTTTCTTTAGTGGTTAGATTTGTTTTACGGGGTGGGGTTGCTAGCCCTATGCCCAACCTTTCCTCTTTACCCGAGCTTAGGACCGGCTAGTAACTAGTGAACTAGTTAACCAGGCGAGATTGACATTTCTAATAAACAGAGTAAAATGTCATCAAACCAAATATTGTAATCAAGCTTACATTCGTAGTTTTGTTCACAGTTGAAGTAGTCAATAACCTACATACAAGTATTTACTTAAAAAACACGTAAAATCCAATTCTATTCAACCAGCAGATTTATACGACTAAAAAGCCACAAAATAACAACACTACGTTTACGTGACAACAGAAAAATGAGATTTTGAACTATTTTCTCTCGCACCGGCTAAACCGCATAGCCTCAATAGCTTTTCACTCCGAGTTAATTCAGAAACATTTCACAACAAGTCGATACTAACTGAAATGTATTACAAATCAAGACTACTTGAAAGGCTGTTTTTTTATACTAACGGAATTACCATTAATGTTTATTAGATCCAATTGTTCTCGATTGAATATCCTAATCTTTTTGCCAAGTAGAAAGCACGTTAGGTCTCACAATACCCAGCTGGTGCGATGTAACGGCTGCTATAGAAGCTTGTATAATACGGGTGGTAAAGTTGGCTTTTCAAAACTGATCCAAACATGTGATTTTAAATGATTATCATCAATAATTTACAAGCTTAAAACAAAAGCATTGTACAACATGAGTATAGAATAAAGAAGGTAACAGAATGGCCTATAGACCAGTTCAATTGTACTCATTAACAAGTGTTCGTTACTACCAGCTCACATTCCAATAATAGAGGAAACAATAAAATTGCAGCTCTATTGTAGGTGGTGTTGATTTTTGTCATAGTTGAAAACTTCTTGAACCGTTGATGCTTATGATTTACCGGGGCTAATGAAAAATATCCTGATACATTGTCGTATGTTAACAAAATTATCCTTCATCCGAGTGTCAGGTCGCTAGCTGAAAACCTCTTTGCCCCTTCTGATCAGTACTGAAAAACGGTATGGAAGCTTCTGTGGCGGTATTTTTGACATATTCAAGACACCCAAAGCCAATTAATCAAGATTATGTTACATTCAATTGTAAATCAGTGGACCGGAATAGTCAGACATCCTTAGGCAAAACTAGTTAGGTCTGAAAAACACAGTGCATAACTGTAAGTCCAACGTTTTGTAGTCAGGCTGACATCGCAGTGGCTTCTAGAGTGATCCATGTTGGTTTTCGTCGGCTAGGTTTTTGATATATGACTAGAACTTTTATCAGTTATACCCAAACCAATGGTCATATGACTGAACATAAGCATGAACTTTTTAAGTACTTCCAATAGTCCAACTTCAAGACTGTAAGCAGACTCAAGCTTTTACAGATATTGAGAAATTAGTATACATTTTCATAATGTGAAGCACATATCATGCTTACAAACACTGGTTGCTGACCAAATGAGTACAGTTTGAATAGGCTGTATTTTATCGCACGGTAAAACGATGTTGTCTCAATTCTAGGGGTGGCAAAGTCTTTAAACTGGTAACAGGTCTGCCACCACCTTGCTCCTCTCCCAGTGATTTTTTGAAAATGTCATGTTAAAGATGAATGGCAAGATCGAGGAGCTGTCCCTAACCTTACTGTTGGTTCGTAACAATGGAGAAAGGTGTTTGTCTGTATTAGTACCACATGAATTGTTGAAGTACTTGACTTTCAAGATGTTCTCAAACTTATCAGGCGCACCTCTTTGAAACAGACAATTCCAGAACACATCGTTGTCTAATGAGTCAAAGGTAGTCCTAATATCAAGATAAGCGGCAATTGTTTACCTTCAAAATTTTTAGTGTTTGAGTACCTGCCTGAAGATAAATGAACACATGATCACTAAATCTAAGCTTCTTTTGAGATGAACATGTGAGTAAAAAGTGGGAAATATGGGAGATTGTAATTCCATTTTAGGTTGCAATTTATCATAGACTGACATCAGTTGGAAGAACATTGGAAACCTGGGAGCACAGTTGTTTTGTCCTAGTATGGGACTCCTCAGCGGTGCACACCTATGACTCCGCTGGCCACGGAACCCCGAAGGTCTTGAGTTCGACCCCCGACGGGTTCATGGGTGCTGACTACTGAGGATTCCCAGACTAGGACGAAACAACTACCCAGTGCTCCCAGGTTTCCGATATTTCTCCAACTGATGTCAGTCCATGATGAATTTCAACCTGAAATCAACTAATAAATCTTCACGGAAGATATCACCGAAGCGGTAGATCAAACAAAACTACTTTTCCCAGTAGCTCACTTAGAATTCCCTGCTTTTTTGAGTAGTTGTAGTCAAAATGCCTCATATTTTTAATATGCTTTGTTGGTTCCTGTTTGTTGATTACAGTTGGCTAAGACAAAAACCTGACAAAAAATACCAATCACCATTTGCTTTTCCACTTATGAATATTCAGTTAGTGGTATCTGTTGAGTAGAAGAATTTGGTTCGTTCAGTTTTCTTCTAAACATATTGATGATCCTTCTTTATTACGAACCTTAAAAATACCGCTATTATATTGCTTAGTATCAATTTACATCTAGGTTGTTCTACTAACCATCTGAATGTTTGACCTTTTGATGTATGCAGTTTTATTATGGACAGATTATTTGTGTTGAAAAATGCTTCGAAACAATCCATCTTAAAATTAAGTTCATTCCTCTAGTTGTCTGGACTGGTGGTTATTATTCTGACCCTGAGATACATCTGTTATTAAATTGGATGAATAAATAAAATAAGTACTTCTGCTTTGCTTCATTTTACCTTCAACATTACTCTTCAGGTGTCACTTAACTTGGAATTATTTTGTTCATACTAGTTCCCATTTACTCAGAACAGGAATTCAATAGACGTCTTACCATTTGTAAATTCAAAAATGCATTACTGCTGTGAATTACTGACAAGAAATCGATTCACCGCTGTGTTATTCTGCCGACTTATTTAGTCTGAAAATGACTCCCATGAATCGATTTCAATCGAGGATTTAGCATGAGTCAGCGAGTACTAAGCAGTTGTATCTTTCTCTAATACGACTCAGTCAAAACAACTGTCAGCTTTCTTGTTAAGGCAAATGAGGGTTTCACAAGTTTTATTGCAAGTATAATATTTCCAAACCCATTGACGAGACGTTTACGAATTCAAGTGGTCGCTAATACTTCACTACTATTGGACCCACGTATGCCGTTTCCAGTTTATCCCTACTCGTAGCAATTCACCAGACGTCCACAGTCAGCAGAACATCTAATTACGCTGCAGTCTGTGTGAAAAGTGGTCCCGATACGCAGCATACTGAAAAGTGAAAGATATCTCTAACTACTATTTCCTGAGAAATCATAAGAAGGCTTCCTGAAATCCTTTAAGCGATTTCCTAGTCAGCTCGGTAGTTAACAGCGGAATCCATGACGCTCGTTTCATCCAATTTAAGACTCGTTACTCGGATGTACCTGCAGCCCGGTGAGTGGTGTTGTTCTCCCTGGGACTCGAACACAATGTCTATTGCATGAAGTGCCAAATGTTATCTACCAGACCAGTGAGGTGCGACAGCCACCTCCTGTACAAAGAGTGTCAGTTGTTGTAATTTCCCGTTGCTATACTGGGTCACATTGCTCGACTTTCTTTGAGTGATGAGTCTCGTAAATTATGCTTTCTGCAATTTTTTTCAAGCAGTCTACAACCATCACTTGATCGGTAGTTATCTGAAAGCAACTGAAAATAAAAGAATCTATTGATCTAGAGACAGATGAATTCAATTTTAATAAAAATGCTATCTCATAAAATGTATCTAGTTTCATTATCATGATCACTGGACCTGTTAAGTGTTACTCTTCTAGAAAACTTTGAACACGTTCAGAAGAGGATCGAGTTAATGGGGATACAATGATGCAGAGTTGCAGTGAAATTTTGAGTTATATTTTGACTTATCTAGTCGTATATACCTAACCGCCGAGAGGAAGATACCAGTGAAGTAGCGTATTTGTTTTAGGTGAACGAAATAAGGCATGATATCAGGAATCAAAGATTTCTATCAGCTGCAACCAAATTTCTGACATTAGACACAGTCTACTGGTGAATCATCCTGTTTAGCTTCGCTTTCACACTAAATCTCTGTACACATTAAATTTGAATACCACGATCAGACTTCAAAAGAATTTGAACGAAGTTTCCACTAACGATATGTGTCTACTGTACAAGGTTCCAGGTGAAGTTCATATTTTTATCGATAAAATAAACAGTAGTCAAGATGTGGTAATTACTTACAGCTGGTTTTAAAGGCCTCAAACCAAATACTATTTCTTTATTAGCAATGACAATATTCCTGCATTAGTTACTTTTTCTGACAGTAAGGAATGATCGACTACTTCTTTTTATAGAGTTGTATTTCAACCTTGAATGTATTATTGCTTTCTGCAATTACAATAATTGGATTCTTTACTAAACTCTATTTTACTTCAGTAACTTTTGATATGATAATTGTCAAACTATATTTCTTAAAAATGTGACGCATATAACCGAAACATTTTGAGCAATCTAACTACTCGTTTATTTTTTGAAGCTTTTTATCTTGAAGGGCAATTAAAGAAAGCCAAATAAAACAGTCATGACAACACATTAAACAAGGAAACAAAAGTCACGATATCATGACTCAATGGCCTAGTGGATAACGCTCCGGCGTTTGAAGTGGCTAGTCCCGAGTTCAGGTCCTAGTGGGAACGAAATCGCTCAAAGTTACAATACAGGCAATATCGAGGCATGCGCACAAGAGCTCATTAGCCAACAGAAGTGTGCACTAAGATAAATTCCATCCTAAGTAGTTGGATTCTCAGAAAAGGCAAATCTCATGAAACTAATAACTCTCTTATATAGGTGAGATTATTAAAGACATGAGTCAAAAAACTGACATTAAGAAGGATTCAAAAACAGCCCACAGGAACAGTCAGCGATGACCACCTGAATACCGTTGTAGTCATAGAAAAAAGCGACTCCCTCCTGTCGCATTTATTTCTTAAGTGGGTCTTAAAATGCATTATTCATCCTTTATTATCGAGGTCATTTTCGTACCGAACAAAAGTCTATGTTTTATTTAAAATTATTACGTGTTAAATGCCTTCATACGTGATAAGGTTGTGCCGTTCAAATCACATTTTTTTTACTACAAACTTATTGAAAATATAATCCACAGTAGTAGCAGTGATTAAACGCTTTCCAGCACAATCTTCATTCGTATAAACTACATTCTTTAGAATGTCATAGGATGTTTTGGCAATTAATGCGAAATCACACTGTTCAAAATGTATGACATTAAAAATATAACATTTTTTTCTAAAAATACGTGATTCCTGATCAAACACTTGATAACTTTGAATTCATTGTCAGGGTTATTTTGATTCTAGTAAACATTTTACTGGTAGAAATAATCCCGTTAAGCGCTCCTACGAAATGTTTGTTGATGCAGGTTATACTTTCTGAAAATACCAGTTGCTTTTCGAAGATTTGCTTTTAAGTGAATCAATGCCTGAGTAGTCAAAGAAGCAGTTTATCTAGCTTTCTGGAAAAAAAAGAGCGTTCAGAGAATAAATTTACCTGCTTTCTTTCTTTCTTAAATTTACTTTCTTTTATTCTCAGAAAACGTTCAGAAAGAGACAATGATACAGAATGTCAACAGGATATGTAAAATTATGATTCTTTTAGGTTGCCATTAGGGAAAATAATGTCGTAATGATATTCGCGCAAGAATTAAACTATTAAACAGCCTGAGTGATTGGATTCTGTACGGTAAAACTTAGTAGAAAGCAAGCGATCAATAATGCATGCCGAAATACCTAAGCGTTAGTGTTAGGGTAAAAGGATTCACGACAAAAAGTTCGGACTCGAACTCAAAATCTGAATACTAACTAACAAGTCAGCGACATTAAAGGATGCAAAACAAAAAAGAGCTAGTTGTTTTCAAGGATATGCAATGTTTGTGTATCAGAGAAGTAAGTGCAAAAGTTGCTTCTCAACACACAATTCTGATTTCCATATCTGTATCACTAGGGCTTCAAAAATGCATGAGACACGTTTGCTTCTACGACTTGCAAGCTTCTTCGAAGTCCCAAAAGCTACGCAAAATGAATGTTTGGAAATTTTTTTTTTAGTGTCAACCAAATATTGTAGAGTGGAACTGTTCCCCTGTATGGAAAGATGTTCACATAAACATTGAACAATTTGCATCCGCTCATAGCATATACAGTTTGTTCCACAGAAGAAGGTGAAATGATTTATCCACAATGATGGAACCAGTAGTGGAAGTTCGTCATTCTAAAGAATGTTCGAAGTTTAACAGCTAATATATTCGATTTCTGATGCTTCGGTGTACAATTATCTTTTAACACTTATCAATATTAGACCTTTTAGTAAGTCAACAGTTGTCCCACCACTGTCGTTATGTACGTACTAGGTACGCTTTTAGTACGACGAAAATACATATAACGCATCATTGAAATCGAGAAGGATGCAGTCTTATAATTATAGAACATACGTCTAAATTTATCAACCAAAAGATCGTTCCAGATTCCATATGAAAAATGTTATGAGACAAAGTGGGCTTTGGAGCGAAATGATGAATATTTGGTTTATGATTATCTCGATGATTACACATTGAATCATATTTTATTTGCCGTTTCATTGGAGACAGATGTCAACTACCATTAAGTGTTACAATTTCATCGTTTCCTAGAAATAAAAATTCTTGTCTTCACTCATTACTCCAACGATACCGATTTGCCATCCCATAAGATGAGCAGTTGTGTATAGAGTTTGATGAGCACTGGTGTGAACTGTGACATCCTATTTGAAAGTTAAGGAAATCACAAACATTCTCTAGTCTTCTAACTTAATTCTTTTAAGGTTCAGACATTCACTGTTTGCTTATTTGTTCGAACCGTAGGTTGGATTAAGGGATTATGGGACTGTGATAGCTTTTAACTGAGTCTTTTCTTTTCATTATGAAGCTGACGAAATCGATAAATATCCTGGTACAAAGTGTATAATATACAAAGAAACTTCATATAAACTAAAAGACTATAACTTATGCAATTACATATATTTATAACCTATTATATTCTTAAGTGTTTACGGTCCTGTGAAGCTCCGTCAGAACAATATGAAACTGAAATTACACGCTGTGTTTGTTTTAGAAAACTAACGATATTTAACATCAGTTGGTTCCAAGATATGGATAAAGAAATGAGCATTACTGTTGTAGTAACATGATGATTCTAATAAATCTTGAATTCAAAAAGATTGATTGCATAAATATGAGAATAGAAACTAAGGGCTGTACTAGAATCCAACTGCGTCTTAGACATGTCTGTCTGACCTAGCACACAATGTAACATTACTATTTAGTGAATGGTTCTGAGTTTAATTTTCCGTTAATCATCATATCAAAGTAGTCATACAAGTTCCGACATCTTTTATAGTCATATCACGTGTCACAGCAAGCACCTCAAGTGAATCATTTCAGTCCTTCAGTTTACCTTAGGTCAAATAATTTACCAGTTTTACTCCAGTCTTCTACTAGTCCATGACTCCAAAGCAAGATTTATGTAATTTAGAATCTCTTGGATTTTCTTCAAAAACCTAGCTTCATACTTTTTTGGTTATATAACCCACCTGTTTTTCTTTGAATCCTCTTCTGGATAGTGCACAAAAATGATATACGTATTGACTGATTTTACCTTTGAACAGCTTCCTAAATAATTTCTAATCTCTTGTTACATGCCTAATGGTAAGTCCCGTAGCAATCAGGCTCATAATCGCCTTTAATTAAGAACCAAATACGATATATTACAATGCGTTTGATTTCACAAACCAAGTTTCGTCTGATAATGGTGTAAACAAATGCTATTCTCTCTAGTAAATTTGCTCTTTTACTACAAAAGTGATCGTGTATATGGTTGCTTCTCAACACCAAATTCTATTTCGCTATACAGCATTTGTGATCCAAGATATTCGACAACCTGATTGAGGCTACTAAAACATTTTTTGCTGTGTGTGGTTAACCATAGGTTTGCTAGGGATAATATTTTTGGTACTGGGTGATGACTGAAAGTGAAATAAAAATTCAGACCCCGGCGAGATTCGAAATAGTGATCACCAGTTGCTCTACCAACTGAGCTACAAAGACAGAATTTTATTCCTTTTCAATAACCAAGGTTTTCGTCAGACTGTCATGTGAATTCGTAACCCGTTAGCAACTGGTGTTGTAGTTAAGTTGGTAGAGCACCGGGCCGGAAACCCTGTGGTCGGTGGTTCGAAACCTTCCGTGGCCCCAGTTTTCATTTCACCTTCAATCATCAAACCACGGCTACCCCAGATATACTAAATGATGATGAAATTTTTGATCAACACTAGTCAGTTACAAGTGCATCTACTCAGAATTTCCGAAAGTAGGTCTTCCGATAAGACTATTTTTTGCATTGCTAACTTTTGCATGCTTTCATGTGATTTTCATTGTTACATGGGGTTTGCTACTTGTAAATGAATATCTTAATAACTTCTTTGACAGTAGTACATAGCTTCGAGACTGAATATAGATAGAGTCTTTAAAGGATAGTGTAGCTCCTATTTCCTTCTTTATAATAAACAAAGTCATTTCAAAAGTCTACCAAACATTTTACAGATTCAAAAACAATAACGATAACAGGAAAGTCTTTGTTTGCCTAAGATAATGGTAACTTCATGAGATTACAAAATTTATGTTATTACAGCAAACTAACAGCGATATATGTGGATAACGGCAATCGCCTGCTATAACTGTGCTCAGACAACTATCTAATTCTGGCCTGCCTAAACTTTAGACGTAGAGACACTGCCTGACTTGTCATCTACCGACCGCAACTAGGCGGCAAACACAGGCTGCATTGCTATCAGTTATCGCCGGAGAGAGTCAGTGGAAGAATTTCATTCCTCCTGGAGTACTTGTTTGAACAGTGACCACGCGCTGTTTCGTGAGTGTGCATGCCAGCGTCTAAGCGGGCGTGAAAAGACCGCAGCAACAAGATCCCTACGTGGGCAGCTGGACCATGAGAACACTAAGGCTGCTTTCAGTACGAAAAAAGTTAACCACTTATTGGGACAGAACAACATCACTCATCCAGAAAAAGCCATCTCCAGTCCCAGAGGGTGATGAGAAAGGGTTAATGGATCCCAGCAGCTTCTTCTGAACTAATGGATGCACACAAACGCATCCCTACAGGCTCCGAGCGTACTGAGGAGCGGAAGCAACTCAAATGTAGACAGACAAGATGTCTACGTATGGCGAAGACTCAAGAGAGGAAAAAGACAGTGACGATATGTATCAGTAAACATTTACTGGGAGTTATCAAGTATTTCGGAGCGGGAAGGTCAGTGATTAGTGAGATTATGGCGTAAATGAATGGGGCTGCAGTTCACTTGCAAGACTGACGACTGGAACGATGGACGAACAGTTCATCTGAATTATATCTACTATTTTCTAGCCCGCTATCCACTTGAACCCCTAATGCGGCATCGAGATAGGACGGCCCAAGCTTACAGAAGTAGAGAAAGCTGCTGGTGACGTGAAACGAGGAGGAGCAGTATGGCCAAACGAGTGGTAGATAGTAAAGGTAGTGGTAGTTAAGAATGGTGGCAGAGTTTTTGGTCAAATTAACTGAACTTTTTAATAGTGTATGAGAGTCATACATTATCCCTTCGGACTGGTCTCAATCACTGATTGTCCTAATCCTCAAGAATGTGAGAAATCCTTTTGTGATAACCTCAAAAAGATCAGCCTGACGATCATAGTATCTAAAATTCTAGGTTCTATAATCATGAAGCGTTTGAGTAGAGCACAGGAACAGCGAACCCGTGAAAACCAGATCTAGATCAAGAATAGGCAGATTACGTAATCCTCTAAGGTGAAGACTGTGACAAGATGCAGAGTCTTCTGATCGTATTGAGTGGCAATTCGAGAATGTTTGACACACGTTTCTCGCCACTCAAATGTAAACTATTGCTCCACGACTGATCTTCAGAGGTGCCCAGTGTAACTATAAAAAGTGAAGTGGTTCAGCACGTCAAATACACATTTGTTCACCAAAGTTCATCCAATGAAGCAACATTTGTTTTAAGTGTATTAACATCCATCCAAAAGTGGTATTTTCAAAACACTTCCAAAGTAATTTTCTATTAGAAATACTATAAAAGCCAAGTGGATTGTGTGCACTACGTCGCTGTCTTGTGTACAAATTTCAAAACTTTACAACCACCGCATTATACACCTAATATTCTCGACTGCTACTCACAAAACATAGAGAATCAGAATGATTTCCTTATGTATCAGTACTTAATGAAGCTTTTGATAATGAAATGTTTATGAGAATCATTACTATTTTCCAAAAACATACCTGCTTTATTTTCGCTTACTTAATGGTTAGCAAACTGGTATACTATGTGGGTATGTATCACCTTCAGAACACACAATAAATATGTTCAAAATGTTTCCATACTTTATTGATGAAATAAAGACTGGGGAGAAACCTCTGGACTTATAGACATGGTTAACATCATGGTCATAAATCTAGTCTCACTATATGTTAGCTGTAATTGTTCAAAGGTGTGTTATCAAATGAATCATTCACGCACAACTTCTTCTAATTAACTGGACATTTCACTTTGCTAAGAATATAATTTAATTAACTAGCCAAATTTTAGATCTCCAGTGTTCCCTTTCGTGAAGCTGTTGTCGTTCAGAAATTATTTTATTTTTCTTGAAAACAATATCAACTTTAAAACGGATAAATTCTTTACACTAATACCATACGTAATCGTAACCATTATATCTATATATCATCATCATCATCATTATCAACATAGGACCAGGCATTACTGCGTAACGGTCCGAGTTGCCACACCTCATATCAGCACATCAAGTAAAAAGGTAGTGAGGTGAAGGATGAAGATAAGTGAATGCAGTCAAAAGAAATATAAAGTATGAGAAGAAAGGAAAGAGGAGTGACAAAATAGTGAGATTCGGTATAGCGTTGTTAGGATGAGGATAATGTGTGTATACATCTGCGCCACTGACTTCGGTTCTGAGCCATATCACCTAGGGTCTCCAACCACTGGTTCCTCTTGTCCCGTGGACCCCAACCACCTAGTCTGCATCGTCCTACAGGGCTTAAACCAACAGTCAGAGACTTCATACATTGGTGCCATGTTTTAGTCTGGCCACCTCGGGCCTTTTTCCAGCCTGGACCCACCTCAGCCAACATTGTGTGACGAGGCAATCGGTGACTAGGCATATCTATATATAACAATGCATAATTGTTTACAGAAGGGCTATAGCTGAAGTTCAAAGAAAACGTCGGGCTCACTAGTTTAAGAATTTTCTCTGTGCGAACTTGACAAATGCAAATGCCAATCAGTAATTATTCATTTTTATTATGTACCCACAAATGCAAGACCAAGAAAGAACACAATAAAGTAGCTAGGTGGAATAGTATATTTGATGGACTGTCTAAATACTAATGCGTTCCAGTCACCTGACTAGAGGATAATGTACGAGCAACGCAAAGTAACACCACAACGCACCAAATGGCATGTATGCTTGACCGTGTGCCTTCAGCTTATCAAGTGCATCAAAACTGCAGAAGGTCAAAATCAGTATTGAATATTATTGAGGTAAAGGTTATCGATTTTGGGGAATTATTCGCCGCTACAAGGACACAAATAAGAGAATTTCAGACCCGTACTCATCATGCTTTGGCAGTCAGCCGCTAACAAAACCTTCATTTCACTCTAATCACTGAATATTTTAATCTGATAGTAATGTGAATGAGAGATGCTCACACTTACTTTATTCAATACACAAGCTGGTAATCCAAGTCTACTAACCAAAATCCTAACAGACAAAATCGAGAAGAGAGAAATAACAGATGATTAGACTATCTGAAATAGTAATGGTTGCTTAAAAGCTTTTTTCACACAACTTGGATAAAATACTGTAAAATAACTAATAATTTCTACTAACCAAGTGATATTTATACTATAATTTCCTCTTTTTCAATTCCAGAGGTATATGCGGTTGCTGTTTCATACCATTCTGTGTAAACAGCTGCAAAGATGTTGATCACTACTGCCCATACTGTAATCACTATTTGGGGATGTACCGCCGGTGCTGAAATAAGAGTAAAGCAAACGATATCATAACATTTCCAGAAATGAGATGAAATTTTAAAGAAACGTTTTTTCTATAAGTTTGTGAAAAATTTTTAATGATAATAAATCCAACTAAATTGTTTGGTAATTTTTCATTTTATGATAGAAACCATGAATCTAATAATACTGAACACCGAAATTTTTTTGGTAACTTTAAACTGTTGAAAACATAATAAGGTTCTTAAAATAATGTGGATGAAACTATTATGATTAACATGTTCTCATACCGATCCTAAATCGATCTAAAGGCGAGATGTCTCTTTCTTCGACTTCTCTTTTTTATGGCATTATGTTTTCCAAAAGACGCTCGTACTTCATATATGCTTTTCATCCTAAAGTTCTGGACCATTAAGTATTTTATATGCTAAGCTGAATTTCGCTACAGATAAGAGAGCCGGTAATGTTGAAATTAACTCCTTGCGAGGAAACTATAAGTGTTGCCTGTGTAGTTCTCTACTTTTAGTCTTGAAAAAACCCATTTTCGAATACAATTTGAAGGTTTGTGGGGTTTATTTATTGATTTCAGGTTGGTATTTATCAGTCAGTCCATGATGAAGGAGAAGTCATAACCGGTGGGGCCAACCAAACCGCACATAACGACAGTTACTAAACAATGGCATTTTATGGAGGTTGCACTATATCGGGAACTTACAGAAAAAGGGAATATAGACCACTGGATTCGGACCCAGTGACTCAATGGTAACGTGCTGGTAGTGGAACCTGAAGGTTCTACGTTCGATCCCTGGAGGGAACATGGGTTGGCACTGCTGAGGATTCCCAGACTAAAATGAAACAGGTCTCCAGTGCTCCCAGGTTTCCAATGCTTCTCCAACTGATCTCAGTCCATGATGAATACAAAATTTAAATACCTTTACATATAGAGATATGTAAAAAACAATAACTAGGCAGTAACATTTTTATAGTGCACTGCGAGAACTGATCAGCTAAAAACTAATTTATAGGAATATAACCCAGAAAAAAAATTTTCCCCATGGTAAGAAACATATTTACCTTAGTTAGAATGCGCGGACACACTTCTGAGAGTTAACAGAAAGTTTAAATCGTTTGTCAGCAATCGAATTTCATTTAAAGATATCTTGTTATTTAATAATTCCGAGATTCAGCTGACGAAACAGTCAACATTTACTAATACGATTAAAAATTCAATAATTATCCAAAATTTGACTCCACCCAGGGTAAATCAAAGGGGCTTACATCACGAATTGACGTCAGCTAGGGGACTCTTACAAATTTGGAACCATTGACAATTGATTTATTCTAGTTTGGAATTCATCAGTATTTCACACCAACGACCCTGTGCGACATCCAGCCAAGGGCTATTAGTTTGATAGTGTGCACGTTACTGTTAAATCACAGACTTAGAATCCAATAGCTCACTTTGCCCAACTTCTGTCACTTCACGACTGAGCACGAAGCCTCACAACAGTTTAGTGTCCCATGTTTCTCACTACTGAATGTCAACTTATGACGAGAACTGCTTTCAAATAAATCAATAACCCAAAAATCTCACAAATGTGAGGAGATTGAAAACCATGTTTGATGACCAGTTCCTCAAGTCTTAATAATTTTCTTATAACGTATCGCTTCAAACTGAGTTCTATGAGTCATGTGAAATTATGCATATAGTAGCCGGAAATAAATTTCTTTCAAGACATTCACTTTCGTATCTGCGTAATTCTGAACAGAAATCAGGAGGGACAAAAAGTTCTGAGAAAGTATTTCGATGATTGATCAAATTCCATCAATAATGAGGTAAATAAAGCTAACAGCCTTCAGCAGATGCATAGGTAATATGGTGTGCTTCTTTGGTGATAAAATGTCTGACAAGAAGACAGAGGTTATCTGAGAAATGTTATGTATTCGCGCAAAACATATCGAACAATCTGATCACACATTTACTTGTCAAGGCACTTTATAAGAAGGATGACAAAAAGGGTGGGGTTAGATAAATAAATAAGATAATAAAAGATTTGGAAAATATAACGATAATAAGGAGAAACAAAACATTTTCACACCTCCGTTAGCATTAAAATGAGATAAAGATAACTAGGACAGGTTTAAGGTAAGGACAAACTGTTTCTGAATACACAAAGGGGGTTTGAACGTTCGTATATCTAAGGCTTCAATGAACCTAAGTATAGTGCGATCTTGACGGCTCCTAAAGAATGGTTTAAAGGTCATTTTGGGATTAATCGTGTGACCTGTTTGAAATATGTGGCACAAATGCATCACATTTCTCAGATAATCTCCGTCTTCCTATTACACTATCCAAATATATCCTAGGGACTAATTGTTTCAAAACGTCTAACGTAAGAAAAAGAAAAGCTGGTTATTCTTTCTGTCTAAACCACATTGAAGACAATCATGAATAATTCGATTAAAGATGCCTAACAGCAGATTCCTAGAACCTCATCCTGTTCTATTTGAGACTAGCTAGTTGTATGTAGCTGCATCCCAGTGAATGGTGACGTTCCCACTGAGACTCGAACCCACCACCCATCTGTTCAAACGACGGAGCCTTATCCATACTATGCTACTTCAAACAATATTATTGCAATTGCAAAGGACCCCATATGCCAATTAAGGTAGATTAACTCAGTCTGGTGTAAAAAATCAGAGTGAAAATCCAAGTTGCAATTATTGGTGACTAAATTTGTTCTAAAGGCAACTAAAGGTTAGCCTTGTTAACTGTGGAAGACTTTTTTGCACTATTCCTTCGTGGGTAGCAAATTTAGTGACTCCTTTGAACATTGTAGAACATGATTAAAAGGATTTCTCTCGTACCATAATTTTCTTTTGTAGGTGGTCACATATTGCAGAATATGTATGCAACATCACACTAACAATTAAACTTGTAAATGAATACAGTTGTGTAAATAAGATGATGACCAACCGTCATCCCTTTGATGAATATATTGTTCAGATTAATAATATGCCAAAAAGAGGGTCTAACCTAAGGATTACAGAATAAAACGGGTTGAAATAATGAAATTGAGTTCACATTCGTCAAGCATGCTCAGCAATTTTCCCTCTTCTTTTTGGCATAGAACTTAATAAACAGTCATTGTATGTTATGGTTTTGCAAGAGTGGTTAGACAGTAGTTCACTAATTGCCTTTCCTGCTTACATCCCTCTGAATAGCTAGAACAGTTAGTAATCAGACCCTTACTTTAGCGTTTTTCTAACTTTCAAAATAAAAAATCTTGAAAGAAGACAGAACTAACAGATCTGCACACACTATTTACTCATAGAAAGTTAGTCAAGAAATTAGATGAAGTAAGACATTGCAAAGCTATTGTTTTTGATATCATCAGTTATGATTAAACACTACATGAAAGTTCATTAAAAAAACCCTTTGCTTTTATCGCTGCTCAAACAACTTCACTTCTAAAATGTGATATGTGCTTCAGCAATCACAACGTATTGATATCAGAGATGATTCATCTACTAACATATTACCTAGCATGTACGTTTTACCAAAGAAGCGTCATATCACGGGTAACTTCAGTGATTCATAAATCCCATCTAATCGGTCAAGCATAGGAACTTTTATTGACAGCTGTTTATCATAGCGTATTCATAAGATTCCTATGATACGTTTTAGGCGACTGAAAGTTCATCCCAATCTCATAAGACATTTCAATAGAAATTTCAAAATACTCAAAAGTATTTATTAGTATGAATCAATAACTACAAGTAGAAAAGACTCCTTTTAACGGAATACTTCAGTTTGTGAATTACACGAAAAATAACTTCAAATTCTCTTATATAATGGAGTATATACTGCTCACCATTATGAAGTCTACTTAGTTTCTGCCACTAATCACTAATTTTCATAACAGCCTAAACCAATTAAGATAAAAAAGTAGTGTTTGTTTCACGTGATAAATTCTTTTAGATTTTTGTGTGTGTAATTCATGAATCTCTTCCGTAACTTTTTCAAGTTAGACAAAAAACAGTCATTGATGAAACCTGATTTATACTCTTACTACACATACTATTATTTTTCATCAGTTACCTGGAAAGATTACGAATATCAAACATTTCACAGTCTACCCTTAAAATAGTTAAGTTGCTGATTTTGGTGTGTTTTGTCAACTAATTAGTACTCGCTAATCAGTTATTTCATTTTTACTCAAGACTACCAGTGTGGCAGACTATTCTTCCCCCCCCCCCCCCCAAAGAATCTGACTACCATAACAACAAGACAATAGTACTATCCAACATTATCATTCTTTTCTTATGGGCGTTACACAGTGAATTAATACTGTTTACTGTTGAGGAATAAATTCTACCAGAAACGCCATCCATTAAGTAATAGTGTTTCTCTATGTGATCTACATAAAAAGGAACTACTATGTAATATAATTATAGTCCAACACAGCCCCCAAATTATATTCTCATATTCATACAACCAACCACCACTTTCACCAATCCGCTTCTTGGTCACCTTTGTATCCAGTAGATTCAATTACTGCTAATTCTTCATTATCATTCTCAACGTCATTTCCAGGTTCTACAGAATAGTCCGTTTTTCAGGAAACGGTCTGTGGGCATAACACCTATATGCTTTCACATCTCAAGTCTAAAGCAACGCTGAAAACA
The DNA here is from genome assembly GCA_944470555.2 of Heterobilharzia americana. Lineage (NCBI taxonomy): Eukaryota > Metazoa > Platyhelminthes > Trematoda > Strigeidida > Schistosomatidae > Heterobilharzia > Heterobilharzia americana. Next base: position 113,575,000 of record OX104134.1, on the reverse strand, counting down.
TAAGTCTGTCTATTAGCTTAGTCTGTTAATTCGCTTTATGAAAGCATTCTAACATTATACTTGTTGCATACTTTAAAGTAGAGGTGTGATTATTACGTGTAGCAAGTCGAAAATAAACTGTGAACCAACCCAATTTAATGTTATGAATGAATAAAGTAGGCATAATGAAGCAGATGAAGAGTTTTCAACAAAATATCCATTCAAATATTAGCAAACCGTTAACTACTAACTTGTTTTAAAGAGGGTTTTTTAGTGAAGAGCTGTAATTTATTAGTTCCGCTAATAAGACAGAAACTACAACTTTATCATTTGACTATTCTCAAGCCAGCATGTATCAGTTAAATCTACTCGGAGTAGTTAAAGTTGACGGTATGGGTGTAAAACTTGGGCACTGTGGTAAAAATTAATTCCATATTAGATTTGTTTATTTGATTTATGCTTGAAACATAATCAAGTACAGAATACTAGATCACTGTGTGTTATGAATCAAATAAACAAATCTAATATTAAAAGTTGATGGTATTTCATGACAAGGAGTATCTTTAAATATAAGTTTAACTGGTGAAATGAAATTCGTTGGTTAGATGAAGTTGAGAAATCATTTCGACAAGGAAGAAATATTATCATAGTTGAATCATCTAAAATTATATATATATATATATATATATATATATATATATATATATATATATATATATATATATATATATATATGCAGCGATCATACCGAATAACTAAGAGTCACCCTATCAACAGCTGAAACAACCTATTTGGTATAAGCGTTATAGCTAGGACGGTAGGTTTTTATTAAAAAAAAGTAACTACCGTTGTTGTTGGGTTTGCCCTTAAAGGCACTCAGTCAAAACACTTTCGTTCCAGAATACTGATCATTGTGGGAGGCATTCACTTAGTTCTTATAATCCCCAACCCAACTATTTGCCTGGTTAACTAGTACACTAGTTACTAGCCGGTCCTAGGACCGGATAAAGAGAAAAGGTTGGGCATAAGGCTAGCAACCCCACCCCGTAAAACCAATCCAACCGCTAAACAAACTTCAAAGCTCAAAGAAAATATTAAAAATAAAAACAAAATTATTCCTCGTTGGAATCAGGGAGACAAAATTATGCCGGTCTGTGGAAGCCTTCGGAAAGCCAATTATATGATGAGTCTTCACTTCTCTCGATGAAAGCGAACGTACCCATGGGGACATGGAATGTCCGCACAATGTTTGAAGCTGGCTGGCAAGGATGACCAGGGTGCAAAAGAGATGAGGAGGTACAGCATTGAAGTGCTTGGAATTTGCGAGAGCAGATGGAATGAAAGTGGACTCTCCAAACTGTCAACTGGAGAGTCAATAATCTACCCCGATATTGTCACCCAGACGACAATCACGAGCACACTGAGTTTTTGAGTGGCCAGTATGATATCTCAAAGAACATCTATGGCTCTCATGCAGTGGGAGCCAATCACCTCCAGCATCAGGATCAGGACAACAAGATTCAACTCAAAAGGAAGGAAGGTCACAATCACACAATGCTACGCTACGCACCCACAAATAATGCAGAGCAAGAGAGAAAGGAGGAATTCTACAGACAACTCCAATCAACACTGAACAAGACCTCAGTTGGCGACATCAAAATTCATTCTAATGGGTAGGGTGACATGAATGCCAAAATGCGAGGGGACAACACAGGAAGAGAACTGTGCATGGGTCGAGAAGCGCTAGGTGAGGTGATGAACGATAATGGAGAATTGTTTGCAGAATTCTGTGCATTCAACGATTTGGTGATTGCAGTCAGGCAGTGTGCACAAACACAAGAATATTCACAAGGGAGCGACATGGACTTCACCAGACACCGGTACACACTAAAAATCAGATCGACTTCATCTCAATCTCACGAAAGTGGAGACGCAGCCTACTCGACATACGATCAAGAGGGGGAGCAGATGTAGGTCTACACCACTCACTGTCTAATGCAAGGAACCTTCAAAATCAAATTGAAAGTCTTCAAGGAAGTTGGTGATAGACCACAGTTCAAGTTGAACACCGACAACAGAAACTGAAGGACGAAAATACAAAGGAAATCTTCACGGCAGCCATCAAGACGAAATGGGAAATATCGAGCAACATCTCTGACGAAACCTGTGTGGATGAGCACTGGAACTCTTTGAAAGCTGTGTAGAAAGAAACCTGCATAATCGTGTTAGGAAGCTGATACATGAGAGGAGGATGGTGAAGCAGAAGATAAATCAGTGCAAGGATGAACAACGAAAAGAAAAACTGAATACAACCTATAAAACACTGGACAAAGAAGTGAAGAAGAGTGCGTGGAAAGGCAAAAGACACTCCCACGACACACTGGCAATTGAAGCAAAACAGGCTGCAGGTAGGAGAGACAGAGACCTGACAGCATTGTATCAAATAACCAGGTTGCTATCTGGGAAGAGATCAACATACATGAAACCAATAGATGGTGAAGGAAATATAATTACCAAAGAAGAAAAGCAAGAGAAACGATGGCTGACCACTTCAAAAAGCGCTTGAATTGACCACCACCTGTACTTCATCCAGAAATACCACCTGCGGCCATAGAACTACAAGCGAACACAAATCCTCCAACAAAAGTAGAAGTCCTGAACGCCATAAAGCTACTGAAATGTGGGAAAGCAGCAGGACCAGATGGAATCCCGCCAGAAGCACTGAGAACAGATGCAGGGACAACAGCTATGCTGGTTGGGACAATCGTTTTAGGTCCTACCCTACCAGAATTACCTGCTGAATAGTGGTAAGACGAACAGCAGTTATCAACACAGTTCAAATAACTTACACCATGGTTCAGGTAAAGAGGAGCTCGTGCTGATACCTGTACAGCATGCAATAACATTAGGGATTTAGTTTCCCACTGTTAATTCCATGCTACTGCTGGTTTCTCGTGTCAGAAGGACAGAATGGGAAAAGTCAACTTCAAAAACATAGCTCTCATCTCTGTCCAATGGCCTTCAGGTGCAACCGTCTTAAAAAAGATCTCCATTCAGCTTTGTGATCAACTACCCAGATCGTTAGGATCACCCTTGATAATCCGTTTTCTTTTTCAGATACTTCTGGATAAAACAGCCTTCCACGGTATAGATAGTTGGGAATTTCTGACCCCTCCCTCTTACTAACTGCAGTAATCAGAATGCTTTCGGCCACTACCACCCTTCTAAGTTATTACCAACTAACCCTACCTCAAACCTCTATCTTAATAATTCTATGTATTTGTTGACGCACTGAAGCCAGCGATAACAATTTAAGTTCAACAAGTAACATCTCCAGTACCCCAAAACCACGTTCAAAACTACATTTCAGAGCTTCTAATATCCGTACCCTACGTAATATCGGGCAACCAGCTTCGCCATCCAAAACCCTGGCATCTCATTCATATAAATATGCTCTGTTTGTAAAACTGCCTTACAGGGATCAACGTCCTCTATGTGTAGGCATGGCACTAAGCAACAAGTTAGGAGGTGCACTGCAAGACTAGTATCTGGTTAAAAGTCACTTATGTCCAGTAACAAGTGGAAAGAATAGTAAAACATACTGTTATCTCATTGCATCCTATCCACATGAACCCACTGAATCCAGCACGAATAAGGTGAAAGATGCATTTCGTCCAGGCATTTATAACCTTTTACTTAGAAGCAAAACTTTCAGACTTGGTCATCACAGACGGTGATGTCAGGGCAAAATAAAGAAATAAGTGCTGAAGTCACCTAACCTAATGATGCAACGTTAAAGAACATATCTCAAAGATGTGACGGTACCAAACAGTTATAAAAAACCAGGAATTCACAGCTCAGTGGAAAGGTACGTAAGCAGTCCTAGTGGAATCCTAACAGAACGAATAGGTGTTATTTGGTACTTGCAATCTCCAGTTGCCATACTGGGTCGAATTGCTAAACCCAGTATAGCAGCGTGAAATTACAAGTACCATTAAACAACAACCAATGACTGTTGCACAAGAGGTGGCTCTCATGCCCCAGTGGCCCAGTGCATAATGCTTTGGCGTTTGAAGCGATGGGTCCAGTGCTGGAATCTCAGTGAGAAACACATCACTCGTTACAGTGCATGTACATCAAGCTAACGAGTCCCGAACAGGATGAAACGCACATTCACTGCAAGCCAGCAAACTGACTACAACAGAAAGATCAGATATTGGTGATCCTATGCTACAACCATGTTCACGTAATCACCAATCTCTAATGAGAACGGACCCCAGGTTATACACAATGCTGGTACCGTATCTAACAAACTTGACCTCAGACACGAACATTGTCAGTTAAAAACTACCTCCGATGCGTCCTATTGGTGGCGTAAAATATCGCTATCAAAATCCCGTTCATTCAGGCTGTCCTTGACCCATTTAGAACTGCTGCAATTTTTGTTCTTGCAATATTCAAGCTGATAAAAACAGACAAAATCAACGTAGAACTTGGCATAAAAGTGTATCGGCTCAAGCTGTTACACACTTCACACTAACATACAAAGAAAAAGAGAATAGGAAAGACTAGTGTCGAAGCAAACGGTGTTTCGCAGAAAAAGGAATTTAAAAATTAAAGTTAGTTAAAACAGTCAAGCTTTAGAAACGTATCATAGTGTATGCATCTATGCCATTGTGACCGCTTTTCAATCATCTCAGCAAGTCTGAAACATCGATATTTATCGTCTCTGAGACCCGATTCAGATAAACATTCGGATATTTCACGCACTGGTGCCACGTCTTAGTTTGACCACCCTAATCCTTTTCCAACCTACTCCCACTAACCCTACTATGTCACCTCCAGATAGGAGGTGGCTCGGTATGCACAGTATATGTTCAAGCCACCACAGCCGGTGAAAATTCTCAACCCCACCAGTCGACTTCTCTGTATTCCTTAGTACCCACTGCATAACCACAACATACTTGACATCTTCATTCCAGCAAACGCCAGCAATGGTACGAAGACACTTGTGGTCAAAAACCTGCAACCACTTTATATTTCCTACTTTTAATGGACATATCTCACACCCATATAATAGGACAGAAAAAACTGCAGTACAGCATACTCGTGCTTCAACAGGCAATCAGATATCTCTCCACAGACGATGCCGGTTGGAATATGTTAGACGGTCATTTCTGTACTAAGGCTGAGATCTCATTAAAAACCAGACCATTATAGTCCATGCAACCCTCCAACTAAGCGATGTGGTCGACGTATCCCACCACTTCACTCCTTATCCATAAATTAGGAGTATTTGCAGACTATTCCTGAAGCACCATCTCGCATCTCACTTTGCGAAACGCATGTTAGCCAAACATATTCAGGTCTTCACTCAGGAAGTTCAGAAGACCCTGAATCTTGTCGGCATCTTCACCTAACATGACAACGTCATCTGAGTACTCCAAGTTAGCAAGATGCCTTTCAGGGAGTAAATCAGCCCCTGCGAAGTCAGACTTTACGAAGGTTATATCTATCAGCATCTCTGATAGGAAATTAAATAAGTAACGTGGCACCAGGAATCCTTAACGGACATCACTAGTTGTCATAAAACCATGATGATAACTCTCAGTAATAATTATTATCATCACTACTAAACACAAACATGGTACGGCATGGGCACCAAGAAATGAGCTACACAAAATAATATAACAATATTATGAAGACATAAAGCGATAGGAAGTGGATCAGTAAAAAGGAAAAACACAATGAGAAGAGCATAATCAGAAGGGCAGTCCAGTAAGATACATTCAAAACAAAACAAAATATTACTTTTCAGCAGCAAAAGATAAAAAGAAGCTAGGGCATGACCGCCACTAGTTTTGATTCTGAACTGTATCTGATGATATCTCAAGCCACTGAGTTGCCTGATCTCTCGACTCCCACCACAAGTCACGAAACACCAACAGATGCTAACCCGATACAACTATCCTTCATCCCACGATGCCACATCATACACTGGCCAACCCTCTGTTTCTTCCTTCCAGTCCCAGGGCTAGCAAACAATGAACGGTTTGGAAGCTGTTGGGATGACATGCGCAACAGATATCCAAGTCACTGAAACCAGTGTCTTTAGATGACTTCACTTATGAATGACGATTTCCCACATTCCCAAACATACACTGACGTACCTCAAAATTACTTAAGTGGTGTTGCCACCGGACACGAGCAACACTACAGAAACAACGACGATTAAATTCACACAGTCGTCCCACGTCCCCAGTACGGAGCAGCCGGGGTTCACAGACGTAGAACAAAAGTGCTAGCATCGAAGCATTGTAAACCCGACCTTTTACGGTCACACTAATGTCGCTACGACGCCAAAGGCAGTCCAGATTGACGTATGCCACACACACTTCCAATGGCACTCACGCAAATACCCAGCTACAGGAACTTTTCGATTACTTTCAATAGCTGACCACCGATGCTGAATCCAGGCGCACACGCCGGTCTTACAAAAGTACTTTGCACTTCCATGGTACAAATCACAACCACACTTACGGACACTAATCGCCAATTGATTACATGCGACATGAGCAGTCTGTGTAACCGCACAGTAAGACGATATCATCTGCATATTACAGGTCGAATAGCTGTTTTCCGGGTAGTAAATCTACATAACTATCGCACACCTCCTCCAGAGCTGTCTCAGGAATGTCATCGATGACAAAGTTAACGAGGAATAGAGAAATCTGGAACCCCTGCCTTGCTCGACTGTTGGTTTGGAACGATAGAGAAAGGTTGTATGGCATAACTCTACCTTGGGTGTTATTACATAGAGCTTCCAAGGTGTTAATAAATTTCTCAGTTACACCCTCCTTTAACAGACAGCTCCAGAGAACGGCCCTGTCCAACATATTGAAGACAGCCTTAATGTCAAGAAACACGACGTTTGTTGGTCTGCAACACCTCTGGCGATTTCCGAGCATCTGGCAGACGGTAAACATATGATCAATGCATCCACGACCTGAACGAAAACGGGCTTCCTACTCGCGGATCATTTCCTCAGGCGTTTTGCAAAGTCTGCGAAGTATGATAGCAGCCAACATTTTTGACGCGACTGGTGACCCTGATGATTGTCACATACCTTATGTATACCATTTTTAAAAAACGTGCACAATGATGGCCTCATTTCGAAGGCATGAAACACTCTCAGACTTCTCAAACAATCTAGCCAGTTCCCTGACTAGAGTTGTTCCTTTATCATTGGGAAGAGCCGGGAGTAAGTTGTCTTGGTCGGGTGACTTGCAGACTTTCGGTAATTGGAGTTCTTTGAGAACCACCGCGTCGCTAGGTGTGTAATTGTTAACTGACCATGGAGCACGATACACTGAAACTGAAGATGCTGTAGCATTGGGCGAGTTAAACTGCTTCCGGAAGTGCTCCGCCTAGCGTTCTGGGAATCTTTGAAAATTGTTTACCGGTGTACCACCAACTTCACAGAACATCTCATTGACACCTGGCTTCCCGCTGGTAGTGGCTTGGATCATTTGGGACAGCTTCCGACTACTGCCTGAAGCAGCTTTTGCTCCCATCTCACTGGCGCTTTCTGACCACCAAGCCTCACTGTCGCTGCATAAGCGCCGTTAAATTCTTCATGTAAGAGACTTACGCAGAACCATTGTACCAACGATCCACCGGAATGGTCTGACGGGTGTCAAGAAGTTGCAGGGAGCTAGAAGAGACACAATGTTCATTGTCGGGACGTTCTTCCAAGCGACAAGTGGCTTTATTTGCCATTTTCAAGGCGACTTGCAAGTGCAACCAATGCCCGAAGTTATCAGCGTCCGATTACCTTCGGACATGGCTTCACTAACCACAATTTTCTTCTTGTCAGTATATTCAATCAGCTTAAACAGTTCCCGGGTGTTATGCAACGCTCATTCCTTCTCCATCTACCTCACTCACGCCACTCACCACTGCTTATAATCGACACGAAGACTCTCGGTCAGTTTATGTAAGAGCTGCCCTCGCTTTTCAATCTTCTCGAATCAATTGTTTCTAATAGGGTTGCGGGTACCCATTGACGTTTGCTGACCTTCGGGTGTAGGTTACTAACTCTCCTTTCCTCTGTTACTACACCAGACCTAATACCACCCCACATTTACTCATGATTGACATTGCTGTCATGTTCACATGAATATTTCATAGTGTCCTCCCAAAATCAATACTTCGCATCCTCATCTTCCAATGGAGCACGCATAAACTTCACTGCCACCTGTTTACAGCCAACAGCAATGCGCAGGTATACCCGTGTCTGTCTAACGCGTGAGTGCAGTACAAATCACTACTCTAGAAAGCGCGACAGTAATCCAACGACCAACTAACCACTCCCCATCCCATTACAGTCCGTAAGAAAATCTTAACCATGAATCTCGAAGTCAAAGGAAACACTACACCCGTAGTTCTTGGAAAATCACCTGTCAACGTGTATCAATAGTAACTTCTAGGCTGCTAAACTGAGACTGATATTCTTCAGCCGCCGTCTGATCAGTCAATGCGTGAAGGATAGGCTTCCACTTATGTCCACATCTATGTGTATTTACAAGTTCACATGCTCCTGTGGAGATGACTATATTCGACGTTTCAGCGGGCCCTTCGAAAACGTGTAGCTGAACATTACACGGTTCGGCTTACCAAAGGCGAACAAAAGGGAAACAACTTCATCCATATGTGAACACTGTCGAATTAGGTCATTCAGCACCTCAAGATTCATCCTTTAAAGTAATTTACAAAGTTAAATTGAACTACCCCAAAGGTTTACGTTTCCACCACTTATGCACAGTTGAAGCATTAGCTATGCATGAATAAAAACCGAAACTTTGCATTCAAAAATGTTTTGTGAAACCACTTTCTCTACCCTGGCCTTAACAATTCATTTTGTTGATTTTGTCAATTTCATTTCACTTCACTTTGGTATACTTCTCTTTTATTATCATCATTATCACCAATTTTCACTTCATTGATAACATTTGACCTATATTTCACTGTTTAATATCAATTCATTCCTTATTCGTCGACCTATTTAGTATGTTTCAGCTAAATTATCGCCGTTTTAGAATTCTCTGACAGCACATGCCTCTTATCTCATCACTTGTTATCAGATATGGCAAGTGTCGGTAGCCGGTAGATGTGTCAGTTTTCCAGGACGTGTCTGATGGTGACAATGTGACCGACGCACTCTCGTTCATGTCTGAAACCTGCCTAGTTTTCTGGATTTTTGCTGTTCGCTAGCCCAATTTAGGCGTCGATTAACTATGGTCACTAGGATTCTGTACACAGTATTAGTCAAACTAAGTCATTTAAGGTCGTCGCATGAAGGTTTCTTCCACCCATTCTTACAGACTGGGATTATCAATTCAGGAGATCAGTCTGACTGCACTGTCTCTGGTTTCCATACAGTACCTAGTACCTCCATCGCTTCAATTAGCAATTTTCTACCAACATACTTGAGAACTTCATGTGGCAAACTTTCAGGTCAAGCTGCTTTGCGCTGTTCCCGGTTCCATAAAACATTCTCAACTTCAAGGAGATTTGAAGCATCAACACCTACGTCCCATTGCGGTTCAGGCTGAATATCTGACGACTGAAGGGTTGACTAGAGCCATTTGAATTGACCTTTAAAGAGTTGTAACCAACGTTTTAGTCGCCTGTCCTGTGAGGTTATTGGCGTCCCATCCTTTACGGTGACACTTTCACTCGCCATCGTCTACTTCTTGACCGCATTCCAAAGAGCCCAAATAGTTGCCGTGTTAACCGAAACTGAAGTCTTCTCCCACTCTCTCGCTTTGGCCACCCGCTATTGTTCGCAGTCAACGTGAAGACTCTGGGTCAACTTATGTTTGAGTTGCTCTCGTTTTCACCAGCTGGAAACAGTCTTCAAGCATCAATCAGTTCGGATGAGGTTCTGGAAATTCAGTAACCTTTGCTAACCTTTGGGTGTAGGTTACCAACTCTCTTTACCTCTGTTTCTATGCCAGACTCAATATCACGCCAGGTTTCCTCAGCTTCAGCACTGTTGTCACGTTCACATAAATACTTCACTATCTCCTCCCTAAATATGTTCGCATCTGCCAATCAACCATTGACAGGTTTTACTATCGCCTGTTTCCTGCAACTAGTAAGGTGCAAATTTACACAAGCCCGTAAAAGAGTGAGATCAGGGTCCAGACTGGTACTCCAGGAAGAGCGGCAATCCTTCACCAATCCTATCCAATGACAGCTCATAACAATGTAATATATCCATCTCCATCGCTGGTTTGAAGTCGGCAGACGCCATATGAGATAGTGTCTCCCAACATCCTTGAACTTATTGATGATCAGAAACAAGTGGTTTTCATAACAAAACTGCAACAGAAAATCACCCCTGTCGGTTCGTTGGCATGGAGTTCCGTAGACACCTCACACATGAATTTCCGATTGGCTCAGCTTCTCTATATCAGCGTCGAAGTCATACGCTATTATGACCACATCTGAACGTTTTGCTTTCTGTAGCAGAATCGGTAGCTTCTCATACAACTCATCCTTCTCATCATCCGAACTGCAGTCAGTGAATGCGTAGGTGGGGATTACGAATAGGTATCGGCTGGTACCATGGTCCCTTCTAGTTCTTACAAATCCATGCAGTCAAACAATACACAAATGGCTGTTGACAGAGATCAAGTTGAGAAGTGTGCTTTCTGCTCTACAACTCGATTATATACCTACACCAGCGAGTCCACGAGAGCTACCCCTTGGGTCTCCGGATACTCTTAAGGTGAATTTTGAAGATCCACTACTACGACCAGATGAGACCGATCTAATAACCATACTCGACTCCTGTATATGTGTCTCAGAGATACAGCATGCATTCATGACTAGAGATCAAAGAGGTCTCACCAGTGATCCTCGCTGTCCAATTCGGCATAGAGTTCGGATGTTGAAACTTCCAACATGAAACCAACATCGGGGTCTTAGGAGACTACGAATGAGGTTCCAATGCCTTCAGTCGTTGACAATGGTTGCAGAGTCAGAGGTTGGATAAGATGTAGGAAGCTTAATGTTAGTCCCAGGAGGTGAAGGAAAAGGAGGATGAGTTATGTTTCATTGTGTCTTTTATCCTACTGGAACCGTCCAGGTGGTTGACTCCTCCTGGCTGTCCACAATATCGAAGGCTATTTCTTCTTAAGGTACCTACCTGGAAGGGAAGGTGATTTTTGTGACCGTTCCGCCAATGGGACATCTGCTTGACGCCTGTCGCACTAAGCCTTTTCAGGATTGTTGTTATGAGACTTCGTTGACGGAATGTTAGATATGCAAAACTTATACCACCGTCACCGAACGACTATGTGGCACAGAGAAATGGGCTACTTTTTAAAGACGGCCTTTTGTACCAACATCAATACGTTACTGCTGGTCGTGCAAAGGAAACAACTTGCTGATGTCACAACCCATGCAACCAGCAGTATGACTTCTCCCTTGGACCACCATAACAGTGTGACCACTTACACTACAATTTTAACTGCTTTTCGTCTTACTCGTAACCGACCGACTTTTCTCGTAAGCTAGAAACGTTGGGGAAAACAAACGCTTCAGCCATTGCAGCTCGATAGGACATTGTGCTACGCAAGCCCGAACACCACGTCGAAGGTTATCTAAGCATGGCTGTAGCAGGCCACCGCCGTTACCTGTTTGTTAGCCTGAGGTTTCGAAAATACCACCCTAGTGCCTTTCTGTCTGACTAAGCCCACCCACCTGTGCTGTAGAACCACCTGCAACTACTATCAAGTCTGGACGTTTGACTTTTACCAAAGATTCTTCAGTAGAACTCATCCTTCACTTCATCCAAACTGCAGTCGGTGGGTGCGTAAGCGGGGACTGTTGAAGCACAACGGCGATTTTCAATACCCTTTTAAGTCCTCACCATACACTTCAGACAAACAGTTCATAGGCGACTGTCAACTGCAATCCAGTCAGGCAGTGCAAATTTCGTTTTATGACTCAATGCTTTACCTATAGCTGAAAGACCACGGCAGCTAGTCATCGAATCTCCGAAAAAGGGAAGGGTAATTTTCACAAATTCACTACACTTGTCAAGTGAGACTAAGTGAACAGCTGCACTTAAGTCCTGTATGTTTTCCTCATAAACACAACACACATCCATGGCTGGGGAGATGCCAAAGTACTGGCCAGCAAAGCTTGTTGTTCTATTGAAGGAGCGTGCGAACATTTAGAGCTGTAATATGTGTATTTCAGCAGAGTTTGGGGAAACCAGAAATGCTTTTTCGTAAACTGGGATCGATTTTTGAAACCTCAGAGCCGAAATAAATTCAAGATGACACAAGAATATTGAGCGAAAGGTTGAGGAAAGATAGAAAACAAGATCTTGAAGATCGATAATGCTTTGAGGGTACTTCAGTGCTGGAAGTCATGAGGGTGACAAACACTTACCGGCTCCCCACAGTGTGAGATACTATTTCTTGTTGACTTACCCCCTAAAGAAGTGTCAGTGAGTAACAAAGGTCATCGGATTGAGGTCACACATGGCCACTTTGGAAATCAGAGATTTCAGTTCGCTTGTTTCCAAAACGGACATTAACCCTTACCGCCTGCACTGGGAGACTGCGAGGTAGGTTAGAGTGCTGCTTTTAGGGTTGACCTTTCCAATGGACGGTTACCCTTGAGAAGGCAGGATCGGCTTAGCACTGACGATCATCTGCGCAAAACGCCTAACTGATATCCATTCTTGTTCAGTCAGCAGTACGACTTCGTCGTCCGTTCTCCATCACACAGTGCTAAGCTACATTATAACGGTACTTGCTTTTTGACTCAGCACCATCCAGCCTACTGTTCTGGTAGGCTAGAGCCACGACCAATGAGCGCTGTAACCATATTAGCCAAGTGAGTCACTGTGACATGCTAGTCTGAAAATCGAATCAATTTAGCATCTACAAGAAGAGTGAATGTGTCCACCTGCTCTCCGGAAGATGAAAGCAAACCACAGACGTTCATATCTTTGCCCTAAAACCTTGTCCAAAATCCGAAGATTCATAGATATCCGAAGCCTAAATGGGGTTAGCGAACAGCGAAATTCAGAAACATAGGCAGGTCTCAGACATGAAAGAGAGTGCGTCGGTCACATTTTCACCATCAGACACGTCCTGGAAAACTGAAACATCTACCGGCGACCGACACTTGCCATATTTGCTAACCTGAAGGTGACATTTGACTCTGCCGACCGTGGGGTATTGTTGCAGTGTCTGACTGTGAAGGGAGTACAAAGAAAGCACAGAATGCTTATCAAGATCTCTACTCGAACTCACACAGCCGTGTAACGGCCTATGGAGAGTTTCATCAGAAGTGATGACAACTCGTGATGTTAACCAGGAATGCCCACTGATGTCCTTCCTTCCTAGTTAATTCAGTTGTAGATGTACCACGAAAACATAACCTTAGGTACACCTAACCTCACAGGGATTCATTTGCTACCTGCAAGTCATCCGGTTGATTTGAAGTATGCAGACGATATCATTCTGCTAGGTGAACACGCTGACAAAATGCAGGAGCTTATGGGCGCGGTGAACAGAAATTTGATAGGTTTGACATGTGTTTCGTACCTGTCAAATGTAAGATGATGCTGCAGGACTGGTGTATTGCAAGTACTTTCAGTTTACTGATAGAGAGTTCTGGGTGACCAAGCCAAGACCTAGCACCAGTCAGCATAGTTTCTGACTGTTGGTCTGAGTCGTGTAATGAGATGTAAACTGCCTGGTTCGGATACTCGAGGGAAAAGGAATTAGTGATTGAGGACTCTTGGTGACATGGCTGAAATCGGTCACAATGGCATAGATGTATTCCCTCTCTGACATCTTGAATATTCACACTAATTAATATCTTCAGAGTGTTTTCTTATCTCCCACAACTTTGTCTACTCTTCTTCTTTCCACGCGTTCCTTGCATACTACTGTGAAGTGTGGCAACTTGAACTGATGCATCTGTGCATTGATTTTGTCTGTCAACGTCCTCGTTACTGAACCATAAAGACTTTTAACACAATTCGAGATAATAGTCAGTACCTTAGTGCACTGAAAACAAATATTCTGAAAAACGTCAAACTCAATTTATACTACATTTCTCTCAGCAAAAATATTCTACCCAAGTTGGGTAACATCTGCATACGATAAGCACATAATCCAAACTACTTCAGTCAATGTAACTTCAGTACCTCATTGAAGGATTTGCTTCCTTTATAGAAAGTGCTAAACGTTACTTCACTATTTGAGCTCCACTGTTATTCAATTAAATAGTGAGATGAGTGATCACAAATTATTTCGACTTTTATAATATTACACTTCAAGTATGAAGAAACAGATCCATTCATTCAGCCAAGCGTGAACAACTCAAAAAGTTTCCTTCACTGTAATCGTCACTGATGGGAAATAAATTTACTTATATGAGAGAGTATGTGAGGATATACACGAAAATTGATGCAATTTCAAAAAACGACATATTGTAGTAAATTTTATTTCATCATATATAAATTGAAGTCGGTGTAGCAATTAAGACAACCAACAAAAGGCACCATTTCACAAGGTAAAAAGTAAGTAAATGCAAATAGGCACTTGTTATCTAAGCAGAAAGGAAACGGGCAAAGCAAAATAAAGATTAGTATTACCAGTTATTGTTGTTTCAATCATATGTATTGGCCTTTGCAGTCAAAGATGGATCAACAGTAGAAGTTAAATAAAGTTTGAAAGACAATGAATGAGCGAAAACAAAATTCAGGAGATGAGTAAGTGGATCAAAACAATAGGCACGTTGGGAAATAAAGGAAACCATACTTAACAAAATCATAACTTCAATAAATAAGTAAACAAATTATAATAAGTAACTGCTTAGCTGGTTAGTAAATTCTGAATTTGTTAAGAAATGCCATCGACGCTGACCTAATGCAGTACAAAGGCAACATTCCGCTACCCTCATTCGAGATGATACTGATTCAGACATCATAGTGCTATACCAAGAAGAGATAGTAGCTGGAACAGTCAACGGACACACACCATCCAACTGGCAACATTCCTTTTGAACAAGTAGCTGTAAGGGATTATGCTTATACTCACTCTTATTACAACTATTTTGATTTCTCTGACGACATATTACCAGCAAAGTTAAAATATGCACATACGCACTAGACCCACCAAGGGCTAATAGTGTAAGATGCGTACAAACTTTAACCAGATCTTGTAAAACACTATCCAATCCCCTTGGATAATTATTGTCATTAGATTTATTTACCTGTCCGGTTGTACTAGATGGATTGAGTTCGGATGGTATGTGCTGAATAAAAAAAGGGATATCCAACATTAGCAAAATATTTTAAATATGCATTAGTGACGCACAATAAGATTAAAACATTTTCATAAATAATAGTATTAAATTGTAACTACTTGTGGATTCGCAACTTAATTAATGACCTGACAGAAGTAGGAAATATGGACGACTGGATTCCGAATCACTGGTTCAATGGTAACGTGCTGACCACGGAACCTGAAGGTTCCACTTTCGATCCACGGTGGGGTTATTGGTTTCCGTCGTTGAGGAGTCCCATACTAGAATGAAATAGCTATCCAGTACTCCCAGGTTTTCAAAGTTTCTCCACCTGACCTCAGTCCATGATGAATACCAACCTGAAATTAATGATCAAGAGCGAATGACTATGAACCGTACAGCTAGCTGGAAAGGATATATATTACTAAGTGAACCATTTCGTTTTGTGCATCAGCACAATATTTTTATTCCACAAAATGAAGATTTAGTTCAAAGCAAAATTCATAAAAATAGATGCGCGAGACAAGCAGGTTGACAACATCCTTCTTTAAAATCATCTACTGCTTAAAGAAACAAATCTCAATTCACACATCCTGTCTTACAGTAGTAGAAATTAGGGTTTTAACGGAAAAAGAAAAGCCTTTCAACTCTACTACACATAAATTCATGCACTCTAGTTCTGTCAATGGAAAAATGACTGTCGTGTGACCACATTGGAGCCGGAAAAATTACTTCAGACAACTAATTTTCACTTGAATATTTAAAACGCAGTTGATTTCTAATAAGACAAAGGATATAAACTTACTGAAATCTATTCGGTGTAACTCTTATCAGCAAACTGCTTCACGGGGAATTCCTAGAATAAATTCCATATTAGGTTTGTTTATTTGATTTATAACACAGTGATCTAGTATTATTCGCTTGATGACGTCATCAAGTAATAATACTGTATCACTGGGAGTTATAAATCAAACAAAACAAATCTAATATGTAATTAATTTCTACCACAGTGCCCAAGTTTTACACCTATATTCCTAAAATAAACACCATAACTAAGCTTTTATGGATATTGCCACATGATGATTTTTAACAGTTTTTATCTCATAACCAGATTCATTCGCAGAAAAAAGTAGGAATTAATGCGATTCATTAGCTGTATACGGCTTTGGAACTAGGTTATGAGTCATACCTCTCATGTGAAATACGTGATATTGCCTGATCGTCACAACCTCACCAGTGGGACAACTTTGACGTGTACATTTGACTAATCAAAGCTGGAATCCCTAATTTTTTATGATGCAGCTTCGTAGAACAGAATCAAAACATTTTCGTTTATACTCAACCGACAAATGATAAATGATAAAACTTAAGGAATATCATCAATACAGTACTATGATTAAAACAGTAAAAATGTCATAGTTGAACACTAAAAAATGAAATAGAAGTCTGATTTTATTTGTCGCTTCACAACATGAGTGACTAACTGACAAAATCAACGTAGAATCTCGTGCACAGGTGCAGAAAGATGATATCTTCATGGGATCCCACTAGGTCCACTACTAGCAGACCGCTTTATGGCCACTTTGAATAAAGGACCATGGAACTCAATGACTTGGGGTTTTCAACTGTATAAAATGTACATGGACGATACTCTTATTATATGTGATCATCAATATGATTTGAATCATGTTCTACAAATATTCCATTAACTGCCATTCAGCAAGTAGATTTATCCCTGAGGTCGAAAACCGATCGAAAACTCACTTTCTTGATGTAGAGCTGACAAGAACAGCTAAAGGAATGTTAAGTAGACCAACTCACACAAAACTAATGTGGAATGGTCAACTGACGAACTTTATTACCTGAGTCCCTATGAATCGTAAGCGTAACTTGATCATATTTCTTGCACTCGCACCAGACGAATCTGTAGTCCCGGATGTGTTAGAAGAGTGAATTTCAATTCTAAAGAATACCGTGATTGAAAACGGATTCCCATCACGCATCATCGACCACCATGCCAGAAAGATGATTCTGCCACTGAGACTCCAAAAAGGAGGGTACCTAAGGAGAACATTCTTTGCATCAAAGCTGAGACTAGTATTCTCTCGTCACCTAACAATTTCTAACAACTCAAAGGAGAAACTTTCACATCTGACCACTTCTATGTACATATGTCAATTCACCTGGTCTTGTGGAGCCACGTATATAGGCCGTTCCATGCGACTGTTATCCAAAAGAGTTGAAGAGCCCTATCCCGCGTGGTTACAAAGAGGGAACAATGGAGTGATGGGAAGCACTATATTTTCAACACATCGTGAACACGGATCACGCTATCAGAAGAACTTCTTCGTTCAAAGTCATCTATTGAGTAAAAAGAAACCTTCCAAAGGCTCTATGTCTTCGTGTTCTCTATATCGTAGAAGCTCCTGCCATCCATATGGAGACACCTGAACCGTGCACGCAAAAGAAGATTGTTCAACCCCTTCTCCTTTCATAGTCTCAGTTATTAGTCTTTGAGTTCTCCTCCACTTCATCCTTTTCTTTTCATTTTTCTGTTTTGACACCGTTCACTTCTTAAGTAATTTGCTACTCATTCCTGTTGCTATGCACTGCCTGATCACAATTCAGCTTCCAACTAGGTCATCACGTAACTGAATTTCTTGTCCAAACTTATTTGGAATAATATTCACTACTCATCAGTTTTTGGGTTTTGATATTAATGATAGCTGATTTATTGACACTCTTAACTATCAGAAAAATAAATAGATTTGCGACTCTAGAGCTTTGAAAATGAAATCGCCTAAAAAGGAGGCTTTGCTGAAGTACCTGTTCCTTTTTCATATCCTCACGGGTATATTTCACAGGTAAGAAACACTCTGAAGATATTAATTAGTGTGAATATTCAAGATGTCAGAGAGGGAATACATCTATGCCATTGTGACCGATTTTCAGCCATGTCACCAAGAGTCCTCAATCACTAATTCCTTTTCCCTCGAGTATCCGAACCAGGCAGTTTACATCTCATTACACGACTCAGACCAACAGTCAGAAACTATGCTGACTGGTGCTAGGTCTTGGCTTGGTCACCCAGAACTCTCTATCAGTAAACTGAAAGTACTTGCAATACACCAGTCCTGCAGCATCATCTTACATTTGACAGGTACGAAACACATGTCAAACCTATTCAAATTTCTGTTCACCGCGCCCATAAGCTCCTGCATTTTGTCAGCGTGTTCACCTAGCAGAATGATATCGTCTGCATACTTCAAATCAACCGGATGACTTGCAGGTAGCAAATGAATCCCTGTGAGGTTAGGTGTACCTAAGGTTATGTTTTCGTGGTACATCTACAACTGAATTAACTAGGAAGGAAGGACATCAGTGGGCATTCCTGGTTAACATCACGAGTTGTCATCACTTCTGATGACAACTCTCCATAGGCCGTTACACGGCTGTGTGAGTTCGAGTAGAGATCTTTGATAAGCATTCTGTGCTTTCTTTGTACTCCCTTCACAGTCAGACACTGCAACAATACCCCACGGTCGGCAGAGTCAAATGTCACCTTCAGGTTAGCAAATATGTTCCAGAATCTATAGAATATAGTCAGAAGACAAGGTGGAGACATTAATCGAAACTCTTAGAACAATACTTTCCAATAACGGATACCCTATAAGATTTATTGATAAGAATCTGAAGCAACCAACCACTCCCCATCCCATTACAGTCCGTAAGAAAATCTTAACCATGAATCTCGAAGTCAAAGGAGACACTACACCCGTAGTTCTTGGAAAATCACCTGTCAACGTGTATCAATAGTAACTTCTAGGCTGCTAAACTGAGACTGATATTCTTCAGCCGCCGTCTGATCAGTCAATGCGTGAAGGATAGGCTTCCACTTATGTCCACATCTATGTGTATTTACAAGTTCACATGCTCCTGTGGAGATGACTATATTCGACGTTTCAGCGGGCCCTTCGAAAACGTGTAGCTGAACATTACACGGTTCGGCTTACCAAAGGCGAACAAAAGGGAAACAACTTCATCCATATGTGAACACTGTCGAATTAGGTCATTCAGCACCTCAAGATTCATCCTTTAAAGTAATTTACAAAGTTAAATTGAACTACCCCAAAGGTTTACGTTTCCACCACTTATGCACAGTTGAAGCATTAGCTATGCATGAATAAAAACCGAAACTTTGCATTCAAAAATGTTTTGTGAAACCACTTTCTCTACCCTGGCCTTAACAATTCATTTTGTTGATTTTGTCAATTTCATTTCACTTCACTTTGGTATACTTCTCTTTTATTATCATCATTATCACCAATTTCACTTCATTGATAACATTTGACCTATATTTCACTGTTTAATATCAATTCATTCCTTATTCGTCGACCTATTTAGTATGTTTCAGCTAAATTATCGCCGTTTTAGAATTCTCTGACAGCACATGCCTCTTATCTCATCACTTGTTATCAGATATGGCAAGTGTCGGTAGCCGGTAGATGTGTCAGTTTTCCAGGACGTGTCTGATGGTGACAATGTGACCGACGCACTCTCGTTCATGTCTGAAACCTGCCTAGTTTTCTGGATTTTTGCTGTTCGCTAGCCCAATTTAGGCGTCGATTAACTATGGTCACTAGGATTCTGTACACAGTATTAGTCAAACTAAGTCATTTAAGGTCGTCGCATGAAGGTTTCTTCCACCCATTCTTACAGACTGGGATTATCAATTCAGGAGATCAGTCTGACTGCACTGTCTCTGGTTTCCATACAGTACCTAGTACCTCCATCGCTTCAATTAGCAATTTTCTACCAACATACTTGAGAACTTCATGTGGCAAACTTTCAGGTCAAGCTGCTTTGCGCTGTTCCCGGTTCCATAAAACATTCTCAACTTCAAGGAGATTTGAAGCATCAACACCTACGTCCCATTGCGGTTCAGGCTGAATATCTGACGACTGAAGGGTTGACTAGAGCCATTTGAATTGACCTTTAAAGAGTTGTAACCAACGTTTTAGTCGCCTGTCCTGTGAGGTTATTGGCGTCCCATCCTTTACGGTGACACTTTCACTCGCCATCGTCTACTTCTTGACCGCATTCCAAAGAGCCCAAATAGTTGCCGTGTTAACCGAAACTGAAGTCTTCTCCCACTCTCTCGCTTTGGCCACCCGCTATTGTTCGCAGTCAACGTGAAGACTCTGGGTCAACTTATGTTTGAGTTGCTCTCGTTTTCACCAGCTGGAAACAGTCTTCAAGCATCAATCAGTTCGGATGAGGTTCTGGAAATTCAGTAACCTTTGCTAACCTTTGGGTGTAGGTTACCAACTCTCTTTACCTCTGTTTCTATGCCAGACTCAATATCACGCCAGGTTTCCTCAGCTTCAGCACTGTTGTCACGTTCACATAAATACTTCACTATCTCCTCCCTAAATATGTTCGCATCTGCCAATCAACCATTGACAGGTTTTACTATCGCCTGTTTCCTGCAACTAGTAAGGTGCAAATTTACACAAGCCCGTAAAAGAGTGAGATCAGGGTCCAGACTGGTACTCCAGGAAGAGCGGCAATCCTTCACCAATCCTATCCAATGACAGCTCATAACAATGTAATATATCCATCTCCATCGCTGGTTTGAAGTCGGCAGACGCCATATGAGATAGTGTCTCCCAACATCCTTGAACTTATTGATGATCAGAAACAAGTGGTTTTCATAACAAAACTGCAACAGAAAATCACCCCTGTCGGTTCGTTGGCATGGAGTTCCGTAGACACCTCACACATGAATTTCCGATTGGCTCAGCTTCTCTATATCAGCGTCGAAGTCATACGCTATTATGACCACATCTGAACGTTTTGCTTTCTGTAGCAGAATCGGTAGCTTCTCATACAACTCATCCTTCTCATCATCCGAACTGCAGTCAGTGAATGCGTAGGTGGGGATTACGAATAGGTATCGGCTGGTACCATGGTCCCTTCTAGTTCTTACAAATCCATGCAGTCAAACAATACACAAATGGCTGTTGACAGAGATCAAGTTGAGAAGTGTGCTTTCTGCTCTACAACTCGATTATATACCTACACCAGCGAGTCCACGAGAGCTACCCCTTGGGTCTCCGGATACTCTTAAGGTGAATTTTGAAGATCCACTACTACGACCAGATGAGACCGATCTAATAACCATACTCGACTCCTGTATATGTGTCTCAGAGATACAGCATGCATTCATGACTAGAGATCAAAGAGGTCTCACCAGTGATCCTCGCTGTCCAATTCGGCATAGAGTTCGGATGTTGAAACTTCCAACATGAAACCAACATCGGGGTCTTAGGAGACTACGAATGAGGTTCCAATGCCTTCAGTCGTTGACAATGGTTGCAGAGTCAGAGGTTGGATAAGATGTAAGAAGCTTAATGTTAGTCCCAGGAGGTGAAGGAAAAGGAGGATGAGTTATGTTTCATTGTGTCTTTTATCCTACTGGAACCGTCCAGGTGGTTGACTCCTCCTGGCTGTCCACAATATCGAAGGCTATTTCTTCTTAAGGTACCTACCTGGAAGAGAAGATGATTTTTGTGACCGTTCGGCCAATGGGACATCTGCTTGACGCCTGTCATACACGGCCTTTTGTGGAATGTTTTTCGAGTGGCTAGTATGATGTCTCAAAGAACATCTATGGCTCTCATGCAGTGGGAGCCAATCACCTCCAGCATTAGGATCAGGACAACAAGAGTCAACTCAAAAGTAAGGAAAGTCACAATCAGACACTGCTACGCGACGCACCCACAAAAAATGCAAATGAAGAGAAGAAGGAGGAATCAGCACTGGACAAGACTCCAGTTGGAAACATTCAAAATCCATTCTAGTGAGTGTTATGAATGCCAAACTAGGACTAGACAACACAGGAAGAGAACTAATCATGGGTCGAGATGCACTCGGTGAAATGATGAAAGACGATGAAGAACTGTTTGCAGGATTCTGCGCATTCAACTATTTGGTGATTGGAGGCGTGTGTACAAACAAAAGGCCATTAACAAAGCGACATGGATTTCACCAGACGCCAGGACACACTGAAAATCAGATTGACTTCATCTCAATCTCAAGAAAGTGAAGACCCAACCTACTCGACACAATATCAAGAAGGGGAGCAGATGTAGGCTTACACCACTCACTGTCCAGTGCAAGGAACCATCGAAATCAAGTTGGAAGCAGCCAAAGAGGCTGGTGACAGACATGCAGAACAGAAACTGAAGGACGAAACTACAGAGGACATCTTCACGTCAGCCATCAAGACAAAATGGGAGACATTGAACAACATCCATGAAGAAACATGCGTGGAAGAACACTGGAACTCTTTGAAAGAGATGTGGGCAGAAATCCTCATAACCGTGGTAGGAAGGAAGAAGAAACGAGACAAGGAATGGATCTCGACGGACACATGGAAGCTGATAGAGGAGGGAGGGGAAGATGGTGAAGCAGATAAACCAGTGCAAGGATGAACAACGAAAAGAAGAAATGAGTACAACGTATAAAACACTGGACAAAGAAGTGAAGAAGAGTGCGCTCAAAGACAAAAGACACTTCTGCGACACACTGGCAAGTGAAACAGAACGGGCTGGCGGCAGGAGAGACCTGACAACACGATATCAAATAACCAGATTACTATCTGGGAAGAGATCAACACAGATAAAACCAATGAAATACAGTGAAAGAAATCTAGTCACTGAAAAGGAGAAACAAAGGAAACAACGGGCTGACCACTTCGAAAAACTCTTGAATCGACCACCACCACCACCACCTGCAACTCGTCCAGAAATACCACCAGCAACCCAGCCGTAGAACTATCAGTGAACATAAACCCTCTGACAAAAGCCGAAGTGTTGAATACCATAAAGTTGCTGAAATCCAGGAAAGCAGCAGGACCAGGTGGAATTCCGCCAGAAGCACTGAAAACAGACACAAAGATAACAGCGGACACGCCCACACCACTATTGCAGACGGTTTGCAAGAAAGGAAGGAAGGAAGGGTACCTGTCGAGTGGGAGAAGGGCTACCTTGTCACACTCCCAAACAAGGGCGACCTAAGTCTTTGCAAGAACTGGCGGGGAATCATGCCCCTGTCCACCCCAAGCAAAATATTAGGCCGCATCATACTGGAGAGACTAAAAGATTCTCTGGATTCGAAATTACGACAGGAATAGGCTGTCTGGCTTCAGGAAGAACAAATCATATGCGGACCAATTAACAACGCCACACCACGCATCATCATAGAATAGAGCATAGAATGGCAATCAACTCTTCACCTCAACTTCATCGATTTTGAAAAGGCCTTCGATAGCGTCGACCGAGAAGTATTTGGCACCTGCTGCTTCAGCACTACGGTTTTAGTGCGACAAACCTTTATCAACCTCATTCAACAGCTATATGAAAACGCCGCATGCCAAGTGATCCACAATGGAAAGCTCGGGGTGATGCGTTTGAAGTGAAGACAGGAGTAAGACAAGGTTGTCACCTACTATCATCGGTGATCTCCCTGATTGTGGTCCACTGGACTGGATCATGCAAGAAACTGAGAGGAGCTGTGAGAAGATGGGCATACGCTGGCTGGATCGATGAAAAGATCCTAGAAGAAGATTTGGATTTCGCCTATGATGATTTATGTCTAATGTGGCACAAGCTCGAAGATCTACATGAGAGGACCAACAAGTTGACAGAAGAGACAAGGCAACGAAGACGGGACTTCAAGTGAACGCAGGGAAGACAGAGTTGATGGAGATACCCAACCAACACCACCAACAAAAACAACAAGAACCAATCACCATCAACGGGAGAAACCTAAAGGAAGTAGTCTCTTTCACCTACCACCTAGGCAGCATCATTTCAACTACAGGTGGCGGCACACATGAGAACGTCAAAGCAAGGATCGGAAAGACAGCAAGACAGGCCTTCATTAGTCTGAAATCAGAGTGGAGATATACACCACTCCACTCAGCATAAAGCGTGAACAAGATCCGGATTTTCAACTCTAATTCAGTCAAGTCAGTGCTTCTATACGGTTCAGAAACTTGGCGCGTTACGAAAAGCACTGCCAACAAACTACGGACATACATCACATCAACAGATGCCGCTTACGCTCACTCGATACTGAAGATCAGATGGCCAGAATAATAAGAATGAGCAACAAGGAACTCTGGCTGGCAAGGAACCAACCAATACCCTATCGCCCAACAAATATGCAGAAGAAAGTGGAGATGGATTGGATTGGGCATACACTGAGAAGGCCAATTAAGGATATCACGCGCCAGGCAAGGCCGTCATGTGGAACCCAAAGGGGAAACGACGAGTTGGACGTCCGAGGGTGACATGGAGATCGTGCGAGGAGGAAATGAAAGCTTCTGGGCAGTCGAGGAGCGAGGTTCGAAGGACTGCAGAGAACAGAGTGAAATGGCGACATGCTACTGAAGCCGTATGTTCCACTAGGAACCCAAGGGAATAATTTATACAGTAATGGTAAATCCCTTTCATCCAGGAGACCTTTCTGATAAGGTAGAACCTTGAGGGAACAAGCGTTTGACCGGCATTGGTTGTCAGGTCATTGTGTTATCCAAGCCCGACCACCATATCAAGGTAGTAGCTGCCAGTCAGGCTTCGCCACTGTTTCTACACCTGACTGAATATCGCAGCAGGCTTCATCAAGATCAGAATCGCTGTCATGTTCAGATAAGTGTCTAGCCACAGCCTTTATAAATACACAATTAACCACCTCATCATCTTTCAGTCGAACACAAACAAGCTTCACTACCACCTGTTTCCTAACACCAGGAAGGTGTAAACAGATGGAGAGGTGGGTTTATATAGAAAAGGAAAGTCACCTGATGATGTTGTGAGCCCACATTGACTTAGATGGCTGGAACATGGGTTAGGCATATCTAGTCACAGTACAACGTATTGCACGATACAAGCTGAATTAGTTTTAGGTTGGAAAAAGTTTATGTGGCCACGCTGAAACATGGCATCAGTCCATGGTTTGTTTGACCGCTGGGCTCAGCCATAGAGAATGAAGACCTACATATCCTATTTATGGTCTGAGTGATAACGGTTACAGACTCTAAGTGATAGAAGCCTAAGTCAACCTCAATCATGTATACGCGTCTATACATTATTGTCCTCTTCGTCTTCATATCGAATTGCAATATTATTCCATTACTTCTTGTTCTCTTTTCATGACTTTCTACCACTTACTACTTTTGTATTTGTTTCTCTACCTTTCAACTGATTGCCTTCTACCTTGATATAACGATGTGAAGCGTGGCTATTTGAACCATCAAGTAGTAAGAGCAGATGCCATGTTTATAATGACTAACTGAGTAAGTATGATTTCCTGCAAGAACGTACGAGTAGAGCATTGCAGTATTCATTATCTATGTCACTTTATGCAGACTGCTGTACTTCCCACTTTCAGACAGTCAGATAGTTGTCTTGGGGGACTGCCTCCCGAGTCTTAGAGTTGAAGTCTGATCCACAAAGTAGCAAATTAACGTTAGTTGCTGTAGACCCATTGTTGCAAGTGACCAAATTACTTTCGTAAACCATTCTTTCGCTCAGGATCCTAATTGTATGTGTACCATTGATGGGAGTCATGAGTATCTAACCCCTCTAAATAGACCATGTGTATCAAATTATCTGGTTATTCAATTTCGTCCTATCACTTGTGTTAAGACACCTCCACTAAGCGAAATTAGAGAGTAGAACTTTCCTGGTGGATGCACGCTACAAACGTATAGGTATCTGAGAGCACCTCATCATGATATATAAGCTGTACCGAAGTGACATAGCAGATGAGATGAGTCCTTGACTGATTTTGAAGCATCTAACCACTAACACCCGGATTTGGAGAGCACTGTTACAAAGCAGGATGCGACCCATAAGAAAGTGGTACACGCCAACTAGTGTTCACAGTTCGATCAAGTAGAATAGCAAGGAATTTTGGATTCAAATATATGTAGCCAACATTTATAACTCATATCCTATAGAAAAGTAACCAGATGAATAGCTGAAAGTAAATTTGTCAATAAAATGAAGGTCTATAAGCGTGAAGATTAAATAATGTATTAAATTTTCATACCTCTAATACTATTATCAACGATGTAAGTGATTGCAAATACGATATAGGATTGATTGGATTGCATGGGCTAATTAAATTAGCTATAAATGCAGGTTCCCCATTTATAATCAATGTGATTGAGGTAACTGGTGCAGGAGGTAGAGGCCAATATGAAAGTAAGTTTTGTATTGAATTTAATTTATCTTCTGATGAAGAGCTTCTCCAACGTGCACAAGTTAAATCTTCAACCAACTGCAGCCTCAAATGAACCTTTAAATGTGGACGAAGGACAAGTGCTGCACGCCACATATTTGTAAGTATAGGCCTCCATCCAAATGACTCTTGGTTAGTACGATATCTTCGAATATGTGGGACATCTTCAGTCCAGTCAATTAGGTCCGACATACTGGAATCACTGGGATCAAAAGCATGATCTTCGTTGAATCCTACACCTAAGTCATCAGAATCATATGAAACCGTTCGTTGTATAGGAGGAGGATTTCCAGAACGAGGTATGGTGAATACGGTTAAATCAGTCTAAAAAATGAAACGATGCACAGAATTTAAGCTTTCCGTCACTTATCAAATCCACTAGTTGGAAAAAATCTGGGAAAAAATTTATCAGCAAAAAAAAACAATCAATCCTTCACAAAAGTTTGATGGAATTATGAAAACAATAACTAAGTTTTTACACAAAACTGTTTTATCTACTAACATTTTTACCACGGGTGAAGACATTTTTCTTTGCAGACCACTGTTTAAATCATTATAGAAATGTAGCGCAGCTATGGTCCTTTAAATAGGTGGTTGGATTTAACCAGTGGGTCACGGATATACACTCCACTCTAGCTACCAAAAGTATGGGCAACCAAGTAATAGCATAAGCTATCAAGTAATAGATTTGACCCACTGTTTAGTGAACAAGCGGAGCTGTGGATCAGTGGTTTCGTAAGAATGACTATTAACCATTGGGTCACGAATATCTTGACTAACTCTCATTATTAAATCCCCTCTCCTCCCATACACTTTTGTTTACTTTGACATCAGTCTTTTTCTATCCACTTGCTCTTCTTATGCTACTGAAGTGTGACAACTTCAACTAATGAGATTCAAAGTTGACTTTTTCCATCTGTTCAATCAGCCGATAACGCTGTAGTGTTTGAAACTATATGTGTGAGGAATATCATTTTCTCGGGGTGCAAATTAAACAGTCTACGTAGTGAACACCACAGAAGGCACATTCCGGATTCTACTGTTGGCCCTTCCAAAGCAATTTATATCTAAATGAAAGATTAAGTAGCAGCAACGATGAGGATATCTGGTGACTGCATGTTCAGTCACCACTTTCTTCGAAGGATGGCTAGCATTCAATCGAAGCATTATGCGAATAAATTTCAGTTCCAACAGCTACCCTTCGAAGAAAATAGTGACTGAACAGACGGTCGTCAGATATCCTCATCCTTGTTGCTACTTTAACTTTCATTTAGACATAAATTACCTTGAAAGGGCTAGCAGTAGAATCCAGAATGTGCATTCGGCACTGTTTACTACGGCAGCACATATTTGGACGCAATATAATCTTGGATCACTCACTTTATATATTACAAATGTCATCTCAGATGCTTTCATACGGTTCACCTTTTGCTAACCGAAGGACTGGATGTAATGAGAGTAGAGATAGTGAACGAAGTATATATGGCACCATGCGGATACTTCTGATGGGTTAGTATCCTTTGGTGTATTGAAAATACCTGGAAGGGATTCGACAACACATACAACTCAGTGGCTCAAGGCGCTAACAAATGACCCAGAATTCAATAGGAATTGGCCTAAATGGAAATCAAGTTCTTTTCACTGACCGCTTGGACAGAAATTTTTGAACCTCCAAATTTGACTTACGCTATGGTTTGGGTAGTCACATTGTATTTTGATATTTATTTGAGAGGATGATTTCTTGCTGCTGATGATGCAGCAAGTTTCTGCTTTCAACAAGTATACGTAATATCAAGGCGTATATTTCATCACCATCATCAATATCAGCATAGGACCAGGCATTACTGTGTAACTGTTCATGTTGCCACCCCTCATTCCAACATATCAAGTACACAGCAATAAAATGAAAGATTAGGAAAGGAAGAAAAATCGGTCAGAAGCAGTCCAAAGTAGTAATAGAAAGGAAGAAGGATTGAGAAATGGCTGAATTCAGCATAGTGGCTAAGATTAAGATAATGTGTGAATACATCTGCCCCACTGACATCGATTCTGAGCCATACCACCTAGAGTCTCCAACCAGCAGTGTATTTTGTCATTTATAACCCAACCGGCTATCCTCCATCGCCCCACATGGCTCAAATGAACAGTCAAGGACTTTATGCATTGGCACCATGTTTTAATCTGGCCACCCTAAGCCTTTTTCCAGCCTGAACCTACTTCGACCAACAATGTGCGACGTAGCAGATGGCAACCAGGCGTAAGTTACACACGTCCAAACCATCTCAGTCGATGAAATTTCACAACAGCGTCAACTGTCTTACCTCTCCTCCCTAAAACTATATGGTTGACTTCTGCGTTACTTATGTGGTGACACCACGAAACAAGGCGTACACTACGAAGCCAACAGTGGTCAAACACTTGAAGCATTCTCATGTCTTCTACCTTTACTGGCCTTGTTTCACAGCCACACAGAACAGATCGAACTGCATAGTATACTCGGCTCTTAATAGACAATCGGATATTGCGGCGGCGCCACAGATGGTGTAAGCTGGAAAAAGCCAACCGACTCTTTCGTATTCGTGCAGAGATTTCATCGGTCACTGTATCACTAGAGTTGATCCGACTTCCCAGGTAAATGAAATGTTCAACGCACTCAACCACTTCACTCTCAATTGTTAACCAGGGCGATGCTGGAGAACAGTCCTGGAGCAACAGTTTGCATTTGGCTGCTGAGAAACGCACCCACCTGTTCATTGAAATCACCCGCAACAACTATCACATCTTAGCGTTTGGCCTTCAGTAGGAGGCTAGACAGTTTCCAGCGGAACTCATCCTTCACTTCATCCGAACTGCAGTCAGTGGGTACGTAAGCAGATACTACAAACAGACAACGGTGAGTTTCACTATTTTATTTAGTACATACAATGCCGTTCAGTCAAACGGTGCATGAGCAACTGTCAACTAGGATATAATCGAGCAGTGGATTTTTTACCTTAGCACTTAATGCTATACCTTTCCCTGTAAGACCGCGATAATCGGCCATCGAATCTCCAGACAGTCGGAGGTGGAATTTTGCGGATCCACCATATCGTCCGAGTGAGGTTAAGTGAATAATCACACTTTGGTGCCCTATATGTGTCTCACAGGTACAGTACACATCCATGGCCCGAGATGCTAGATGCTAGCTAGCGAAGCTGGTTAGCAGATTTGACGGAGGGTGTGGACACTGAAGGTTCCAATATGTAATTTGGAGCGCGGTTTCAGGAGACCATGGGTGTTGTTCTGTGAACCCAGACCGGTCTTGAGAGCTGCAGATCTGGAACAAATCACAGATGATGTTGGATTATTTATCGAAAGATGTGAATGAAAATTAGAAGGTAATGATGTGAAAGGTGGACAGTGATTTGTCGGAACTTGAGTGCTGACAGAGCTGAGGGCGGTTGACACTCCTTGGTTGCCCACACCGTAGAGGGTATGCTGCAGGGTAATGGAGGTGTGGCACTTTTTGGACCGACCTTTTCCAACCCCTCTTCCCATAGGGAAGTCAGCGTCACCGTGGCCCTGCTTTTCACGCAAGAGAAACACCGTATCGCTGTCACACTCCTGTCCAACCGGCAGTAAGACTTCGCCCTCAGACCCCTACCAAAGTGTAACATTTACAGCATAACCGTAACTACCTTTTATCCGACAGACCTTTCTGGTATGGTAGGACCTCGAGGGGACAAGCGTTTCACCAACATAGATCGTATGGGTCATTGTAATATGCAAGCCCGACCACCGCATCAAGGTAACAACTATATGACAGGAAGATGTGTGTTTAATAAGTTTTACAAGCCAATAAACATGAACAAACGGAAATTTGGAAGAGTAAATATATGATGATGGCCAAATGTACCTAATCGAGACATAACATCTAGATCTAATAGTATTATTAATCAAACTGCTAAGTTTGTTGATGCAACACCTGAAATTGAATAACAAAAAAAATAAGAGAATACGAAACAATTATCAACTTTTATTTCACAGCTTTTCATCAGTTTCAAACAGCCCTAAATCACAAGAGTGATCATAATCAACAAGTATTGAGAAGAGGGCAACCACTGGATTTCCTTAGCATGCCGATAAAAGTTTATGCCTCAAAGAGAAGAACATTTTCACGCACACCTAATGGACGCATGGCATATGATTACGGTATATCACGCCTTCAAAATCACCCATAATACAGAGAACAAACAGTCTACTTCATTTTGCAGAAGGGACTACGATTAAACACTAATGACCTGACCCCTGTGTAAAGAAATATGGTGTGATTAACCTTACATGACAATGGTAACCTTGTTTTACCATTTTTAGGTAATCTCTATTCTTTTTTTCATATTCGCCTTATGATATTCATTCACTGGTTGAGATTAATTAACCTTCAAATACGTGAGTTTGCTATGTAAATCCTCCTGACTCCAGCACCCCATAGTATGTGCGTATGGCTTGAGTGATTAAACCCTGATTTTCATTATTTTATTGTTATTTTATTTCTTTGATCTGTTGGTGTCCTGTGAACTATGAAATTAGTTGATGCTCAAAACATATATTTGTTGGTCATGATAATTTTTGTGATTTTAGACCGTTCGTAGCTGATGAGAAGCCAAGAAATGAAATGCGCGCAATTTATTTTTCAAATGTCTTTGTTATTGCTTTGTTCAAACGTAACAAGGAAAGCAAATGCATGAAAATGTCAGTCTTTTTTGTTCTTTTCAACTTTGCTTTAAAATCGTTCCTTCCGGTTGCAACATTTTCCTAAATTAGACAAATTTCTCAAAAAAAGTGAAAACTTGATCACCAGAAAAATCTTCCCTTTTGAATTTGTCTGCATAAATTGCACACAAATGAAATACAATACGAACAGCTGCTAATTGAATCAAGAGGAGAGAATAATTCGTTTCAAAACACAACTGTAAACTGATAGAAACTAACCTGAATTAAAACTAATTCTGCTAACGGAGTTTGATACAAAAGTCGAAGAAGGGTTGGACCGGTTAGCTGAGTTGGACTCAAAGTAAGACGTATTATCTTTGGAAAAAGATTAGCTAAATCGCACAAAGGATTATCAATTATTCGAAGAGGTCGAGCACTGAGCCAACGGGAATCTAAAAGATACCAGTCTTTATCATCAGAATGTTCAAGATCATAACTGCATGAAGGATTGTTATCATTTTGATGTTCATTTAAGGCTAAACTGGAGAAGTCTGGTGCATGATCACGAAGGTATCCTGACACTGCATTAGTTGACAGTTTATGGAAATGAACAAGATTGAGATCAGTTAGACATGACGAAACAACCTGAACAAAAAAAAATCACTAAATTATTCGGTTACAAAAATACAATGAATTGCAACCTATTTTTGTAGAATCTTTATTCACAGATTCCTGCATCTCAACTGTGGGCAATGAGTTATGGCCTCAAAACTTTCTCTACAACTTTTACGGCTTTGGGAGTCATATAGCATAACTGGCCATCATACGAAATGTTCGTATCAAAATCCATTTAACGAACTAATACATATTTGTTAATTCCCTTTTTAATCCTCGTCTAGTGAGCATGACATGACAGATGAAACACCGTTTGTTCGATCAATCAATAAATAAAATTAGTCAGTCAACTGAAGAATACTGGGGCACAAAACAGTTACTTTTTTTCCTTCAAACTAAGTGGGCACCCCCAATGAATCCTTTAAAATTAGTTCACTATACAAACTAATTGTTTTGAGTCAAAAATGAGAAATAGTGTCTCCTAGAGATAACCACCTGCTCTATATCGACAATAACATACATCATAGATAATGGCCAGTAGTGCTACATAAGAACAAGAAGTGTTTTCACTGTTGACCACAAGAAATTGGTCTACTGTTTAAGAAACAAAAATGGCCTGAAAGGGATTGAAGATCCTGGGCTCGACTTCAAGAAGCACCCAGAGATAAACATCCGAAATATTTATTTCAACTACACATAAATCAGCAGCTAGATGCAAGTTCGTTAGCTCGGCAATGGACAAGCCCCATTTTGGAAGGATGTGTTGCCAACTAACTGCTCAAACCCTAGTGGGGTGGAGTAGAGTTACAATCCTACACATCCTTACTCAAAGTTGGCTACGTAAAGCAAAGGATGCCAGTAACAACAAGAATACTTAACCCATGAAGATTGTATATACATCAGACAGTTACGTAAGAAATAATGGAAGAGTCCTTGCTGTTCTTCAAATATCGAAATAATCCCATTCGAACATATGGAAAACACAAATGATTGCAGCGAAAAGATATTTTTTCAATCGCTTACGCAAGTCTGACGGACAAGCTCTTGCGTTTTCCCCTCAGACTTACCAAGACGAATGAGAGAAGTTTTCGCTGAAGTTGTTTTCTGTGTTTTTCTGTATTCAAAGAGACAACTAACCCAGTTTACATAGCCGATGTTAAAAGTAACTAGTAGACATTTCACAGCATATATGACGAATATAAACAAAGATGTTTAAGATCTAAGCTCGGTTTTTTCATATGTAATAATACCTTTAGCCACTGCAACATAAATACTCTCTATCTGTAAAACCATGCTGAAGCTTACATTCTCTTGGTGTCTTTCCTGAACCTTTCCCGAGCCAGTTAATGCAGCACAGTATGCATGTAACAAAATCAAACGCATTTTATTCACAATGGACTATATTGTAAAATAATACCACCAAGGGATATATGTGAAGTCTGTGATGTCGTTTGAGATCATAAAAGCATCCATTATTCTATTTCACTAACCGATCTGGTAAACGTTTGTTCGCTAGGTTCCAGAATATCATTCTGAATGAGTGACTATTCTCATAAAACAATTAAATCTTAGAAAGTATTGATGTAATCGACTTTCAAGCTGAAAAACGTTTTCACTTGTAATGACTAAGCACCCAGAACAAAAATATTCACCACAAAATCATGGTTCGCCTGGAGACTAAATAATCACCTGAAATCTCTTACTTGTATGTCAACAGACTTAACAGTAAAGACAACCAGCGAAAACTTAGATAACTAAGTGTGGGCTTACACAGTGATGCGTTAGCCATATCTAATACGTAATTATGAATCATGCCAAACTATATAACAAAACAACATGAACCAGCTTAACTGAGCCAGAACTGTGCACTGTTTTTTGACAGATGCTGATACAATTGCCTGTTTATGCTGAGTTACAGTCAACGAATAGATAGACAGAATAAAAGAAGCTGTCAATGTGTCGTAATTTTACAACACTTTTAGTAAACTATAGAACCATAGTTTCTTATACCCCAGCTGGAGCTTTAGAATATTAAACTGAAAAAATAAAACATTTTCCATCTGTAGGATAACCGAAATGCCAAACAGCTGAATTTAGGAAGAAGCAGCAACTTACAAAAGTGTTTTCACGAGGACATGGGTTTTACACAAACTATAGGTGAAAAAAAAGTAGTAAACTTAGGTGACTGAAGGACATAGTAATAACACTTGAAACTTACACCGCTCAGTTCACAAACCAAACGTCTGGCATCATCAGATACGAGGAAAAGGTCAACTAGTCGAAGACGCCGGAGTTCTTTTAACTGACGTACCACCCGGCTAATTGTTGTCAATAACGCACCTCCAGTACCATAAACAAAACCACGTACGTCATCAACTTCAGCATTAAAATCCAGTTCAAAGGAATGAACAACGGGAGGATATCGAGGTATTACAAGAGACTTAACAGTTGAAGGGTAGTGAGCGCTTTGACTGCGTTGAATACTACTATGATATCGATGGGATGGAGGGTAACTAACAGAAGGCATTCTGTTCAATGTAAATTTTTCGAAATCTTCAAACAGTTCAGATTCCTAAAAATAAATGGGTTAAATTAGAACTACGAAAAATATATAATTAGTGGGATATGACATAAATACATGCGTCAAAATGAAGAATAACCAGAAAATAATCTTTTTAAAACAACTTCATAACCTATAATTTCTTTTCGGCAGGCTATGACACCATACAGAGACGATTAAAACGGGGCTGAAAAATAATTCAGTTTTCAACCGGCAGTCATCAGACTACTAACCCACTTCTCTACAAGCTTAGCTACAAGAACAGACTGCGGATCAAATTGCAGTTTCGATCAAATCAAGTTTTACGCTCACTTATACCGATGGCAGAAGGATCTGTTGATATTTCAATCCACTAGCTATCTAGTCACATCTCCCTATAAAAAGAGAGATTACAGGATAAGATCTTTTCAATATAACAAATTCCTGATACGGACACATACGGCTGAGTTTATTACTCATCAACTTAGATAGCTTATCGCATCAACAAAACATTCATCTGGTAACCGTCAGTAAAGACCTATCTTTTTGACCGTTGTTGAGAATACATCTGAGTGGCTTCATTACTTGACTTTTAGGTAATGGACGACGCATTCAAATCCAGCTTCAACTACTTCCGTTTGGGTAATCACGTGATATCATAAACTCTTAAACAATAAGTGTGGCTGACAGTCAAGTTTTAGAAAACCTGTAGTGGGTTAATTTGCATTATTTGAAATTAATTGCATGTATCTTTATAGTGTCATTTCGCCTCTCCGATTCCAGCGGGGAATAAGTTTGTTTTCATTTTTTATATTTTGTTTGTGCTTTGAAGTTTCTTTAGCGGTTAGATTTGTTTTACGGGGTAGGGTTGCTAGCCCTATGCCCAACCTTCCCCTCTTTACCCGGGCTTAGGACCGGCTAGTAACTAGTAAACTAGTTAACCAGGCATTCATTAGCCTGAAACCAGTGTGGAGATCTTCTGCACTCAGCATGCGGAACAAGATCCAGATTTTCAACACCAACGTCAAGTCAGTGCTCTTGTATGGCTCAGAGACTTGGCGCGTCACGAAAGGTATTTCCAATAAACTACAGACATTCATCAACAACTGCTTACGCTCGCTGCTGATGATCAGATGGCCAGAAAAAATAAGCAACAAGGAACTCTGGGAACGAACCAACCAAGAACCTATCACGCAACAAATATGCAGGAGGAAGTGGAGATGGATTGGCCATGCACTGAGAAGGCCGACTGAGGACATCACGCGCCAGGCCCTCGAGTGGAATCCCCATGGGAAGCGACGAGTTGGACGTCCGAGGGTGACATGGAGGAGGTCGTGCGAGCAGGAAATGAGAGCTTCTGGGCTGTCGTGGGACCAGGTTCAAACGATCTCAGAGAACAGAGTTCACTGGAGGCGTGCTACGGAAGCCCTATGTTCCACTAGGAACCCAAGGGACTAATAATAAATAAAAATAATAATCTTTATAGTGAGAAATCCCGCAGATAAACAAATGCAGCAAAAACACTTCAAACAGATGTAGATATCTTTATGCAGTATGCTTTTTAAAATCCCAAACCATAACAACCTCTGAAGCCAAGTGATCTTTACCGGACACTAAACAATTTTGATTACTGAAAAGCAAAACTACAATTACGCATATATTATTATCAGAGATAAAGTAACGCGGAGGAACAGAAGCTTTTTCCACTATTTCTGCTAACAACGCGAAAAAATATCGCGGCAATACTACTTTCAAAATGTCACATCCGACTAAATCGTTATGATCAGCAAATATCTTATAATACGAAGTAATTAACGCATAGAAATAGAATTCTTACATCATCATCAGAAGATAAATCGGATGTACGGTTTTCGGTGTCATGCTCTTGTAGTTCCAATACAAGCCTTAGAGTGGCTTCAGCATCAGGATCACCTTCAATAATAAAACCAGTAGGCCCGTAAATTGCTCCACGCGTAACATTGCGATTTGGGTTTCTACAGTATGATAAATCACATGTTACTTCAGGTTGGTCGCAATATTCATCGTCATCCAAATCAGCAAAACTGCTATCAAGTCCATCACGTTGCTTTTGTAACTTAGTACTATACTCAAGAAACTTCGCAACAAGATTTAATGTTCGGTTGAGCAGAAACAGATCGTCACTTTTCAAAAATCTATAGCTACGAATATGACAACCGATCGCCTTTAGACAACTGTAAATCAAAGAGAGACGTAAAACTGTTATTTACGACTTATATATAATGAGCAACTATAAACTACTATTTACCAACATTTCACACAATCCCTCTGATAATGATTAATCAAAACGGCATGTGTTTTCAAAAGAACAGAACTGTGAATAAGTCCCAGGATAAACTAGCTGCGAATACAAAACAATACAAACACAAAAACAACATTACAGTCCAGTTGTCAGTAACACGCAAATCATCTCCACAAGGACGAACTACAACTGTAGCAAATACCGAACATAAAATCCCAAAATTTGTATCGGAAGGAGATAGAACGCATAAAACCACCTTAGGTATTCTATATAGACGGAACGAACGGCCGTTCCCAGGTCTAAAAAAGGCACATATTTTGGCGTTTCTCTCCCTATCCTTAAACTAGAAGTCGTTGTAAACCAATTCACAAGTGGTGTCTAACATCTGACAGGTTCAAAATGCATGCTGAAAGTACTGAGATTTTGTTCAATGTTTTCAGAAAACTCTGCATTCTGTCAGTCTTTGACTATGCTGTCCTAAAAATGATCAAAATCAGAATGATAAAACCTTGGTGATTTTTGAGCTTTGGTGTTTAATCATGTTCTTTTAATCACAAGGCTTGGTTAGATCGTACTTTAATCCATGAGTTTACCTCCTGGGTAGTATATCAAACCTTGGCAGACAAATAAACAAAACCAACGTAGAAAGCAAACAAGTGCATCGGTTCAAGTTCCCAGACACTTCACAGTCATCATCATCATTATCAACATAGGACCAGGCATTACTGCGTAACGGTCCGAGTTGCCACACCTCATATCAGCACATCAAGTAAAAAGGTAGTGAGGTGAAGGATGAAGATAAGTGAATGCAGTCAAAAGAAATATAAAGTACGAGAAGAAAGGAAAGAGGAGTGACAAAATAGTGAGATTCGGTATAGCGTTGTTAAGATGAGGATAATGTGTGTATACATCTGCGCCACTGACTTCGGTTCTGAGCCATATCACCTAGGGTCTCCAACCACTGGTTCCTCTTGTCCCGTGGACCCCAACCACCTAGTCTGCATCGTCCTACATGGCTTAAACCAACAGTCAGAGACTTCATACATTGGTGCCATGTTTTAGTCTGGCCACCTCGGGCCTTTTTCCAGCCTGAACCCACCTCAGCCAACATTGTGTGACGAGGCAATCGGTGACTAGGCATACGTAGTACGTGTCCCAACCATCTCAGTCGATGAAGGTTCACAACCTCGTCGACTGACTTACCTCTTCTCCCTAAAACTCTACACCTAACTTCTGCATTACTCACATGGTGACACCACGGAATACGTCCTATACTACGAAGGCAACGGTGGTCAAATACCTGTAACCTTCTCATGTCTTCCACTTTCAATGGCCATGTTTCACAGCCATACAGTAGAACAGAGCGGACTGCTGTGCAGTACACGCGACCCTTAATAGACAAACGAATATCACGGCGGCGCCATAGGTGGCGCAAATTGGCAAAAGCCAATCGAGCCTTTTGTATCCGTGCAGAAATCTCATCGGCAACTAACCCACCGGGTTGATCCTACTTCCCAGGTAAGTGAAGTGGTCAACACACTCAACCACTTCACTCTCTATTGTTAACCGCGGTACCGCTGAAGACCAGTCCTGGAGCAAAAATTTGCATTTGGGTGGTGAAAATCGCATCCCAAACATTCTCAAATTCCCACTCAAAGTGTTCAGAAGACTCTGCATCTTGTCAGCGTCTTCACCTAACAGGACTATGTCATCTGCATATTCTAGATCTAAGGAAAATTCACCTGTGATCCGGTCAACGTCTTTGTAATTAGGTGACGAGAGGGAAACCTCCATAAGAATATCTATGATAAAATTAAATAAGAATGGGGATAGTGGGCATCCTTGACGGACACCACTTGATGAGTATAGCTCCCTGGACAACTCACCATAGGCTCTAACATGCCCACAAGTGTTCGAGTAGAGAGCTTTCAATAAGGTGATGTACTTACTAGGCATTCAGTGACAGACACTGCCATAAGACTTCTCGATCAACGGAGTCAAATGCCGCCTTCAGGTCGAGAAATACAGCTATTGTCGGGCGTCTGTAAGCATGCCTATGTTCCAGGACCTGGCGCAGTGTGAATATTTGGTCGATACATCCACGGCCAGGTCTAAAGCCTGCCTGGTTTTCTCGGGCTTGCTGTTCCCGAGCTCCACTCAGGCGTCGGAGAATTATAGAACTTAGGATCTTAGACACTATGTTTGTCAGGCTGATTCCTCTGTGGTTATCACAAGAGGACTTCTCGCCTTTCTTGAAGACTGGGATGATCAGTGACTTAGACCAGTCGGAGGGGATCGTATTTGATTCCCATATACTGGCTAACACTTCCGTTAGCCTGACTAAGAGAACTCTACCACCATTCTTGTATACCTCAGCAGGTAGTCCGTCTGGTCCTGCTGCCCTTCCCCGTTTCAGGCTACCTACCGCTTTCTCAACTTCTTCTAGTGTTGGGGGACCTGTCTCTATGTCCCATTCAGGGTCCGACTGGATAGCGGGCAGCGCAATGGTGGCTGGAGGCCAGTTAAACTGTTCCTCAAAGTGTTCTGCCCATCGTCCCAGTCGCCTTCCCTGCGAGTGAATCGCCGATCCGTCCTTCTCCGCTATAACCTCACTAACTGTTGTTGACCATTTCCCCCCAGTCTCCTTAATAAGTCTAAATAACTGTCTACTGTTACCGATCGCCGCTGCCTTTTCCATCTCTTTAGCCTTTGCTGCCCACCACTGTTCACGATCGTTGCGCAGACTTTTCGTCAGTTTATTTTTAAGTTGCGCTCGCTCTTCATTGTACTCAGAGCCTGCAGGGATGCATTCACGTGCATCCATTAGTTTGGAAGAAGCTGCTGATATCCACTGGCTCTTTTTAGCCATTATCTTGGAGTCGGCTACAGTCTCCAGTGCTGCTTTTACAGTAGACTGAAGATGGCACCAAGCTTCTTCTGGATGAGTGACAGTCTTTTGTTCCGATAACTGCCTAGCCAACTTCTCACTGAACACGGCTTTGGTGTTTTCGTTGTCCAGCAGAACTCGTAGTGGTTTTGTTGCCAAATTTTTTCTACGTCCATTGAGACGCAGGCATATACGTGCTCGGACCAACGCATGATCGCTGTCCAAACACGTACTCCAGAAGGAGCGGCAGTCTTCCACCGATCCTCTCCAGCGATGACTAATAGCAATGTGGTCTATCTGTGTCCATCGCTGAGTCGAGCTCGGTGGACGCCAGGTCAGACAGTGCCTTTCTTTATGTCTGAAATTTGTGCTGGCTAAAAATAGGCGGTTATCTGAGCATAGTTGTAATAGGCGATCACCGTTATCTGTACGTTCAGCTGGGATTCCGAAAGTGCCACCTAAGTGCCTTTCTGCCTCACTCAGTCTACCCACCTGCAACAACCACTACGTCCGAACGTTTGGCTTTCGAGAGGAGGTTAGACAGTTTATGGTAGAACTCGTCCTTCACTTCATCCGAACTACAGTCAGTGGGTGCGTAAGCAGAGATTACAAAGAGACAACGGCGAGTCTCACTATTCCTTTTAGTTCTCACTGTGCCGTTCAGCCTCATAGCGCAGAGGCGACTATCAACTGGGATCCAGTCTAGTAGTGAGTTTTCTGCCCTGGTGCTTAATGCTATACCTACACCTGCAAGACCACGAGAGCTAGCTATCGAATCTCCAGAAACTCGAAGGGTGAATTTTGCAGATTCACCAGATTGGTCAGGAGAGGTCAGGTGAATAACCACACTTGGGTCCTGTATGCGTGTCTCACAAACACAGCACACATCCATGCCTCGAGTTGCTAGAGTCTTTGCCAACGAAGCCTGTTGGCCAATTTGACGGAGGGTGCGGACATTGAAGGCTCCAATATGTAATTTGGAGCGTGGTTTAAGGAGACCAGGGACACTGTTCTGTGGACTCAGATCGTTGTCGAAGGCTGCAGAGGTAGGAGAAATTGAAGATGATGCAGCATCATTAATTAAGAGACGTGAAGGAAGATTAGAAGGTAATGATGGAGGAGGAGGATAGCAGTCAGAAGAAACTTGGGTGCTGACAGAGTTGTGAGGGCGGTTGACACTTCCCGGCTGCCCACACCGTGGAAGGCTATTTCTTCTTAAGGTACCTGAAAGAGATTTGTGTGACCGCAGAGCCCATCGGACATCTGCTTGAGGCCTGTCACACCCAGCCTTTTGAGTATGATTATTTTGAATTTTTGTATTTTTGGGGCCGGATGAGCGAAAGGAAACGACAAGTGAACCAACACCGCCGGCCCGGCAGACCGTGGGGCGTGGTGGAGTGTGTTATTTTTGGGGCCGACCTTTTCTAACCCCCCCTTCCACTGAGAAGGCAGCATCAGCTTGGCACTGCTGGTCATCCAAGGGAAACACCTTACTGCTGTCACACCCCATCCAGCTAGCAGCAGTACGACTTCGCCCTCAGACCCCCATCATAGTATAGCAATTTACACTATGACGGTAACTGCTTTTCGTCTAACCACTACCCAACAGACCTTTCTGGTATGGTAGGACCTCGAGGGAACAAGCGTTCCACCAGCATAGCTCGTTGGGTCATTGTGATATGCAAGCCCGACCACCACGTCAAGGTAGCAGCTATCGGTCGGGCACACTTCACAGTAGCATACAAAGAACAAGTGGATAGAAAAAACTGATATTAAAGCAGATAAAGTTGTATGGGAGACCAAGCAATCTGATTACAAAAGTTAGCGTAAATATTCAAGCCTTAGAAGACATCAAAGAGTGAATACATCAGTGCCACTGTGACCGATTTTCAGTCATCTCACCAAGCATTCTCAACCACTGATCCTTACCGTTTCGCGCACACCTCACATCTAGGTAGTTCACATCTCCCCGCACGAATCAGACCGACACTCAGGGACTTCATGGATTGGTGCCACGTCTTGGTCTAGTCACCCTGAACCCTTTCCCAACCTAATCCAGCTTCTCCTAGCAATGCATGTCGAGGTAGGCGGTGGCTCGGGATACGTAGTACATGTCCAAGCCACCTCAGTAGCTGAAGGTGCACAAGCTCATCGAATGACTTAGCTTTCTGGTATAGTACCATTCACCTGAACTCAACATCGATCATGTGCTGATTCCACCATACACGAGCAATGATGTGAAGGCACCTGTTGTCAAACACCTGCAGGCTTTTCGTATCTTCTAGAACCTGTCGAAGGGCGGAGATATAACTGACTCACCCTCCTCCACACCTGAACTCTGTTCGGTTTTTTTTGACTTGGTTGTACTCGAGCTCCACTTAGGCATCGGATAACCATGTACCCTAGGATTTTGGACATGATGTTAGTTAAACTAACCCCCCCCCCCCCTGATTTTTACAAGACTACTCTCCTTTCTTATAGACTGATGATCAGAGACCTATACCAGTCTATCAGGACTACCTCCCATAGACTACGTGGTACCTCCGTTACTCAACTCACTAACTTTCTACCTCCTTCCTTAAAACTTTACGGGAAGAACCATCAAGTCATGCCAGGAAGTCCAAGGTATGCAGAGTCGTTCGGAAGTATCTCTTATACAAGATTCGAGCATTCTTCTGTGTAGAGATAAATACAAGAAAAGCAAATACGTCAGTTTCGCCCATGCTCAGTCTAACGGTGATAGTATCAAGCATGTATTCAAAAAGTAAATGGTAGTTGTCGTTAAACTACAGTGTCTATATAATTCAGATTATCTTCTTTTTTGTTACATAGATTGTCAGCAAACTGGAATCGAAAAGTGATAAAAACTATGAGGTTTCAATAGCTAAATCCCAACTGATTCGTGAGAATTCATATTGGCCTGACACTAAGGATAATGAGAATCTAAATCAACTGAAAGGTGAATTGCCAGAGAATTTTCACAACGACGTCAAGTAGTAGAAGCGAAATAGACGGAAAAGGTAGCGACGTCTGGTAGTGAGATATTTC
The DNA here is from genome assembly GCA_944470555.2 of Heterobilharzia americana. NCBI lineage: Eukaryota > Metazoa > Platyhelminthes > Trematoda > Strigeidida > Schistosomatidae > Heterobilharzia > Heterobilharzia americana. Next base: position 113,532,301 of record OX104134.1, on the reverse strand, counting down.
TGTCTAAGTCTTCTGAAGAAGTTAACCTTAAAGTGTATGATGATTGGGAATATCATAAGCGGTGAAGCATATCATTGTTTCTCTGCCACCCTCGATCACGCTTTATCATCAAAGTTTTTTTACGTATTATGCATCTTTATATTCTATCCTGTTAATTACCAGTTTCTACAATCTTTTGCGATTAATTTTACTTTACATCACACTTGTGAATTATTTATTGTCATTTAACCTGATCTTTGTTACTAGGTTTAATCAAATGATGCTAGTAGGCATTTAACGTAGTGGAACGAAAACATAAATTGCGATTACATAGCTGCATAGAATGAAATGACTGCAAAGGATATCTTCGCTGAACTCGTCTCCAAAGCATATCATTGTTACACCAACAGCATAAGGAGGTGAACTGATGGTCAGCTCCACTCCACCCATCCATCATTCATTTTTAGTACCTGAATAAGATACTGATGCTAGTCTTTTCATTTTTACTCAATTCGCAAAACACGTCGTAAACTCGAAATCCTTCAGGATACTAGGTTTCGATAATCTTCCTCCACAAGTACTCAAAATAACGATAAAACGTTCAGTAAATCCAAAACCAATTAGGATGGTTTTGCATGAGGTCCATGTCAAATTTGTCGAATCCGATGTTGCTCTTGTTTCGCGAAGAAGAACGACATGCTCAAGTCACATGGATCCATTAATAAATAAAAATTGAAATTCTTTTGACAAATGCGGCTCTTCCCCTGCTTAGTCAAACAGAAAACAATCACAACTTCTATTTAGTTCAAGTGTAAAGAAGATTTAAACCCTCTTCATCGTAATTAAATAGGATTATGCGAGACATTACCTAATACTGGTGTAAGATCTCATACTATACATCAACTTAAGGTCAAAAACTGATGATAAGTTTGCTTACACAGACCAGATATGATGTGTAGCGGCTAGAAATGAATAAAAACTGATGTATCAAACAACACTGAATGGAAATCAAAACCAAATACAACCCCCACTGATATCACTAATCAAACAGAACAATTCAGAACATAAGTAAAAGTGTAAACATGACTCACCACGACAGGCGATAACCTTTAAGGTCATATTGGAGCTTAGTCAACCGGCGAGATGGTGGTTTAAACACAATATTCCTCCATAAAGAGGGAGACTGAAATACAGAATACCACTTCCTACATACACGGGCTGCACGAGAACGCTCATTCCAATCCAAGTAAATAAAAATATTTTCCAAGATAGAATTCGGTAGATTCATGGACAACTAAAAGCAACAACAGTGCTTTTAAAAACAACCAGCAAATTATCGATCGTTACAAAAGTCTGTGTGCGAGCCAGACATAGGATTCGGTGTACATTGTAGGAGTGTTCAAACTTTGGTTAACCACAAGTGATTTACTAGTTGTAGAAACATATAAAAACAAAAATACGAGCTGAAACTTAACGGACTAGTAATAGTGCAGTGCGTTATTCTGAGAATATTAGAAAACAGTAATATGACTACTTCAACTACAGAATAATCATCTTCTGCCTCTTCTACTGGACCGTTATTAGTGTGTAGTCTTGGTATGGCACCGCTTCTTCGAGTTTCCTTGAGAATCCAAAACAAGTTTCTATTCGTATTTCTTACATTTTTTGACCAGGGTCTTGTGAGGATTTTTAGTTACAACTGATTCTACACTGTTTTGAACCAGTAGATATGAAAAGTTTTTTAAACTGTCTATCGATACATAAGGGACAACCTTTGGTTTATGGAGTATCGTCTGATGGACTACAACAGATGGAACCGCATCAACATAAAAGTAAAACTTGGGGACTATGGTAGAAGGTAGTTCCACTTAGTTTGATTTATTAGATGAATGCAAACGTACAAACATAAGTTAGATGGTTTACATTTAGATGACAGTGAGAAAATGGTTATTCAGCATAATAATACTGACTGATATGACTCCAGAAGTAGTTAGAAATGAATTTAATGATGACCGTGAGATTACACTTCGAACTAAGTTATCAGTTGGAGATACCATACTACAAGTACTAGTACGCTAAACTTTGCAGTCTTTACGTTTCAGAATAAAACATGGAAACAAACAAGTCATGGATCATCCAATAGTGCCTATTACCGTAGAAATATTTAGATATGTCGAAAACACATCAACAGTACTGAAAATGGAGCATATAGGTTCTGCACACAAATTCAGTAATGAACGTAATTCAACTTTCTTATGAATTATAAAATAGTAAAAGAGGTCTAGGTACGCTGGGTCGCAGGGGGAAACGAAAATAAAGTAACAGTTTAGACACTAGAGACTACCGGGAACTACATCTGAATAGTTACTTAGGCCTCAAATCATCTAAACTTAGGTTAAATAAAGAAGGCTTAGTATAAGTCCTAAGTAAAAGGGCCAAAAAAACACTAGTAAGGGATAAGAAATCAGATACACCAAGGACACCTAACTCACAAGAAAAACCCCCCTGAATTAATCAATAAACTCACCAGTAATTTTAAGCGAAATGCGACTAATAGTTGCAACAATACTAATAATAGTAATGATAATAATGGCGTCACTATGAAGAGAGAATTCAAACCATTAGTGTCAGCGTACAAGGAAGGCACTTGGAACACTGCGTAGGATTATCAGTAAGGCTGGAATTAGAGTGGCACTTAAATCTGTATTATCTTAGAAACAAGACCATGTTGGTTCAACGAGGTAAATAATTTAGTTTACTAAATCCATTGCGATGACTGCTAGGTCAAATATGTAAGCTAAATTAGTTGACTCGGGTCAATTAGGGTGCCCAAGCACAAAATCTTAGCCAAATCAAGATCGATTAACTCTAGTACGGTGAGAAACGTAGAAGAAAGTCCGGCTATAGTTACGCATGCAAGTACACACAGCTACACAACAGGCTGACATAGAATTACAGTCTTTAAAACTGGCTTAATGAGTCGGAAAGAGAAATCGATAACTGAATCTTTACCGAATAAACACCAAACATGGGCAACAAATATATGCAAAACTCTACTACCTGACTGAAGATGTAAATGCTTCGAACTTCATTGCATTCTTGATCCATTTACCATCAATCGACGAGTCAGGATTAACTGACCAGTTCACAAATGTTGCACGCACCTGAATAGCTAAATTTTCGCACGCCAAACATTCGGACAAAGTTAAGCCTGGATTTGGACCACAAACTAAACATGGTGGACAGCACAGCTTGGTCACTACTCCCTGGAGGGTAGGAGGACAGCAAATTTATGTCATCAGAGTTAAATGTAAACGGTTCTGACAACAAAGAACCTTCGGTCGAATCGAGATATGGATCTCTAGAGACACTACATCAAAGTTTTCTCCGTAAGTCAGGACTGACCTGTCATGCATATTACCAGATACTGGCGAGGACAATTCAACCCAAACTATATTACATGCGCTACAGCACTATAAGATTGAACAACACTAGTATTTACTTAAGTTGTTTATGTGTCATCAATCCGATGGATTGAGTTGCAATAAATAACACTGGTGACAAATCTACGCCACTGGAGACTGGCCTGACAAGTGATCACTCCAAAAGCCCCACTATTTTGTGCTATGGAATACCAGGAACGTGTATGAACGTCATTTGTAACATACAGTAAAAGGCCACACTAGTGTTTCTCGCTTAAAAAAACGCTGATCAACGTCTTCATGAAAACACCCTGAGAACTCGGTGAAGTAGTAAGGCATCAAACTTAACCTGGAACGCTAGGTTTAGCAATAAGCTTCAGATTTGTTCCAGATAAAACAAGCTTAGGTTTTCAAAGGCATGAAAAAGTCATAACCACTTTAGATCCAATATCTTTTTAACGAGCTTGTGTAAACCAGTTGATTTCTTCGCGCTCGCTTCTTGGTCTTGCGGAACGGCTCCAGATCTTTGGCGGATTCCGATGCAGTAGGTCCAGCCACTCGTCTGCTATAGCTCTGATTTACAGAACAGGAAGTTAAGTGTTGGTTTGTTTGCCTTGGACTGTGGTGCAGTTGGCTTCTTCAGATGTCGAGTTGCCAGACAGTTGTTAGGACTGGTCGCTAGAGAGGGTTGGGGATAGTGAAGAGAAAACCTAGAAAGTGTTTGTGTGAGTAAAAGAAAAGAGGAAAAGTGAACTAATGGAGTAATCTACTTACACCCAAGTAAGGTGAGTAGGGGTGCAAAGGTATGAAGAACTTAGGTAAGTGAGGCTAACTTATGGCAAGTGGAAGGGGTGAAAAGGGCTTAAATGGTTACAATAGAAAGAAAACTGGTTGGGGTGGCTTGACATCACTTCGTGTTCCAGCTATGCGTGGGTAGACCGTGAGTCTCTGCATGACTGTCTAGCCTCTTCTTGAAGCTTTCAACAGTTGGGGCGGAGACCACCTCTGCTGGTAGTGCGTTCCAGTACCCACAGACTCGGAGGGAGAAGAACTGTGAACGCACATGCGTTTTTGACCTCTGGTGTGCTATTCTATTGGGGTTTCCTCGAGGATCTCCGTAGTGGCCACTCGGTAGGACTCCTCTGTTTGGGTGACTTGGGTTACTCATTATTTTGTAAGCCATTATTAAGTCGCCACGTATCCTTCGATAGCTAAGGGAGTATAGACCTAGGTCTTTGAGTCTATCCTCATATGGTTTTCGTTGCATTCCAACAACCCTTTTTGTGGCTCGCCTCTGGACTTTCTCCAGTAAGTTCGCGCCTCTTTTCAGCTGTGGTGGAGCGAAGACGTTATGGACCTCTAAGTGGGGCCGTATGTAAGTCTTGTAGAGCTTCAGAAAGAGTTCTGGGGTGAGGGCACCCAGTTGTCTACGCACAAAGTGTAGTACCCCATATGCTTTTGAGACATCACCTGGGTAATTGGAACTGGTGTCCAGTTTCTCCGTCACCGTTAGACCCAGGTCTTTTTCTACTGTGGTATGGGATAGACGTGAACCACAGAGATAGTAGGATGTTTTCTGGGGATCAGGAGTGCGGAAAAACATGGACCGGCACTTATCCAGATTAAATGCCAGTTCGTTATTAGTTCCCCATTCCTCTAGTGTTCTGAGGTCCTTCTGTAATGCCATAGATTCCGCCTCGCAAGTTATTGCCCTCCATAACTTGACATCATCAGCGTATAGGAGAATCGGGGAGCTGATATGTTGCGGCAAGTCATTTACGAACAGTAGGAACAACAGTGGCCCAAGATTGCTCCTTGTGAGACACCGGATGAGGATGTTCTCCAAGTTGAGTAGACCCTGTTGACTTTCGTGCAGAACTCCCTGTTGTCTAAGTAGTTCTGCAGCCACGATAGCACCTGGCTGCGAATACCTAACCCAGCTATCTTATGTATTAGGATATGGTGTGAGACGGTGTCAAAGGCTTTGGCGAAGTCCAGAAAAATTACGTGGACAGGGACCTTGAGATCCCAGCATGCTGTCCAGTGATCATGGGCCGTCAGGAGGTTGGAGGCACAGGACCTACCCTTCCGGAAGCCATGTTGAGCGTCACTGAGTGCCCGCTTGGTGTCCAGATATTCTCTGATACGGTCGTCCATCACACTTTCCATTACTTTTGATATTACTGGTAGAAGTGCTATGGGTCTATAACAGTTGGGATTCTGTCTGTCTCCTCCTTTGAAGATGGGAGAAAGGATAGCCCGTTTCCACTCTCGTGGGAGCTTTCGCTCATCCAAGGAGTGTTGGAAGAGGTTGCAGAGTGGGCCACTTAGGGTACTTGCACATTCTTTCAACACAGATGGGCGAATGTCGTCGCACCCTGGGGATTTTCCCGCGCTTAACTTTAAAAGCTTGTCGAGAACAACAGCGCGAGTTATCTGTATTTCGTGTAACTCAGTAGCATCGGGTAACGTTGGGGCTGTTCGTGCAATTGGTATGCGCACTTTCTTGATGGAATGTTGAGCTGTGTGTCAAATGTGGTGCTCAGCATTTCAGCAATCTCCTGTCCAGAGAGGTTTTCTCCGTTCGGACCTTTTATGACACATGCTCCTTGGCTTGTCGATTTTCTTTTTGCCATGAATCGGTAAAGGTTTTTAGGGTTTACCTCAAGCCTTTTGGCGAGGTTGGACTGGAACGACCTCCTGTCTCCCCGCACCCTTATGTTGCTTCGATTCCGTAGAGTCATGTATGCGTCATGGTCGTCCTGTTCTCTGGAGAGTCTCCATGTGTGCCATGCCCTTCTCTTGGCTTTTAGAAGGCGCTCAGTGCCCCGTTTTAGCCATGACGTTCGCTTTCTGGTTGTTACCGCCAAAGGGACGTTTTGTGAGACGGCCGCCTTAATGATATCTTTTACCAGTTCCCAGTGCTGGTCGATCGATAAGGAACACCAATCCACTGGCCACGAAGCTGTTGAAAGGCTCTTGTTCATACCTTCGTAATTTGCCTTGTTGTAACATAGGTAAGGGCGAGGTCCCTCCCATGATAGCTCTTCACTAATTACCAGGTCGAACATTACCGTAGCGTGATCGCTACTTCCAAGAGGGGTTTGTACCTGAACGTTTTCAACCAGAAGGGGATCACTAGTCAGTAGGTAATCCAGTCTAGATGGTTTACCATCTGACCCCCAGCGGGTGTTGTCGCTGATTTTTTCCTGCAGTCCAGCCATTTGGATGGCGTTTAGCAGGTTACAGTCGAACTTCCGGCTCGGGGTAGTGCCACCTTGCTCTAGGCTGAGGGTTGGAGCGTTGAAGTCGCCAGCTATTAAAATCTGGTCGTACCCTATAGTTGACACTGTGGATATTGCTTGGAGTAGTTTTTGGTTGTGTTCCAAGTTGCTATTAGGGGACCTATAGATTCCTCCAACTAGGAATTTGGTGTGTTTGACCGTGAAGTGGCACCAGATAGAGTCTGGGAGCTCTGTCAGTGCCGTGTCAGTGGTTTGTTCACTTCTGAACCACTTGTTCACGTATATTGCAACCCCCCCCCCTCTGCCCTATGTTCCCTGTCTCTCCTGAACAGAATCATATCATCTATGTTAACTTCGGTGTCAATTATGTCTGGTGACAACCACGTTTCTGTCAGGATCATGATTTTCGGGGCGAGGTCGAGACAGAGGGATCGGAGCTCTGGCATTTTACTTCGGAGTCCTCTCACGTTGCTGTAGAGACACTTGGAGGTGTTTCTCGTAACGTGAGATGTCTCTGAGTTAACTAGTTCCAGTGGAACTGGCCCAGTTAAGTTTTTTCCCTCGTCGACTGGTGCATTCGGTGTTGAGTGGAGGTTGCTGGTCTGACTCTCAACGTTTCGGTTTAGGGTTACGGTGGCCTGAGCACAGGGCGTAACTGCTGTCTGTTGTTGTCGCAGTGTTCTCGGTCTGCTTTCACAGCAGCGAACGTTACCGCTTATGGTGCTCTTGACTTTGTACCACGTCTCCAGCACTCTGGTGAGTACTTCTGGGGATTCGAAGTTGACAGCCATTAGTCTAGGTGAGGTCATGGTTGTCAGATGCAGGGGGCGTGGTAGTCTGCTAATTGTCGCAGCTGCAACCCCGCTCAGCTCCATCCGAGCCGATAACCACTCCTATTGTTTGACGTCGTGTGTGTACTTCTCACCTGGGGTACCGGTCACCATTTCAGGTATTCCATGTACGACCATGGTTGTGGGTTTTAGTGGACCAGCTGCTTCTCGAGATGTCTTTCTTGACACCCATGATCGGTCAGGTCTGGCTCTAATGTTGGACGATCTGTTGATGACCAGGGTGTGTGACAGTAAGGGGAACTTTTCAGCGTCTCTAGTTGAGACTAGAGTCACTCTCATCGGCGGAGGCTTCCTTGCGGGTGAGTGGGTGCCTTTGTATAGTCGACACAGTTTTGCCTCGAGAACGCCCAGACCTAGCGTGGCACAGAGGGAGTCCCACTGCTGCCTGTCAAACTTGTCCTTATGTTCCAGAAGGCTATCATCACAGACGGGAACGTTAAACAGAATGACAGAGCTAGGTCGGTCAGTGATGCCAATATTATTCGATCCTATAGATGCTTTTCACGGGTGCTTCGAGTTTTTTTCCACCCTGACCCATTCTCTATGTTGTCCACTGGTTGCTGTTTCTGATGTGACTGTATGGCTTGAGGTGGATGCAGTTGTCGTTGGTGTAGGCAGTGTTTTGTTCGGCTTAGAACCTCTCAGGTTTTCGGCCTTCAGTAGGCCATTGCCAAAATCATCTGGAGAGTGAATATCCTCTGTGACAGTGGTTTGGACGGATACCTGCTTTTTGATTACTGGAGATTTATCGGTTACTCTGAGTAAGCCTGAAGCTAGGTGCGGTCTCAGACGGCACTGTGGGCAAATGTACCAAAACCACGTGCACGGGTGACGCGTCATAAAGCTATAGTACTGATGTAGCACTTCTTTGTCACATCGGCAGTGCACCCATCTGTTGCACTCGAAGGCAGCATCACTTTTAGTGACAGTGAGAGCACATGTGTGGCAGTTGTCATCATGTCCATGCGGTTTTCCCAAACGTTTATGCCCTACTCTTTGACGTTTCTGCCTAGTGGTTCTCACTGGGGGATCGGGGTGGGCGCAGAGAGTAGCATGGGGCTCTGGGTTTACTTGACTAGGTAAAGTGACGTTTACAGTGCCGGGAGGACTGGTTGCACGGCTAACTTCAAGTGTTGCAAGCCGTGATTGTGACCGACCGGGAGAGGTGGACTTGGGTGGTGCGTTCGTATCCTCAGTTGCTTTCTTTGCCACGCTTTGGCGTCTCGTAGCTCCAGCCCTAGTAACTACTGAGAATGAGGTGGTCAGTAACTGTGGCGAGATTGTACTCAAAGCATTTCTACCGCTTGCCTTTTTCGGGGTCAGCACACTTTTACCACGCATATTAATATTAATAAACAGATGAAGATAAAAGGAGTAGAGCAATGAAAATGCACAGCAGTAAACAGAAGACTTTCGACCTTACCTTCAATTGTCTGTTCCTGCGACTCTGTCGAAGTTCAAAAACTACCAAGTCCTGGACGCAGATGTTAGTGAGATATATTTTGCTGCAGATACAGCAATCTGAGCTATAACAGTTGGTCGAGACAGCTAGACCTACCACACAGTTGTCCGTTTGGAGCGTAATAGTGGTGATGAAGTAAGCAGTGATATTTTCTGCAGCAAGATTTTTGCAGAAACGTTGAATGAGGAGTTGAAAGCTCCTGGTGGATAGTTGTAAATGTGGACTCTTCGAGATGGATGGAGATGAGGCAAAACACATCACTATTCAAGGAGCGCGCTGTTCAAAGTCATAAGATCATAAAGCTTTAAAAATATGACGAAAACAAATATAGGTATAGTCCTGAACATACTATTGCACGGTAAGGAAGCGCCCCATACGGAAGAAATACGTGCTCGACAAAATAAAACCTGACAAGCCGACAAGTTGTAGCTAGATGTAAAGTAACGCACGTACCAAACAGCCCTCTTCAAACTTCAAACTTCGTGTTGTAGAATTAGTGAACTGCGGTTCCTTGGGTTCTACGTCTGCCTTATTGGAATACGTTCTGAGTTCGGATGGTCACAATTATCTTCGCAGTTCTGAAAAACCTGAAAGGATAGAGATACGATTAATTAATTAATCTGGTCTCAAGTTAGTATTACTGGACCTGATCTGGCGAAAGCTTCTGGAGTATAGCCCATCGGTACCACAGGACTCGAGGTGTGCGTCTAGCCTCCTTTTAAAGGTATCAGGGGATTGGGCTGTAACAATTGCTGAAGAGAGGGAATTCCACAGTTTAGAGACTCTAACTGCAAATGAGTTAGCACGGATCTTTGTACGTGCTCTCTCATGCTCTATTCTTAACGGGTGACTCCTCAAGTTGCATTTCCGACTAAAGCTTTGAAGGGATCTGTTGTGATGGAGGGGATTATGGGTGGTGTGGCACATCATGATCAATGTGTATAGGCTTTTTCTTCTCGACAGAGAGTGTCCAGCTATTCCAAGCTATCAACAAGTTGGTGTTACATGACCTTCCTGGTAGAAAGCCATGCTGACAGTCGTTTAGGATTGATTTCTGATCACGAAGTGAGTCATTTATGACTCTCTCCACGACCCTCGCAACTGGAGAGATCAGGGAGATTGGTGTGTAGTTGGTGGCGAGTAGTTTGTTTCCACCTGTGTAAATTGGGACGACAGCCACCCGTTTCCAATCAGAGGGTAACCTGCCTTCCAGAAACGAGCATTTGAAGAGATTTGCTAGTGGGGCACACAGAACTTCAGCACACTTCTTGAGTGCCCTTGGGTGAATACCATCGATTCCTGGAGACTCATTCAGGTTCAGTTTCTTTAATATTTCCATAACTACAGAGGGTTTAAACTTTATCATTTAGTCCTTCTGTGATACGGGTGTCCGACAGAGGCAGGGTTTTGTCTCCCGAATGACAGTTGTTTTGGAACTCATGAGCTAGTAGGTTTGCGACCTCGGAGTTGGAACAGAGAATCTCCAAACTAATAGGGTCCTGTAAACATAGTGAACTGTTACTCTACTGTTTCACCAGCGAGTACGGTATCCCATGATTCCCCTCCGGGGTTCTACAAAGTTACTATCCAATATTGTTGGTGCAAGCTTAGACAGCTGATAGTTTTTGATTTCTCACGTCTGGTTAGTAGGGTTCGGTTCAAGAAGTTCGGTTCACTCCTGCAGTCAGTGAGGAAATCCCCTCTGCTTTCTTGCTCATTAGGCTCGGTATGGTGGACGTTATGTGGGTTAGTAAGTTGCAATTTGTAGAGTGATTAGAGCGCAACCGGTTGCTGGGCAGGTTAGGGGACTGTTGTAACTCGTGTCGGTGTAAGTACCTGAATGAGAATAGTAGGGTAGTGGTAAGGAAAGAAAGAAAAGAAGAAGAAAAAAGTATCTGGGAGTTGCACGAAAGGCAAAAGTGGATAGCGCAGGTTTATTTTCTGGCGAATAATTAGCAGGTAATGCGGATGTACTACGGAGAGAAAGTGAGTGAAAGGTCGAATGGAGGAGGGGGTGGGCTTGTAGCGTTGGACGACATTCACCACTGCACATGGTTCCCAAAAGGGATAGCAGCGATTGGTGTCCAACCGGTGATTACCGAAGGCTTAACTCCAAACCAACACCGGACTGCTACCCTATACCTCACGTTTACGATTTGACTGCAACCTTATGGGGAATGAATATTTTGGCCAAAATCGATCTGGTCAAAGAGTACAATCAAATGCCTATGGCAGCAGAAGATATCGCGGAAACAGCCATCATTGCTCCCTTTGGCCTGTTTGAATCCCCGCGCATGCTATTCGGTTTTCGGAATGCAGCACAAACATCCCAACGCTTCACGGATGATGTCTTCCATGTTTTAGATTTTGTCAACGTCCACATGGATGACTGTCTTATTGCGAGTCCAGATAAGGAAACTTACCTCAAACATTTGGACCTCGCATTCGAAAGACAACAGAAACATGGCATCACAGTCAACTTACAGAAGTGTGAAGTGGGAGTTGAATCACTCAGCTTCCTTGGGCATACCATTGACAACAAAGATATACGCCCATTGAGAGATGAAGTGGCGGCTATCACGAACTATCCAGGGCCGACCACTGTGAAACATCCCCACACCTTCAGTGGCCTGGTAAGTTATTACCGAAGGTTTATTCCTAACTGTGCCCTTGTTATGAGACCACTAACAGATCTACTTCGAGGAACTACGAAGTTCGTGATTCTGGACAACGTGGCTAGACTTGCTTTCTCCAAAGTCAAGGAAGCCATTTCGAACGCAACCATGTTTATGCACCGTGACCCCAATACACCTTTGAGTGTTGCTGTTGATGCATGTGACTCAGCAATCGGAACGGTTTTACAACAGTTGACTGACAACCAGCAGCAACCGTTGGCCTTTTTCTCGAGGCGGCCTTATGTGGAAATAGGATACTGTGCATTTGGTAGGGAACTCCTAACCATGTACTGTTCTGTACGCCACTTTCGGCATTCGGTGGAAGGTCGTGATTTCATTATTTTCACAGACCACAAACCGTCAACCTTTTCTCTTTGCTCGGCGTCTGACAAATACTCCCATCGTGGGTCACGACAACTGGGTTACATTTCCCAGTTCACATTTCTGGAGCAAATAACTCCGCAGCCGATGCACTATCACGAATAGCTTCGATAAATCATACCCAGGGCGTCGATCTCGTTGAACTAGCTCTGCGTCAAAAAGAAGACCTTGAGCTGCATCATGAGTTGTCGTCCACACCTCTCAAGCTACAACTGTGTCCAGTGGGGTCAGCCAAGGATACAATTTTATGCGATGTCTCTGCTGGTCAACTACGCCCTATAGTTCCGAAGAGTTGCCGACACAACGTCTTCAATACGTTGCACAAACTGTCCCATCCAGGTGTACTAGCCACCATTAGGCTTATTGCAAAACCTTTCTGCTGGCCTGGGATGAACAAAGACGTTAAGGAGTGGGCTCAGTCGTGCTTAGCTTGCCAGAAGTGCAGTCACACGACACACGAAAAGCCCCGTAGGCTCTGTTCTAGCCCCAGACATGCGTTTCGACCACGTCCGTATTGATATTGTAGGACCTCTACCGGAATCTAATGGATGTACCTACCTTTTCACTCCTGTGGATCGTTTCACACGATGGCCGGAAGCAGTACCTATCAAGGATAATACCGTTGAAACAGTAGCTCATGTGTTCGTAGAAAGATGGATCGCGAACTTCGGATGTCCATCTTGCGTCGCAACCGACCGTGGGCGCCAATTTGAGTGTGGATTATTTCACGCTCTAACTGCACTTTTAGGTTGCACCCGGTACCGAACGACAGCCTACCATCCACAAGTAAATGGCATAGTAGAGCGTTTCCATCGACAGCTGAAAGCTTCCCCTCCATTTGCAAACATGCCTCAGTGGACCGGGGCTCTACCTCTAGTCCTACTAGGTATTCGTAACCCTTTGAAAGTTGATGTTGGATGTACCCCTGCAGAACTCGTCTGTGGAACCACTCTTCGCCTACCGGGTGAGTTCGTCTCTCCTTCAACTTTCAAACATGTTTCCGACATGGCAACTTACGTGACTAGACTTGCAAACGCAATTCGTTCAGTTAGGCCCCCTCCGGTTAGAACCAAAATGACTGATGTATTCGCTCACCCTAGTTTACAAAAGACATCACACGTGTTCATTCGCCACGACGCCGTTCGTCGACCACTTGAACCACCCTACGATGGTCCATTCAAGGTGATCAAGCGACGAGAGAAATTCTACATAATTAAGCGAGACGAACGTGGGGATACTGTCAGTATCTGTTGTTTGAAATCAGCTTATTTCGAAGGCAACCTCATTATAAGTGGCGTTTCAGCTCGCTACAGCCGACCGACGGATGACTCAATTATCGAAATTCTTGACGATGTGCCTGGTAATGCACAGTTACAACAACCATCGGTGCAACAAAAAACAAGATCAGGTCGAACCGTCAGGTTCTCGGGGTATTTGAAGTCATATTCAACTTGGTGCTGTGAAATAAGATGTGCCAGCCATATTTTTTACCTAGGCGCTATTTTTCTTATTTACCGACCATGCGAAACTCCTTGTACAATTTGCCTTTTTACATCAATTTTATTGCCACTTGATGAAACTTTTTGAGAAAAAACGATGAAAGTAAGCGTAAAATTTTTATTTTCGACATATTTATACATGAGTAACTCCCACCTTTACGAAACGTTTTCATGTTATTAAAGACTTTTATTTATATTCCAGGTGAAACCAGCACTGGACGGAACGTCAAAGGAAACTGAGGATCGCAATCGACGCACAATTTATTGTATTTATTGTATTTTATTTTTTGATTGCCACGACACCCTAGAATAAGTTCAGACAACCAGGGGCCACTTCACGCAGTGAGCCCATCGGAAGAGTTTTACCAGCGGGAGAACCACTGGGTTTTTGCTTCCGGCTGGTAACATCTTAGGGTCCCCATGAACCCACTAGGGGGGAGTGATCTGTAGCGTCACACACTTCCCCAAAATCAATAGCCTAGGGTTGGACGACATTCAACATCGATGCTGACCTTCATAGTTTAACTGGGCTCACCAAGCTGAAGGCACCCGGTCAAGTATCCTGGCCATTTGGCACGCTGTCGCGTTATGTCGCACCGCTCGTAATCGACACTCTAGCCAGTTAGTTGGAACACATCGGTATCTTGGTGCAACCAACCAAATATACTATTCCATCTGACCACGCTATCGTGTTCTTCCTTGGTCTTGTATTCGTGGGTATACAACAAGTCTGAATGATTAGTGATTGGTCTTTGTGTCTGTCAAGTTCGCACTAGGACAAATTCTAAAGGCTATTGAGGCTAGTTTTTAGGAATTAATTTGGTGCGAACCTTACGGACGCAGAGGCTTATCACTAATTATTCGTGCTCGTTATGTACCCATGAATACGAGACCAAGGAAGAACACCATAGCGTAATCGGATAGAGTAGTATATTCGGGTGGTTGTGGGAAGATACCGATGTGTTCCAACTAACTGGCAAGAGTGTCGATTACGAGCGGCGCGACGTAACACTACAGCGTCCCGAATGGCGAGGATGCTTGATCAGGCGCCTTCAGCTTAGCGAATCCAGTTAAACTGTGAACGCCAGCATTAATGTTAAATGTCGTCAAACCCTAGGCAATCGATTCTGGAGAAGTGTGTGATGCTACAGGTGACTCCCTGAGCACGTCCGTGGTGGACCTTGTGAAAAGAAATAACTGTCTCCCCGTCCCTTGAGCGGGCCAACTGAGGGGGTAGGGCGGTAGGGAATTCCTTAAGGTACTACTCTTTGGAAGAGCAAATTGGACCCGGGCGTGACATCGGCTCTCCTATGTGCTATCCTAATGGGGTTTTGTTGCGATGACCTCTGTCGCAGACAAGGCTAATACAATAATAATAATTGTTATTCCTGAATATACAGGCACACACCATCTTTACAGGCATGAATAAATTTACATACAAATTACACGTATCTTCATGGAGGGTAATCTCAATCCCCATCCGTTGTCACTAGAAGATATGAGTGCTGCATGTTCACACAATGGAACATCCCAGCAGAATAAGTACGCAGAAAATTTACAAGTTGGATGAGTGGAAGTATTGTCTTCGCATTAACAAAAAAACCAGGTTTGTATCTAGACATTACAGGCATTACCTGGAGAAAAACAAAGCTTGAAGCTAAGGCTTCCATTGCAACAGTTTGCACTTTTTGCTTCAGATAGTGGTGAAAAGTCTGTGGAGGAATGTATGCACCAATTGTTTGCATATTACGCCTCATTGATGGTTCCAGGACTGCATACTTCATGCATGTTAATACCATTCCACGACAAAGATTCATAATCTTGATGAATATTATGACTAAAAGCCAAATATCTCCACTTTTCCAACTCCAGCATCCAGAGGCAATAGACTTGTTTGAATGTGCCAAATGGACCTCAGGTCGTGACAGCCTTGCAGTTGGTAAGTGTTGGAGTTTGCTGACCACTTTTATGATGAGTAAATCCTAGATTTTGATAATTATGAAGTTGTAATCCAGTGAACATTTTTTCTTTCTGCTTGTTGTAATTAGCTATTCTGAACTTGGTAAAACTGGTTACCCTCAATGAAGGGTAGTTTCAGCCATAGTCTGTTCCTTAAGTAATTAATTCTCGATAGCAACAAAGCCAACGTTTAGAACAGAATTACTTTTCTACGACTGGAAAAACAGACAAAGCAGCAGGCGGAGAAAGCAAGAATTTCAACAAGGAGAGTGTTTTCTATATCTATGTTCCTCCCTACTTAACTTCCGTTGCTGTGGCTTTCATCGTATATCCTTCTTCTATAGAGTATTTAAAAATATAAATTTCATGCTGTTATGTGGTGTAAGATTTCTGTTTTTGATCACCGTGTTGGGTGGGGCAGAATGTGCAGTTAGTTTGAGGTGGTAACTTATGGAAGTCTCCCCAACGCTTCGTATGAAAGGTCAGTGTGTGTGGTGGCTCTCGTTATGCATCAAGAGAGCCGAGTATACGAAGTGTCGTGAACGAGACTGTTGGTGTATTTGATAAGCCGTAGAAGTCACCAGATGATAAGAATTCAGCCAGTAACCGACCAAATTCAGAGGTTGGCTTGGAGGCCTTGACTTTAGCTGGAAGTATGCTCCACAAGTGGAAGAATTTGACGGCAAAGAAGTTTGCGCGCAAGCAGGACTTGAACGACTTCATTTTGACGCCATGGGTGTGATTGCGCAGATCATAACAACTGCTGTGTTCGAACTGAAACTCACCACTGGCTGTAAACGTGTGTTTATGTAACACATTAAAGAAGAAAGTTAGGTTAAATTTAAGTCGTCTCATCCAAAGTGTTTCTAGACTTCGTGTTCTGCATCTGGAGCTGTATGCCTGTTTGCAATCATGTCCTAACAATCTAGCTGTGAAATACCTTTGGACACCCTCTATTTTATGTTTGTCTATTATGCGAATACCACTCAGTATAAATGGACAGTATTCTAACAGCGGACGTAAGCAAGTTTTGTAGAGTAGCAACTTGACTTCTTTGAAGTGGAAGTTACGAACTATGCAACCCATCAGGATCCTAGATTTGCGAGTCTGTGATGCTACCTGTTCAGAAAATGTGAGGTCCCTTGAATATCTTAGTCCAAGGTCACATGCACTTTTGAGAACAGGAAGTTTCGTAGACCGAAGATGTAATTGGATATCCACCGATGGAGCACCAAAACATGTCCATCAACATTTGCCTATATTGAGCTGAAGTTTCCAAGTAGTAGACCATGCGGATATTATATCGAGCTCCCTTTGTATTAGTACTTGGAAGTGGGATAAATTATCACGGGTTCATGTGCATACAACTTTTAGGCCACCAGCAAACAAGGATGGTTTACCGTGCGTAAAGCGGCTGCAGATGTCATTGACGTATATAGTAAAGAGAAGGGGGCCTAATACACTACCCTGAACAACACCAGAGGTGATTGGCCTAGGTTTTGAAGTGTGTGAATCTGCCTTCACCAATTGCGTGTGATTACTGAAGAAAGACTTAATCCACCCCAATAGTGGGTAGCCAATTCCCACAGTCATCAACTTACTTATTAACAGCAAGTGATCGACTCTGTCGAATGTTTTTGAAATGTCTAGACAGAGTACAAGAGTACATTGTGGCGCGCTCCACGGATCCAACGTCAGGTGTTTCTTGTTGCCGCGTAGCTAACCCCTTTTGTGCACTGTTCGACGATCACACACTTTAACAGGCTGATTTTTGCGCGGGTTCAGCAACTGTCCATAGGTTTTATCTGGGATTATCTTCTGACTCATCACACTTTCGTATAACCTGGTAACCCGCCCTCGGCTTTTTCGATCACGTAGTATTTTGGGTCCAGTCTTATGTATATATAAGAACTTGGGCACAGTTGCCACAGTTTTAGAACCGTTTAGTTGAAGGAATTCTGAGCCTGAAGAATACAAAGAGAAGTCTAAAAAATTTTTTTTATTTATTACTCTCCACTATATAGAATAAATTTGTTGGTTTCTGTGTATCCTATCTCCATTCACTCGCAGATATTAACAGTTGAACTAAGTTTACATCACCATTGTTGATCCGAAACTTTTAAGTCAAATAATTGCAACGATGACCAAATCCAGTAAACATAGATGTGCAGTAAGGAGAATTATGCCAAATTCTAGTCAGCTAGCCAATAGACACAAGTCGTTGATGGGTTCTAAAACTCTTCTGAAGGGTACGCCTGAGGTAGTTATGCCAAGCTTGATGTCGGACTTAACTAGTGACTCTACTGGTATAAAAAATGACATACTCTCACTGCGGAGTAATGTGGAAGGTATTAATGACAAGCTTTCTAAATATGTCCCTCTTGCGTGTATTTGTAACAGAACTACTGATATTTATGCTAGCTCCGAGAACTTATACAAATGTGAACGTTTGGTCCAGTTCGTAGCACAGGAAGTCACTAAACGAATTATGTCATCTTACAATGTTTCGGTGTATAATCCTCCTGATCACATCCCGGTACATCACTTGAAAGATTTATGTCTACAAGCATGCGATATTCCTTTGGCTGAATGTCATGTTGTCAGGTTAAGAAAGATATCAAATGACAACACTTGCCTACTTCTTTTCGAGTTTAACTGTGTCAGGCATGCTAAACTCTTTATAAAATCTGGCAAATCTATTAATGCTCATACTCCCTATAGAAATGCCAAGGTTACTGAAGATTTAATGCCTTGCCAACGTTGCACTCACAAGTTTCAATCAGGACTCCCACTTGATTGCACGGAAAGTAGGCCTGCTACTGATCCCATGAGTGAGCAAATAGACCAAAAAGTAGGCATAAGTCCAATTGGCTCATCCATGACCTCAACTTTTTGTGATTCCATAAAGATAAACAGTCAGGCGACGGTAAGCCTAGTTGATCTAGATCTCTCGAGTTCAAGCGTTATCCTCCCAACGAAACATCATGGTGGTGACATAAATAAGGACAAAGAAAACGAAAAGTTCCATAACCCAGCTCTATCTGCCGAAAGTTCTACCCACAACTGTCTCTCCACTGAGATCTACTCAAGCAATAATGAGCTTACGACCTCACATAAGAATATTTTCGCCCCAAAAAGCAATATTTTGTCTTTTACACAACCCAAGTTGAAATCAGTAGACCAACAGGAAGTGTCTCCGCGTCATGCTTTCTCTAAGTCTAGGACGTCTGATGTTCCAACTGCAAGCACATCAACACACCCCTGGTACAATGTGTGCGTGAACTCTAACAAGCCAAAGTCGTTTGGTAAGTATAAACCACCATCCCCAATAATTTACCGCATTTCTCACAACTCTGACCGAGCTGTCCCCCAGCTACAGCCGGACAGTAAAATCACCCTTTTGTGTAGTAAACTACCTTATCATAAAGATAACAGAGGTTTTCAAGCCACGAATCGCCATATAAGACCATTTCACTCTACATCATTTGCAAAGCGCAACAATGATCGTTTAGTCGTTGCACAACCTCCGTCTGAACCTAACTTTAGTGATCATTATGATGATACCAGAGTGTTTGCTAAAGCGGCATCAATGCTCCCAAAAAAGCAGAATCGGAAGCTGTTTGCAAGGAAAACACATTATTCGATTGGTGAACCAAGCTATCGCCAAACGCCTTCTCTAAATCCCCTTACAGCAGGCAAAAGTAGCCAGCATACTCAATCCACCACTGAATGTAACCACAATGACTGTGTGACACGTATTCTTGAACCCATTAAAAGCTTGCAAACGTCGCAACAGAATTTTTGGCGACTTTGACAGTTGATGGCATATTTAGTAAGCCAGATGATCCAGTTAGTCCCCAGCCACGTGATGCACGATACCACAAAAAGTCACTGGGAACCGAACGGTATCATGCCTCCTATGCACCCGCCAAGTTAACATCTACACCGAGCACTGGTGATAAAAATAAAGACACCCTGATCCTCGATCCTGGTGGATATGTGTTAGAAAAGTGCCACATGACCACGAATTATCTGAGTGACTCAGTCTCTCTTTCTCAATCATCCAATCTGCTTTAGGTTGATGTTGAATCGATCTATATTCTTAACTCCACCGTTTCCCTATCAAACCGTCCATACTACTTCCTTTTAATGTTAGCACAAATCATTTACCCGATACCTCGCAACCTACCTGTAGCCAGCACTCTATGCTTCCTAACAACATTAGTAAGTTGCTATTTCAGGATATTTGCGGTTGCTTTCAAGTGCTAGGGCGTTCATTTTCTGTGTGCCTAATAAATGCCCGGTCAATCTGCAACAAGATTTCTAGTTTGGCCTTACTTGCCTTGTTATGCTCCTCTTCAGTCGTTATGATAACTGGGGCATGGTGCACCTCAGATATTTCTGACTCGAGCATTTGCCTCGACAACTACACACTTTTTCCTGGTGATAGGACATGGGGCCTTGGGGGTGGTTGTCTCATATATGTCAGTTCATCTTCAGATTCCATGCAGTGCAACATCCTGGAGTTAAGAATTGTAAAAGATTCTGTCTGGGTTATTTTGAAGCCCGCTAGCTGTCTATCATTCCTTGTTGGGCACGTGTATCGTCCTCCCAATTCCGAGTACAATAACTTGTTGTCAGAAGCCTTTAGGTTTATTGCCTCCATGTCATTTGCAGGAAAGATTATATGTGGGGACCTCAACATGCCAGAAATCTCTTGGTACCTTACAAAGGCTCCCAAACAATACTAACCTTTCGTCCACTGTCTTGAGTCTGACGGGTGGCTTCAATATTTTCGAAGTCCAGCTAGACTACATAATGTCTTGGACTTAGTTTTCGCTAACAATCTCATTCTTTCTATGATACATGTCGGCCATCGATTCCCAGGAAGTGACCATAACATTGTAGTTTTTCGCCTAAATTTTGAGTCTACTGTTAACCCTAAAAGACAGCTAATACACTGCAGAAACTACCGTGACATTGACTGGAGGGACTTTCAGTCTTCACTAAGGTGTTTACATTGGGAAGATTACTTTACCAGTACGTCTATGGAAGCACTGGAAACTGTTTTTTATCGTAACTTATGCAATAATCGTGATTATTTTGCACCAGAAAAGAACATTAGGCCTATGATCCCGAAAACGCTGTTTATCCCAACTTCGGTTCGAGGTCGACTTCGGAAACATGCTGCCCGTTTTCATAGGCAACATAACTTTCCTCACTAGTCACGATGTCTAACATTTGTGCTGTTGCTGATGCCCTGTGTGTACATGAAGCCATCGGACAGGAACGTCCAGCTCTACCTTCTGGCAATAAAGAATCTCTAACAAGGATTCTCAAGTCCAGACTAAAATCAAGATGCGTTCTGAATGAATGGAAAATGTATAACATTTGGAATTTGTGTCACATAAACCCATTTTTCAATGGAGGCAAGCGCAACAACTCAGAGCTACTGATCTATGACCCTCTTATCCATGCCTTTAAAAGTGAATAATTTGTAACGAATGACGCAATTACCCTATGAATTTAACCCATATATGTCCTAACAAATGGATTTTGAAGAAAGTACACTTGTATAACTAATTCGTTCCCCTCGGTAGATAGATGAACAAGTTTTACTGAGCCCCAAGGCAGGACTTTTATTGTTCGTCTAGACGTTTCTGATTGTTTTGATCGTATAAACCGCAGCCGTCTTCTTGGTAATGATGTAAAACAGCCGCCAATCAACCGGTTACCTCTGTACTTATGTTGTCATCAATTTAGGTTTCGAGTATTTTATGTCTGAAGAGCCATTGTGTCTTATTGGAGTTCTGTGGGGCTCATTACTATAAATGTCTCTCCCTCTAATTAGTAAACTTGAACCCCAACAATGGGCTTCCTTCTAAACCCGTCTTTTTCTATAATACAAATGGATGGAGAGAAGCTAGAAGTCCGGAAGACAATATTTCTCCACAGGAAACTGGGCAATTAACAGTTGACCTGGAATGAAGATGTGAAAAACACGAGGTTGCACACCTCAGACATTTCATGTTTACAGCCTTTGTGGTACAGATCTAAAGGCGGCGAACGGACAAAAGAATCTTAGTTCCGGTCTCTCAAAATCCAACTGCCAACTGTGAAAACAGGCATTTTTGGCCGTCTTGGTGCTAAGAGCTATTAAGTGAATTTCGCAACAACTCAACCGTTGATGTTCCACTAGATTTCTTACGGCCCAAAGTTGGCTCGCCTAGATTTTGAGATGAAAATCTTTCCTTCTCCTTGCAGAAGGACAAATAAAGTCCGTAAACCATCCAGATTGGATCGCAATATGTGTCATGCCCCAAAGCCTATCATCATTGAAAAGACAAAACACACGCTTTGCCGCAAACATAGGCACTGCAAAATGGTTGTCATATTCTTTCGTGCCTATCAGTTTATATGCCTCTGTGGGCACGAGTAAACAGGGAAGAGTAGTTCAGCCACGCGGTTGAGGTCGAGAGAAGATTGCCGAAATGACTTCAAAAACGGTTGGAATGTGGAAGCCTCACAAGCACAGGTGGAAGACAACCATTTTAATATAAAGCCAAGCACATTGTAGGAACGAATCACAAAATAATTATTCAAATAGCTTAAAATTTCATGCATTGAAACAGTCAGGGAGGTACAGCAAGACTTGCGGAGGTGATAGCCACAAGTAAAATTGAAACCGATTTCGTGTCAACATAAGCAATCTATTTTTGCACCATGCCTACAGCGGTAAACGTTATCGTTCTTCCAGGACTGAGACTAACTATATCATCCCTCCTTCCTTATTCCAGTCCTAATCTCCTATTATCAATTTGATGATACTTGTAAACCGGCCTCTCTCATGCTAAGTTCATAACTTGAGGATAAAGATTTTTATTTACTTATTTATCATGAATCTGCTGCCTACCAGTCCACTCTTCGGTTTCCTATAAATTGAATTGGCAAATGGATGCATGACCAGGTCATTCCAAGAACTATTTGCAGACACTTCAAACTGTTCGTACGGATTTCGTATCCTGATTACACAATTTAAATTCATGAAAGTTAAATGGTCCTTTCAAATTTTTGAAGAAAGGGGCCTCTGCATGCTTTTTTAAAGACCAAGCGAAGTGTTCAACTCAAAGTGTAAACGCTCATCTGAAAAGTAAAATTCATGTCGTAGAAATTGTGCTCTCCCGACTGCATATTTGCGAACAATTTCACAGAATGCTTCAAAATTTTAAATAGCGAGCAGATACCCACCTCCACTGTAATGCGTACTTGTACTTTATTTTTGCTATCCGACGTTGCCCTTATTTCCTATGCTAAATCCATTAATTGTTGTCTTTCCGTCTTCAGTAAGATAAAGTGCTTAAGAAGGCAAACAAGCTGTCATCCGACACCAGGCATCTGAAAATCGAGGCCAAATAGCCTCTTAATTCGTGATCTTCGATGTGAACGCTACTTTGAAAGATGCTGCAGCAGGCGTTCAGTTCTCTTTTCGGGAACCTACGATTCTCGTGAAGACTACATGATAGCCACTCCGAAACTCAGTGCGCTTCTTCTTTAAGGTTTCTCCCGTTGATGGTGATTGGTTCTTGTTGTTTTTGTTGGTGGTGTTGGTTGGGTATCTCCATCAACTCTGTCTTCCCTGCGTTCACTTGAAGTCCCGTCTTCGTTGCCTTGTCTCTTCTGTCAACTTGTTGGTCCTCTCATGTAGATCTTCGAGCTTGTGCCACATTAGACATAAATCATCATAGGCGAAATCCAAATCTTCTTCTAGGATCTTTTCATCGATCCAGCCAGCGTATGCCCATCTTCTCACAGCTCCTCTCAGTTTCTTGCATGATCCAGTCCAGTGGACCACAATCAGGGAGATCACCGATGATAGTAGGTGACAACCTTGTCTTACTCCTGTCTTCACTTCAAACGCATCACCCCGAGCTTTCCATTGTGGATCACTTGGCATGCGGCGTTTTCATATAGCTGTTGAATGAGGTTGATAAAGGTTTGTCGCACTAAAACCGTAGTGCTGAAGCAGCAGGTGCCAAATACTTCTCGGTCGACGCTATCGAAGGCCTTTTCAAAATCGATGAAGTTGAGGTGAAGAGTTGATTGCCATTCTATGCTCTATTCTATGATGATGTGTGGTGTGGCGTTGTTAATTGGTCCGCATATGATTTGTTCTTCCTGAAGCCAGACAGCCTATTCCTGTCGTAATTTCGAATCCAGAGAATCTTTTAGTCTCTCCAGTATGATGCGGCCTAATATTTTGCTTGGGGTGGACAGGGGCATGATTCCCCGCCAGTTCTTGCAAAGACTTAGGTCGCCCTTGTTTGGGAGTGTGACAAGGTAGCCCTTCTCCCACTCGACAGGTACCCTTCCTTCCTTCCTTTCTTGCAAACCGTCTGCAATAGTGGTGTGGGCGTGTCCGCTGTTATCTTTGTGTCTGTTTTCAGTGCTTCTGGCAGAATTCCACCTGGTCCTGCTGCTTTCCTGGATTTCAGCAACTTTATGGTATTCAACACTTCGGCTTTTGTCAGAGGGTTTATGTTCACTGATAGTTCTACGGCTGGGTTGCTGGTGGTATTTCTGGACGAGTTGCAGGTGGTGGTGGTGGTGGTCGATTCAAGAGTTTTTCGAAGTGGTCAGCCCGTTGTTTCCTTTGTTTCTCCTTTTCAGTGACTAGATTTCTTCACCGTATTTCATTGGTTTCATCTGTGTTGATCTCTTCCCAGATAGTAACCTGGTTATTTGATATCGTGTTGTCAGGTCTCTCCTGCCGCCAGCCCGTTCTGTTTCACTTGCCAGTGTGTCGCAGAAGTGTCTTTTGTCTTTGAGCGCACTCTTCTTCACTTCTTTGTCCAGTGTTTTATACGTTGTACTCATTTCTTCTTTTCGTTGTTCATCCTTGCACTGGTTTATCTGCTTCACCATCTTCCCCTCCCTCCTCTATCAGCTTCCATGTGTCCGTCGAGATCCATTCCTTGTCTCGTTTCTTCTTCCTTCCTACCACGGTTATGAGGATTTCTGCCCACATCTCTTTCAAAGAGTTCCAGTGTTCTTCCACGCATGTTTCTTCATGGATGTTGTTCAATGTCTCCCATTTTGTCTTGATGGCTGACGTGAAGATGTCCTCTGTAGTTTCGTCCTTCATTTTCTCGTCTGAGTGTTCAACTTGAACTGTGGTCTATCACCAGCTTCTTTGAAGGCTTTCAACCTAGTTTCGAAGGTTCCTCGCACTAGATGGTGGGTGGTCTGAACCTACATCTGCTCCCCTTCTTGATATTGTCTCGAATAGGCCGCGTCTCCACTTTCTTGAGATTGAGATGAAGTCTTTCTGTTGAAATCCATGTCGCTTTGTGACGAATATCCTTGTGTTTGTACACACTGCCTCCAATCACCAAATCATTAAACGCACAGAAATCTGCAAACAGTTCTCCGTCCTCATTCATTTCACCAAGTGCCTCTCGACCGATGATGAGTTTTCTTCCTGTGTTGTCTAGTCCCAGTTCGGCATTCATGTCGCCCATTAGGATTTTGATATCGCCAACTGGGGTGGGGTCTTTTCCACTACTGAGTGCAGTTGTCTGCATAATTCCTCCTTCTTCTCTACATCTGCATTATCTTTATGATTGTGACTTTCCTTCCTTTTGAGTTGAATCTTGCTGTCATGATCCTACAGGAGGAGATTGGCTCCCACTGCATGAGAGCCGTCGACGTTCTTGGAGACATCATGATAGCCAGTCCATAACTCAGTGTGCTCGTGCTTGTCGTCTGGGTGACAATATGGGAGTAGATTATTGACTCTCCAGTTGACAGTTTGGAGAGTCCACTTCCATTCCATCTGCTCTTGTAGATTCCTAGCACTTCTATGTCATATCTTTTCATTTCTTTTGCAATCTGGACAGCCTTGCCAGCCAGCTTTAAACGTGGTGTGGACATTCCATGTCCCCATGTGTGCTTTCGCTTTCATCGAGAGAGGCGAAGACTCACCAGCCAATTAGCTTCCCGAAGGCTTTCACCAACCGGCATCATTTCGTCTCTCCGATTTCAGCGAGGAATAAGTTTATTTTTATTTTTCATATTTTCTTTGTGCTTTCTTTAGTGATTGGATTGGTTTTACTGTTGGGGTTGCCAGCCCTATGTCCAACCTCCCCTCTTTATCGGGGCTTAGGACCGGCTAGTAACTGGGGAACTAGTTTACGGGGCTAAGTTATGCAGTTTTGAGTCAGGAGATATCCAAACCCTAGTGTCCCCGTGGTGTCTAGGTAATGGATAATCAACTTGCATCTTTCAGTTTTCAGAACCAAGTTGCACTTCCGAGATACTCTTTGGATTTGTAGTCCTCTTACTCTTGTTTCCCATAAAGTTTTATGCTGGCAATTTCCGACCGTGACCTGATCACCCGGAGGAAACCTCCTGTTTTTCTTAATCCGCCCGCTTATTTTTGCGTGTTGCATGCAGAGTAGATGCGGAGCGTTCTTATTCGGGACCGAATACTGACTGTGCATGAGATCTTCCCGTTGGTGTATTGAGTTTTGGACTACTTCCATAATTTACAAAAGTTCTGCTAATAGCGGTACTACTGATCTTTCTCCCTCGCTTTCAAATATGGCACGTTTGAATACATAAATCTTCCAACCTGACCGCTGGATTGAGGTTTTTTAGGTTGGGGCATGTCAATGCTCTATTGCATCTTGATTGCATAAAGCTGTTAGTATCGTTGAAGAGGCTTTTGTCCAATAACTGATTACTGTGGTTTCAGGGATGTCGAAGAAGCTAAAAAACTAGTTGGGCTGTTAATGATAGCTTCCGTCGTGCCCTGTGGCATGCGTAAAACTTTAGGCCACTTTCTATGTGTATCAACTGCAGTAAAACACTTTTCACCCTGTACTGACTATGCAGAACCAACATGAATTCGTTGACATGGAGTTTCGTTCATCGGCCATGGGCGTGAAATAGACTTTGGTGGGTTCCTTGCTGACAGGGCGCAGTCAAGACAATTTTAAAGTTTCCCCATGATTCGCTCATCCATATTTAGCCGATATGCCTGGCCATGCATCAAGCATTTCATTCTAGTCGCACCTGAATGGCTGTTATGGAACTGGTCCAGCACCTCCTAGGGTGACCGTTTGATACCGCATTCTATCACCACCAAACGTGAAACATGGTCTCACCGTTGACATCGAGCCTTGGGGGTGTTGACATTTTCGAAATGCTGAAATCTCGCCTGGTTAGTCTCAAGATACCTTCTGGCAGTCCTCAGAGTCTCATCTCTTTGAGTGGCAGCTCTGATGTCCTCAAATGTTACTGTAAACTACTGAGACGAGCAGTTTATTTATTAATGAGAGGCAAATTAGTCATTTTATGGGAACAATGTTAAACTCCTCTGTCTGTTATTGGTTGAACTAAGGACTCTGAGTGTGTTGCTCCCTACCAGCACAAAGAGGACCCAGAAATGACTGATGGCGAATGGGCAGTGATGACAGTAGATCCAAACATGTCAAGACAAACTTGCAGAACTAAGGTCACCCCCCGGCGCCGTAGAAGATTATTCGGCTATTGTTTGGATATTCCAAAATTTTATTTGCCTAGTTTAAGCCCAGTAGTATTTAGGGAGGCAAGGTCATACCCTCCCCAGAAGGTTGTCGGATCATCGGCAACCTTCAGCCCTAGGAGGCAACTACGAGGCAAACGAGCAACACTTTTCCGTGTTGTTGATGAAGTAGGTGACGCGTTGGTTTCTGAAGCTGGTGTAACTACCCATAACTATAAGGCAACAAAGCTCTGTTTCTAGACGTAGAACTTTTTGTAGTGATGGTGGATGAGCCGAGGTTCCTGTCGACCTTTTCTTAGCAAACCTTAAGCCATAGGAAGAATGTACTTGGGGGAATCGGCACAGAAAGAGAAGAACGATAAAACTGGCATCACCCACATCTAGGTTGCATCCGATAATGCCGGTTTCTAAAACGAGGAAAACACAGATTTAGTACGAGATAAAATAAGGCTTCAAGAAGCGGACAAGTGTGAAGTGACGGACAAAAGGTTTATAACAATGACCAGCAAAGTGCTTTTTACATACTTTCGCCACTTTTATAGTTCTGGCAACATTTTCGAAGCGTCTTGTCATGCGGAAAAAAGTGAGCAAGTGTGTTAGCTAAATGCAGTTAACACTAACACATCTGCCCAGCATTCAGGGACTTAAACGACTGGAGGATAAAGTGTGTTGGACACTTGGGACATTGAACGCCACGACCAACATGTATAGATGGCGCTTCGTCCATTACTGCTAGTGATTTCTATGCGGCCAAAATCACCACATTGTTGAAAGTCTTCCCTCTTTTTGAAGTAGTTGATGCGTTGGTGTTGCTTGCATTCGGAGTGTCAGATCGTCACCGAAGAATACAACATTTTTGCTGATAAACTGGAAATGTCCGCCATACAACGGATTTCTCTAGTACGTTATCTAACAGAAAACATACATCCTCGATAATGCTGCATACTTTAACGTGAACACTATGTAGAAACCATTGCCACTGGTCTGCAGCTCTTCAAACATTTGTTCCACTACACAAAAGCGCCCTATTGTAATGGCATAAATCCATATTGCTGTGAACGGTAGCATCTGAAGAGTGGGAAATGCCTGGACACAGATGTTCATCCGGATTACGTGAGTATGTGGAAAAGTACTTATTCCAGACATTGTCAGCGTGAGTTCTTTCAGTCTCCAAGTCTATAAGCATGAGAATTTATGGTAAAACGGACTTTTATCTGAAGTAAGGCGGCGCTGTGAAGACAGGTCAAATATGTCGACTACTTGCAACGGAAATTTGGAAATTTGCATGACCCTGATGGCACCAGTGGTGAAAAAGAAAGTATGACTGAAAACGACCCAAACTTTAGCACTCTGTATGTACTGGAAAGTGGTATTGTTGGACCAGAAGCTTATGGTTAACGCTATGAACGATTTGCTTTGGACAACCACAACTTAGCAAATAAAAAGGCAGTAGAAGAAGTAGAACGCGCTTATTCCAAGTACTCTAGTGGGCAAGTTGAGCGGGCAAAATCGAACGAGTATATTAAAAGTTGTTCATCATTCAATTGCAGTCAATAGTGAATATAAAGTTTACAACGGATAGAAATTATAACCAAGTTCACTGGGCACTACATCAGCCTCCCCCGGAAACGACTTCAGGGAGACGTCGTTTCGATGCAATCCTGGAATATCTGCTACTTGTATTCTATAGAGCATTCGTGTTCCTCGTTCAGTAGTGATAGTGGATACTGAAGTACTTCTGTTTCCACAGATCTCTGAAGGTTCTTTAACAGTAATCTTAGGCAAACTCTAAAACATATTATTTTAAAAAAGGAAGTAACTGATACTGAGCCTCACCGCAGGTTTCTGACGTCCGTACATAAGAATGACTTACCCACCAGAACGTTGTTATGATGGATATCCTCTGGCGTAGACACTCTCGCTGTTTGAAGTTTGAGCGTTTGCGGGTCCACTGGCACTCAGTCGCGATGTTTCCAGCCCAGGTTAAAATAATAAACATACTCGGACAAAAGTAAAGTAGCTTAAGTAGCTGTCTTTTCAGTGCTCAAAACTGGTTTTTTCGTAAGATACTTACTGCAGACAACATACGTCTACCTCAAATAAAATATGAAAACGAAAACTGTACATTTAAAAGTGTCACCAATATACTAGCCTCTTCTTTTTTAACAGGTCAATTTTGTATCAGAGGTTGTGCCCACCTAACATAGTATTCTATGCAAATTTGTGGTAATTATATTTGATGCTAGTCACGGTTCCTTATCTCAATGCTGTCATATTTCAGCTACTTTTAACCCCTCCCACAACTAAACATTCCGCCCATCATTCCCTTTTTTCTCTGTAATAAGCTAGGAGTTTTTGCGCTGTACAGTAGTACAAGTCAGTTTCGCGTGATAGACCAAGCTTGACCATTGCATGAGTAGAGGTATAATGGTCATAAGTGTTGCCTGATGTGTAGTATATACCAAGGGGCGAATGAGTCAATAACGTATGCACGGTCTTAGCCAGCTGATAGTAAGCTGGAAATATCGTCGTAACCATCAACTCTATTGAGCGTGGCACAAAAATGTTTAAAAAATAACGTGAAAATATGCGAAAATGGTGATGACTGACCAAGAGGCATGATGGTAGGGAGGTAAACTTGAACTGTCCTTGCCTCTATGGCGGTATCTTTATGAAACCTATGGCTCTTGTACTTATGACGACAAAATAATAGTAAAAGGAATGGGGTTACCACAAAAGTCCTCCGGGTCTACTAGCTCAGCTCACCATGCACCACCATGTTGTCTCTATAGTCCTGATATGGGAACATTCAACAGGCAACACCATGATCATCCCTCCCTCATAACTATATAAAGAGTAGTTACCATTACAGCAAAAAGCATGGGTTTTATTTAAATGCTTATAACTTCACTAAACTTTTGTACATAGGTTTTCTACACATAGGCGAATGCCTGGTCCAAAATCTTCTACTCTCTCTATTCCATAGTGATATCTTCGGCTTCAGTTTAGTTTCCACTACTTTTGTATGCACCTTCATCTTCTTCCCTATAGGTTTATCTATAAACAGTAGGTTTGATACTTCTTCAAGTAACTTTTGCAGTCAGTACAATGAACTCACCTACATATATCATGGTCGATGTACTTCTGCTTAGTATTTCAGTGCTCCCGTTCCTAATTTCGTCTAGTGCTCGCTTTTGTCATTCATTTTTCAGGTTTACCCAACCACTCCTTCATCCATATGGAATCCCAGTTGTTTAATTCGTCAGCGTGCACTATGCCATCTAAGCCTTATGACGAACGCATAAAGCCCAAGGTCACAGCTGTACTACCCGTCCTACCTTCAAGAATATTGGAAGATTCAAACAATTGCCGAATATTTCCGGGTTTCGAACTGAGCTTGCTTCAGTATGACGAACAATTATGCTGGTGTTTATCTGTTTCATTCTTTGCTGTCTGCAAAGCGTTAACGCTCTTACTGTAAACGCATCTTTTATGTACCGGAAAGAACGGTGTCCATTATATAGCTTCATATTGTATGTAACAGGCAGTTCACATTACCGAAATGATCAGACCTATGAACTGGTTTGCTTTCATGTAACTTATGTTGTGAAATATATTATTATTATTATTAGCTGTTTTAACTGTTTTATGGACCTGTGTATGTTCGTTGTACAGTCCACGATATGTTGTGGAAGTTTCTCTAGAGTTACATATGGTGGATCGTTGTCTAAGTATGCCGGCTTAAGTCTGTCTGTACTAACGCCGCCTTAAGAGTTACAGCGTTGTTTGGCGAAATTTTTGGATGTCGTGAAAGAACCCTGAAGGGTTCTTCATATGGAGGGCTAAGAGGTGGCTGAATTCGGTCACAACGAACCTATACATGTGTACAAGTGTCTATATCTTTGGGGATATAGACTGCTCTGGCTGCTCACGGGTTGCAAACTGTTCTAAGCCAGCCATTTGGTGTCTAAGTCGATCGACATAGGTTGACTGGTCGATTTGGTCGCATTCAACCTTGGGGTTGATAGAATCGCTAGGAAGTCTCAGAGTGGTACCGAAAACTAATTCTGCCGCTGGTCATTGAGAGTCAGCCTTGAGTGCTGTGCGAATACCTAACATTACCACGGGGAGGTATTCTGTCCAGTGAGAGGGTCAGAGTGTGAGATCAGGGCGGTTTTAAGTTGTCGATGAAATCTTTCCACCACACCGTTTGATTGTAGGTGGTACGACGTGCAACGTATTCTTTGAGAACCAAGGAATTTAGCTAGGTTGTTAAAAAGTTCTGATTCAAACTGTGCCCTCTGTCGGTTGTTATCGTTACAGAAACACCAAATATTTACACCCAATTCTGCAAAAGTGCTTTTGCCACTGTTTCCGCGGTAATGTCCGCAAGTGGAAAGGGTATTGGAAACCTTGTGTATCTATCGACATATGTGAAAAGATACGTGAAACCATTAGAATGAGGTAAAGGACCTACCAAGTCCACGTTTACATGTGCGAAAACGCACATTGGGTAGCGAAAATGTCCCAAAGGTGAAACTGTGTGTCCGTTCACCCTGGATTACTGACATGCCACACATTCCTTAACCCAATTTCGCACGTCGCTACGTAAGTTGGGCTAAATATATCTGTCAGCAATAAGTTCGTAGAGGCTTTTGCCTCCAGGGTGTGACAGCGAGTGAAAGCTGTTTTTTAGGCACATAAGGTCAACGTGAGTCTCTCGTCGTATCACAGTAAATGAGTGTATTATCTGTGGGTGAGGGTAGCTGCCTAAGTCTTAGACTACAGCTACCACTGGAGAGTAAATTTCTCAATTACCCATCCTATTCTTGATCTGCTGCTAAAGCCTTGAAATCCATAGTAAACTGATGAATAGTGCTCACGTTAATTTGAGACAGAGCGTCAGCCACGCAATTTTGTGCACCTTTAACATGCCTTATATCGCTATAAATTGCGATATAAAATCAGGGTGAAGAATTTCACGTGGTGAGTACTTGCCGGAATTTGTATTTAGCGCATAAGTTGAAGGCTTACGATCCGTGTAGACGTAAGTGTCCTACCTTTCACCATGTGACGGAGGTGCTTAATTACTGGAAAGATCGCTAGCAGTCCTCGGCCAAACGTTGACTACCAAGTTTCGGGTAGGGAAAGGCGTTTCGAAAAGAATGCCACTGGCTGCCGTTGATTGTCCACAAATTGGTTGAGTGCTGCTCCCACAGCCTTGTCGGAAGCATCAACCGTCAGCGCTAATGGTACACTGGCATCAGGGTATTTTAGGGTTGTAGCCTTTGCCAAAGTCATTTTCAATTTGTTGACAGCCTCAGTAGCTTCTGTAGAGGGCTTAAGGTCCTTAGGAGTTAGGAGTTGCATATGCTGTGCACAATATGGTAAGAATCGACGATAAAAATTAATCGGGCGAAGAAAGCTTCCTAGTTGCGTTATGGAGGTGGGTACTGGGTACTGCTTGATAGCGTCCACCTCTTTTGGCAATGGTGATATTGCATCTGCATTAATCATGTGTCCTAAGGACTGAATTTCTTAACCCCCAAAACACACTTCGATCTATTGCCATGCCACTGTCATTTAATTTTTGTAAGACCGCCTGTATATGACTCTCGTGTGAGTCTACATCCGGGCTGGCAATCAGTAGGTCACCAATGTATGCTTTGGCATATGGTAAGCCCCGTAGAAGATCTTCCATATACCGCTGGAGGGTCTGTGCGGCATTCCGAAGGCCAAAAGGCATCCGCACAAATTCTTATGAACCAAATGGGGTAGTAATGGCTGTTTTTGGAACGTATTCTTCGGCCACCGGAATATTGTGATATGCTCCGGCTAGGTCTATTTTAGTGAATATAATGGCACCCGAAAGACAATTAGTGAAGTCCTGAATATGAGGAACTGGGTACCTATCAGAATGGCCTGTTTGTTTGTCGCTCTATAATCACCACATGGTCGCCAGTCTGTTTGATTTCTCTCGGGCACCATATGTAATGGGGAAGCCCACTGACTCTTGGAAGGGCGAATGATGCCTGGCTGAAGCATATAGTCAAATTCAGCCCCGGCGATTTTCAGTTTATCCGGCGCTAGTCCCCCGGATTTTGCGAATACAGGAAGGCCATGTGTTTTTATGCTATGCGTCACCTTAGGGCTTACGTGAGAGGTCTGGGCGTTGGATGACGTCAGCTTTGGAAAATCCGCCAATATATTTCTAAACCTTTCGGTTGATATTGGAGGAGGTTGTACCAGGTTTAGGGATGTGATTGTGCTGGCCTTGCTTGTTGTGTATTTAGAAGTTTCCTTCAGCGTCAACCTTCGCTTCTTTGTGTCTACTAAGAATTCATACCTCTCCAAAACATTTATACCCGGTATTGCGAGGTCTAGATCTGCTATGGTGAACACCCAAGAGAATTGGCGTTTGAACCCAAGATCCAGGGTGATGGTCTTTTGTTCGAACGTTGCTACTTGTGCTTTATTGGCGGCTTGACGCGTGACTGTGGACACTTGGTGTCTGAGCTCGACCTTGCTTCGAGGGAGAATACTAAGAGCGGCTCCCGTGTCTACCAGGAATTCCGCGCCAGAACTTCTGTCGGTGACATATAATAGGTGACTGTTTGGGGACCCCTCCTCAGCAGTGGCTGCCTGAGAAGGGGTCTTGCCAGGGGATTGCTTAGGCCAGTCGCATGGTCTTGTACATCGTTTAGATTGTGCGCCGTATTTCCAGTGATACCGACAGAATTGTCCGGACGGCCCCGAATGTCTGGGTCTACCTCTGGATCTATGTCTGACTGATGACTTGCCTCTTTGACCTTGATTCAGTTGGATTTGAGCCACAGCTTCCGTAAGTGACTTCACGTTTGCCACCAATTCAATGATGATAGCGTCCTTAGACGAGCTGGGACCAGTATGCAGTGATAAGCGGTTGTCTCTGGCTGTTCCCCTCTCCACAATACGATCGGCAACTTGGGCCAATTCTGTAAGCGGGATTTCCGGGTCCCATGCGTCGAGTGCACGCTGGACATGATGCGGCAGTGTCTGTATCCAACCTTCCTTGAGGATATCTTCTCCAACCGCATTTCCTCCCACTATCTTTTGTAAGTGTCTCAAAAACTATGATGGGGATCTATCCCCTGGCATCTCCCCTTGTAGCAGACGTTGGATGCGTCGGCTGTCTGACATTGATAGACGGCTTATTATCGCACGCTTGAGCCTGGAATAAAGGTCTTCTTCAGGGGCAATGATTATGAGATCACGGACCTCTTTACTGACTGAGAGAGGAAGAATGAAGCACAAGTCTCCATATCTCAGTTTCTCTGACTTTATGTTGTGTCGGTCAAAGAAATGCTCCAGTTGCGCTAACCATAGTTCTGGGTCTTGCTTATCGAAGGCTGGTAATCGGCTCTTAGCGGCGACTAAAGTGTCAGCCTCCAGTGAAACGGATTCATCGACAATATCGGAATCGAAATCAGTGAAGTTAGACGTATTTTGAAAAACAAAAATCAAAATTAATAGATAAACAATTAAAGTGAATAAATGCAACAGTACACGTTATCGGGCTCACCAATGTTGGACCCAGAGGCTTGTGGTTAACGCTATGAACGATTTGCTTTGGACAACCACAACTTAGCAAATAAAAAGGCAGTAGAAGAAGTAGAACGCGCTTATTCCAAGTACTCTAGTGGGCAAGTTGAGCGGGCAAAATCGAACGAGTATATTAAAAGTTGTTCATCATTCAATTGCAGTCAATAGTGAATATAAAGTTTACAACGGATAGAAATTATAACCAAGTTTACTGGCCACTACAGTATTTTCCCATTCACCTCATAACCCGTGGAATCTTCTGGTGCTTTGAGAGAATTTTATGACCTCCCTTCTGTACCATTCAGGTTCCGTAAAATCTTGTACGCTTTCAACGTTTATTAATGTGATAATGCCTGCAAACTGGCTTTTCACTTGTCAAATTCATAATGTGAGAGTAAGATATCCATCTACTAAGTATGGAGTAAACACTGAAAGGAACTAATGGCAAAGATTCGGTTCATTTCACACTGTCGCCTGCCGCTAGCGAAGCCTCAAGACGCCAACAAAAGCGCTATACAAAACTGTTAGAAGCTGGATGGTATACAGTGGTACAAAAGCTTTCGCATCATAAAACATCTGACGGCATCTGAAAGGTAACATTCAAACCGATAGCCCTGATCGTTTGTCATGATAAAACAGCATCCAAACCGTGAAACTCACCGTTTGACGACTACGTGACTGACTGCTTCAGCAGTAATACCAGATAATGGGATAGCTCAAGACCGGCGAGTGAACCTTTCGACATGGTGGCTAGGAATAACCACCGTAAGGTGGAAATGGGTCAATCACGTCTAGATGGACATGGACAAGCCATGGATCTGGTTTGGCGAAGGTTCGAACTGGCCTTACGTTATGTCGATTCAGCTCGAAATGTTGGCGGTGGATACATTATCGTGTTCATTTTCGAAAAGCGTCCAGGCAAACCTATTAGATATCAGTCTATCAGTAGCATGTTTGTAAGCGTCAAAAACGTGTTTGCAGAGATGGGAAGGAACAAGAAGTCCCGAAGTCCCTGTGAAGATATCCCACAGGATTGTCCCTCCGCTGTTCAGAAGCGATACCGCTATATCCGCAGGGTTTTGGTGGGCGGATTTATCTTCCACTGAAGCACTAGATAGTGGCACTGGTACATAACCTGGTCTAACTTCCTTATTACTACCACGCCCTGGGATACAGCGTGTAAGATGCAGTTTCACGCTTCCTTTCGAACAATTTACATTTATATTTAGTTTTGGTCAAGGGTTTATTGTCGCACTTCAGATTCACCCATAGCTGCTTCAATTTTCCCCCATTGTGTGCAGGCCTCCAATGCTCTCACTCACAAAAGCCCCAAATCCATCTCCAGCCTCCTGAAAAGTGCTTACATGAGTTGATAGTCCTTCACATCCAGACTGAAAATCTTCTCCTAGGTCTCTTGTGGCAGAATACAGATCCCGAACTTTAAGAGGAAGGACTTCTCCGATTACATTGAAGTGGCACTCAAGGTAGTTGTGATTTCTCACCCTTCAACACCTAAAGCATGGAGGTCCACAATGTCATCGCACAACTTTTCTTGAAAGGAGATGTGAACCTCCTAGAGAAAGTCAAGGGGGGGGACAGGGAAGGGAACACGGCAAAAACCCTTTGTTTAGAGGGTAAAGGACCAGAGGGTTCATTCTTCTGGTTACCAAAGGTGAATTGGCAGTGGCCAACAAAAAACTAAGTAACCCGAGTTTTCAGAACAGTAGAA
Source organism: Heterobilharzia americana (assembly GCA_944470555.2). NCBI lineage: Eukaryota > Metazoa > Platyhelminthes > Trematoda > Strigeidida > Schistosomatidae > Heterobilharzia > Heterobilharzia americana. Next base: position 113,495,973 of record OX104134.1, on the reverse strand, counting down.
TTCTGCCAAATGGTCACTGTGGCAGCCCTCTTGGCAACTCAGGGAGAATCTTCTATCAAGCGGCGGAGACCCATGCGAGTACACAGGTTTTTTCTTTACGAGTTTTCTGATCCAACTTTATATTTTATGTTATACGTCTCAACGCCAGCTACCAAATGCCCACTAATAACACTACTTTTTAACTCTCGTTATCTATCCTGTAATCTTGCCGGCTGCTTCGCCTCACGACACTGCGATATCCACATATTTATTAAGGTTGTCTGCATCACATTTCCCTTCCCCGTCTTGCTTGAATCTACCTGTGTTTCTCCTTTCCGTTCTCTCTGCTTTTTCTCATCTTGTTTTTTTTCTCAAACTCGTAAAGAGATTTTGAATGCATTGGGTATTGGAGTTTGAAGTGGGGCTGATTTAGTGTGGATGTTTACTTTTGGTCATGGTATGTGATCATAATTTGTATAACTTCACAAGTTGTCAGACTTTATTCTTATGCTGAATAGGTTGCATAGATGTACTAAACACTAATTTTCGATGGTTAGAATAAGCGTCAGCAGGCATATTTAAATGGTAATAAATCAAGACCACATTGGTATACCAATCGCACACCCCAGTCATACCATAATGCTGGAGAATGCGTAAATAATAAGGTGAATAGCGTGAATATTGCGATCGACAGATAAGGGATAAGAACTTTTCACCAAGTACATGTACATGTACTTTTTATATTTCAGCGGGTCTTAGCGGATATTTATTTACTGTCTTTCAGTTCATTTTTCGTGTAAAAGCTACTGCTATATAAATTCCGTAACTTCGACTCACGGTTCTAGATTAAGAAGTCATGTCCCAGTTGTGTTTGATATTCACCTGGATAGAATAGAACAATCACTTAGTGTTGGAACATCGGTTCGCCTGGCAGAATTGGGAGATCAGCATAAGTAGTCATTATTTCTTCTCGTTAAATAATGCATTCGCTTGAGTTTAATGCAAGATAAAACTTTTCGTTGGGCAAATCCTACGGTTTTCGTGGTGTATACCACTTACATATATTCCCTGCTCTGGTCATATTTTTTGTTGTTTTACTATGTACTGCTCGATGTAATGCCTAAGGTAGGCCAGTCGTCTGTTTTGAACTCGAACCACTTTACTTAAGGCTTGTATATCGGAGTTCAAACTGATAACTCTCGTATAGATAATATCATTCGGTTGGTGCAAGTTTTTATCCACTTAAACATATCTCATGGGATTACAGAGCAAAAAGTAAGGTAAAATGAAGCTGTTGACGGTGACACTAGCACAATAGCTACTCGTTATATTCAACTTACTCATATAAAGGTGTTGCGTTTGAACTTACTCATTATTGGTCCCTAGAAAAAAAGTCCACATGTCATTACTTTTAGAAATTTATTCAGCCTCCTTGTGGAAACAGACTTGCCTTATTGTTATCATTATTATTTTTCCCTTGGGTTCCTAGTGGAACATACGGCTTCAATAGCACGTCTCCAGTGCATTCTGTGCTCTGAAATCTTTTGAACCTGGTTCTACGACAGCCCGGAAGCTCTCATTTCTTCCTCACACTATCTCCTCCATGTCACCTTGAGCTGAGAGGCCCAACTCGTCGTTTCCCATCTGGGTTCCACTAGAGGGTCTGGCCTGACACGTGATGTCCACAGTCGGCCTTCTCACTGTATGCCCAATCCATTTCCACTTTCTTCTGCATATTTGTTGAGTGGTAAGTTCTTGGTTAGTTCGTTGCTAGCCAGAGTTCCTTGTTGCTCATTCTTTCTGGCCACCTGAGCCTCAGTAACGAGCGTAGACAGTTGTTAATGAGTGTCTGTAGGTTGTTGGAAATCCCTTTCGTAACGCGCCAAGTTTCTGAACCATATAGAAGCACTGACTTGACATTAGTGTTGAAAATCTGGATGTTGTTCACGCTTTGTGCTGAGTGCAGTAGATGTCCACACTGGTTTCAGGTTAATGAACGCCTATCTTGCTGTCTTTCCGATCCTTGTTGTGACGTCCTTATCTGTGCCACCGCCGCCTGTAGTTGAAACAGTGCTGCCTAGATAGGTGAAGGAGGCTACTTCCTTTAAGTTTCTCCCGTTGACGGTGATTGCAACTTGTTGTTGTTGTTGGTTATCTTCATCACCTCTGTCTTCTCTGCGTTCACTTCAAGTCACGTCTTCGCTACCCTGCCTCTTCTGTCAACTTGTTAGTTTTCGCCTGTAGATCGAGTTTGTATGACATTATACACAAGTCATCGGCGAAATCCAAATGTAGGATCTTTTCCCCGGTCCAGCGTATCCCCCTCTTCTCATAGCTCTTCACTGTTTGTTGCATGATCCAGTCCACCACAATCAGGAATAACATGGGGGATAGTAGATAGCCTTGTTTTACTCCTGTCTTCACTTCAAAAGCATCACAGCTTCCGATTGTGAGTTACTTGGCATGTGGCGTCTTCATATAGTTGTTGAATGAGATTGATAAAGGTTTGTGTCATTGAAACCGTAGTGTTGAAGCAGCTGCCAAATTACTTCTCAGTCGACGCTGTCGAAGGCCTTTCCAAAGTCGATGAAGTTGAGGTAGAGAGGGTTGACTGCCATTCTATACTCTGTTCTATCATGCTGCGTAGAGTAGCGTTGCAATTTGGTCCGCACATGATTTGTACTTCCCGATTCCAGCCAGCCTGTTCCGGTTGTAGTTTTGAATCCAGTGCATCCTCTAGCCTCTCCAGGATGATGCAGCTTAATAGTTTGCTTGTATTGGGTGGACAGGAGATTGATTCCGCGCCACTTCTTGCAAAGACTTGTTTGACAAAGTTGCCCTTCTTCTAATCAGTTGGCAGGTACCTTTCCTGTCTTCCAGACCTTCTGCAATAGTGGTATGAGCATGTCCGCTGTTGTCTCTGCGTGTGTTTTCAGTGCTTCTGGCGGGATTCCACCTGGTCCTGCTGCTTTCCCACATTTCAGTAGCTTTATGGCGTTCAGGACTTTGACTTTTGTTGGAGGATTTGTGTTCATTGGTAGTTTTTCTTCTCTGAAGAAGTGATTTCAACGAGGTCGCGAAACGTCAGAAATTTGTTTTTCTACTTCACTGGGATTTTACAAAATATATTTCATTTATAATCCAATTACCCAGTGCTCAACTCATTCAACTCTATTGGATCAAATTTTGATCCTGAAGTTTACAAAAAGTTTGTTTTTAATATTTTCTTTGTGCTTTGAGGTTTCTTTAGCGATTGGATTGGTTATACGAGGTAGGGTTGCTAGCCCTACGCCCAACCTTCCCTCTTTACCCGGGCTTAAGACCGGCTAGTAACTGGTGAACTAGTTAACTAGGCGAGACTTATCTTAGCTACTTGTAAATCAACAACAGACAAGGTCGGCAGTATTTAGTGCATTACCTGAAAGTATTCGAGGACGAGTGCTTAAAAATGTAGTTCATGCTACCCGTAAATTAAAACGCCATGTATTCTTGAGTTTTTCTTCCTTTTGAACGTACCTTGGTAGTATAGATTTCGATTCCATTACAATTCGTGTTGTTTTTTCTGCCCTAATCCCATGTTTCATATATATTTAATTGACCTTTTTGAAGTTTCGTTTAAATAATTTGACAGATTCAGTTGTGATCAGAGCATTCAAAATGTTTAACTGTAATACACCGCATGTTTAAAATAATTTCCGTCTTTTGTTTATACCTAGATAGGTAGGTGGTAAGAGAAGGAGCGCACCAAATTTCGTTGCCTTTAAACCTATCTTAAAGGATCCTCAAGGAATAATTCGCCTTGAATTTATCACTAACTTTCCATGGAATGCTGCCATGCGTAGTTGCATATCTAAGCTTTCTTAACCTTCAAACTTGTTTCGGAAATTAACTATAAAAACACTGGTTGCATTGCCTTAACCATCTTCCCATTAACAATACAACATGATCAGCCAGTCACTATCAACATGGGCCTCAGCATTATCGCTTAACACTACAAGTTGCTACGCATCATACCACACTTAGGTGCAAAGCATTTAAATTGAAAAAAAGTAATAAGTTAATGAAATTAACCGTCAGAAAGTTATGAGAAGAGTAAAGGATCGGGTCAAGCATATAATATCATATAACTGTTGGGTAAAAGATGAAGTGTATGTGGGTCTGCACCATGGTGTTCGATTCTAAACCGTATCACCAAGAGTATCCAACCCTCGAGTTCGGTCAGCGCGTTCCATCACTTCATTCCCTATTGTCAGCTGATACACCTATGCAAATCAACATTGAATAAACAGACAATTGGCACATAGGTTATGAGCAACTTATCCCTAACATTCTTATATTGTCAATCAAGACGTTCACAAGACTGCGTCTAGTCAGCACATTCGGCAGTAAAGACTGTCATCCTCATCCTCAAGATCGAATAGAGAATTTTCGGCTATCAGATTAATCTTTGAAGACTCAAAAACGTGGAGACACTTTTATCAGCACATCTTCAGTGTACATCCCCCATGAATACTAGTTGACATATAAAATACTCCCCCAATGTCTCAGCACAGCTTCGAACATGACCACTGTAATACAAGTATAAAGCCTCCTGTAAATATAGTCATTTAATTGGGTAATGTAAGGGTGAATTATAAAGTGTCCGATGCCGCAACCCTAACGAGACTACTAATATTCGATTGCAAATATCCATGTGACGTTTCCGCTGTGTATGAATATCACAGTGAGCAATCATTGTGAGTAGTGTGGATTTCAGTCTACAGTAGTAGAGGTGTACTTCAGTTTTGAAATCATCGTTTACAAGTAGCATATTGGTTAGTACTGAATTTCGTCAGGTGTAAGTGCATCATACAAATACGGATAGATATACGTGTGCAATGTGCACTCTGAGCTCTTGGAGTTCAACTGTACTCAATTGATATCAGTCATAGGGGAGGTGAAAGTCATCAAGAACGAAGACAAGAAATCATGATGTCAGTAAATGTAGACCACTTCCACACGTATCTCGTATTTCTCAGAAAGAAATCCTAAATTCCACAGCCATTACTAATATTCCCAGATTTCATCTATTGATTATATGTGTATTTGATGACATTGTCCCCCAAGGTAACCCTAGTCAGCCAACAAATATGATAAATGAGAAAGTGGTCTACAATTACTGACATCATGATTTCTTGTCTTCGTTCTTGATGACTTTCACCTCCCCTATGACTGATATCAATTGAGTACAGTTGAACTCCAAGAGCTCAGAGTGCACATTGCACACGTATATCTATCCGTATTTGTATGATGCACTTACACCTGACGAAATTCAGTACTAACCAATATGCTACTTGTAAACGATGATTTCAAAACTGAAGTACACCTCTACTACTGTAGACTGAAATCCACACTACTCACAATGATTGCTCAACTGTAATGTAGCCATTCGGTATTTTTGGCCATCATACGGTAGGTGTGGCTCATTGCCTATTGCACAAACGTGTATATAACTACTGAATTTCATTTCACCGTCTTGTTAGTGAAGTCAAATGATATAATTCATTTTGGTGGTACTCTTCACCTTTTTCATTTTCCACAACTGTCTACCGTACGTGGTCGATGCTATGTAGGAAGTAACATTCAAATACCTAGAGCACCGGTTAATTGTCCACTTGTAAAGCTCATGTTTCAAAATTGTTTAGTAGTTCAGTGAACTGCTGTGTTATACATTTAAGGTTCAGGTAAATCAAATGAATATCTGTTTACGCATTAGAATATGAACCACACTTATTGTATAACGGCCTTTGATACTTCTGAGTTGCGCAATCAAGGTGGGTGAAGCAAGATTTGAACCCAGGATCCATTGCTTAAACGTAAAAGGCTTAAGCCAATAAGCCACGAATAGGCATATCCTGGGCTTGATAACCATGTAAATATTGCGTCGGAGCCACAAGTGTCTGATTAAAGCCGAACCACTTTTGTGTTCCCAGATTTGTGTTCAGCAATCCACTCAAACGCATACAGTTTACCAGGTGCTTGAAGTGGTCAAAACTCACAACTTCGCTGGTGCAAAACAAAAAGAGGCATGGATGGAAACCCGTTCTATAGCAAACATTTACATTCAGAAGTTAATGCACGTACTTTGAGACATCACTCAGCACTTCGATAATGGTGCATCCTATCACTGTCTTTGTCTAACAGGAATGCCACCTGCGTACTCTAATGTGATTGAGGAATTTACGATGGGGAAGTCAATTCTGAACGATGACATTGGTAACAGATGTGCAAACCATTGTTCTAAGATCACCCTACGCAATGGATGATGACCTCCACCATGCTCCAACGTACGCCGCCTCACCTCGAAATTATTGATACAGTGTTCCCATCGTATACGGACAATCCTAGGGTGACAAAGGTCATCGAACACGCAGTAGTTTGACACCCTCAGCTCGAAGAGGTTGGATTTCACGGGTGTAGAGCAATCCTGAAAACAGGCTGACGACAGTACGGCAAAAAGGGTAATCCACACTGGTATTTACCACCCTGGCTCTAGATGTGTGTTTGAAAATCTCACCAGTGACATCTCTCCAAGCACTCATGCAACTATTCAAGTACACAAACTTTTCGATAAGTCCCAGTGGTTAATGCCAGGGGTGAGTGCAGATACAAGCTCATATCAATGTTTTGGAAACTATCTATACTGTGATGGTACAAAGTACATACCATCCCTGATCACCACCCGATAGAGTGCAATTCGAGTAGCTTGCATCGTATCACACTACAGAATAATATTTTCGGCATCCTTAAGGTTTAGCAGTTTTTCGCTTTGTCAGAGGTCTACATGACTATCATGAACTTTCATGGTTGCCTCAAAAATGTTATCGATTGTAAAGTTGAAGAGGAACGGTGAAATTGGACAGCCCTGCGTAATCCCACTAATGGCTAGAGTATGTGGCCATCAGGATGCTGCAAAACTTCTCAGTTACGTCTCTGTCTAACAGATAATTCCGGAGCATGGTCGTGTCCAACAAACCCGAAGGCAGTCCAAATGCAGATCGTTGGCCTGCAATACATGTGACGGTGTTTGAACAAAGGCTACAAAGTGGACACGAGATCAATGTATCCACGAATTGAAGGAGACACGGTTCACTCATCGTGAATTGGCTTTTCTTGCGCATGTTGCGTAGTTTGGAAAGTGTGGTAGCCGATACTTTAAACTTCATCAACAGCACTGATGCCCAATGATTATCACATAAATTATAGAATCACATGATAAGGATAGAGACACTGGCGGCTTCCTTCCCAGTGTTGGATGTTCGTCTGTTGGGATTGAATGTAGCTCAATTTCGTGTTAAGTTCCAACTGATGCTACCAATTCGCAAGCATTTACCCGTCTAGATCGACAATTTTAATGATCACTGATAGGCACGATGAACTGGGAACAGTAAAGTAGTCAAGGTAAGTTTCCATAAATAGCGGCAATCTTGAGTACACCCTGCTGTCGGCAACTGACTGCGATGTTATATTTTTTAGTCCACGTTTTGAAAATAAGGAAGATAACTGTTGGTACAATAGCAACATCTGTGCAGAAAGTTATTACTGATCAGAAATAGATTGTGATCTATTCAAAGCTACAAAATATGATCCCGTTTATTTGAGCTGCGACTCACGTATCCCTGTCAGTTGCTTGAACGACCGTCTTCTGAGTCTAGTTGCCTGACTTATTCATTCAAGTCTCCAGCCTATGCTAGGATATTTGTTGAGCACAACTGGCGGGGAAAGTTCCTCAGTTGACGGTAGAACTTATGCTTAGCTGTATCCAGGTTGCACTTAGTCAGGGCATAGGGATCGATGACGAATAAACATTGTTTTATTCCCCATTTTCTTCGTACCCCGTTAGTTTCTAGTGTAACCACACACAGGTGACTTGATGGCAACACAGTCGTCTGGTACAGCTTCAACTCTGGCCCTTACTGCAACAGCAAGGTCGGTTGCTGATGCTACAGGGTTTTCATATAAATGCACGGTGAACACCTTTTTCAGTTGACAGAAGTTATTCGAAACACTTCAGTGTGGTATCGTATGTGGGTTTTTGAGATATAGCATACCAATATATAAGCTTCTTGAAGTCCCAGCTAAACGTGTTTGTTGTCCGATCTGCATCAAGATTTAAAGGTTGCATGCAGCCAGCTAAACGGTCCACGCTGTTTCAAAATATTGGATATAGCACTGTCGGACAGTTTTGTTGGAGCGTATGCTTAGCGGCTCAAGATGATGCAGGATAGATCAGATTTTCAGTCGGT